>LPNX010135467.1:349435-389022 GCA_001517045.1 Pseudotsuga menziesii | reverse complement strand
TTTTTTTTCCAACCATGAGAAACTCTCCATGCCGCCCAACGAACTACACCACGTGGATACCAAACTCATGAATCGGGGCCAACCTTCGTATCAGGTAAGATACAACGAGAGTACGGCCACCAATGTAGTTGTACATGAATTTTCTGAGGTGCAGTATGCCTTCCTACACCTCCTCCGCAGGAATCGAAACCGGACTTATCAAGACGACCAACTGCACCATCCATCACACCTCTAAAAATCTGCAGATATATATTTGTACTAAGAGATCCAAACATAGTCAAACAATGACTCAAGATGAGTAAAGTTAAACCGATTGGACTTTGCTCCTACCCAAGAAAAAGTTAGGGAGAAGGTATTATATTCTATGAATAATTTAGGGACCATCAACTGATCATCCCAAGCTTATTAAAGAAAAAGGTATTATATTGTATGAATTATTTAGGGACCATCAACTGATCATTCCAAGCTTATTAAAGAAAAAATAAATGGTACTAGTTGAATGCACCGAACATATGCGGGAACAACAGTCTAGTTATTTTTTTTTTGTACTTGTTTATAGTAGCAGCAATACTACTATTTAGTAGTGGTGATGATGGATATAAAGAATTCAAAGAGCTGACCTTTTATAATATAGCAAGAAGATGACGAATTTTTTACTGGATGAACTTTATTGTTCAGAATTGGAATTGTTATTTTTTATTCATTTTGCTATGAATATCAATAATAGATTTTTTTTTTCTTGTGATAAAAAAAGTCATGAAACATATTTAAATTAAGAAGTCATGAAACATATTGAAAATTTCAATTTGTAATGTTGAAATGATAAAAATCATAACTTTTGAAATAGTTTAATTTGATAATCCTACAATCTTTATATTTCAGATAGAGAGATCATCCAATGACGCTCACTCGCCTCTGATAATCATGGCTCGTTGTTCAATTTTTGGATTTCACAAAAACACCAAAAGCGAGATAATTTGGTGGAATAATAACCCACGTTTTTTAATAAAACTGACCGTAACAAGGTGAATTTAATAGAATTGTGAAGTTTAATTTGAATACGAGTATAGAACATATTTGAATGAAAACCATACAGATGCAGTTTTTCAAAGCTTTTACTGGTGCAGGAAGCGGAAGACGTTGAACCAATTTATTTTTTCCAGCTACATCATATGAATCACAGCTGAGCAAAGATTAAAATGAAAGTATCTGAGTGTTATTTTGGCAATCCTTATTTACTGGATAAGGGAGCCTGTCAAATAGGTACCATTGGATCTCTCATCCAATGGTGCCCATTTAACAGGCTCCCCTCCCAAGAGAGAGTCTATACAGTATATAAGGTGCTCCGTATTATTTTTACCCTATAAGAGTGGATTATCCATGGGAATAATGTCATTTAGACTTTGCGCATGGAAGGGAGCGAGTCTGTAGCCAAATGTTGATGAGGCAATAGAGATCAATCCTTCTCCTTCCAACATCGAATTTTAATAAGTTGGAGTGAAACCAAATTCAAAACTTAACATGAAAAATGCCTCTTCCTCCATTTCAAAAAGATGAGATAAGTGTACTATCAAGATTTAAATCTCAGCAGTTTAATTTACATGTGAATCATGACTAACGACAACAAGTTAAGATCTGCTAGTAAATTCTCTTACACAATCCTATTGAACATCAAATATGATTTGGTTGGGCCATGGTTTGAAGGAGACTCTTCATCATTACACTCATGTGGACTCAAAGAGAGTTTTCCCCCCCACATAGGAAAACAACTAACTAAGGGTGGAGGGTTAGAATTAAATTTAAACTAAATTTTTTTATTATTAACTTTTTTTATTTTTAATTAGCTAGTGAGTTGATGACATTGGCTTTATGGAGTGTGCAAGGATCTCTACTAACAGCTTAGGTTATGGAGCACATTCTGCAGTCAATTCTTCCCTCTATTCATGACGACAATACCCAGATGTTCTTATTCGTCCACAAACATAAACCAAAGTTCCCTTGATTTGGCCCCAATGATGGCCCTCGTTACTAAAAGCAAGATCCCAACTCATTACTCTTCATTGTATACAGTTGCAACCACAAAAGATCTTGCTTGTGCCTTGCACACTATCAAGGCATGAGCAACTCTTGTTGCCTTCAAGCAGAGCGTGAATGCCTCAAAATTTCATTAAAAAATAATAATAATAATTTGAAATTTAAAAAGTTATGGAAGTTTTCAAACAATTTTGGCTCTGTTGTAACTCTCTAGACTATTTGGAAATTATCTCCAACAAACTTAAAAGGAGATGAGATGGACGAAGGAGGGGGGCACCCATCATAATAAGATTATGTTGGAGGAATCACACTTCACAACACCCATCCATCCCCTTCCATATCATTAATCCATGTTGTCCTTAATTGATCTCATTTTGACTGCATTCAGAAGATTAGAGTGGGGTTGTTGGCGTGCAAGACCATAGTGAATCATTCTTTGTCTTTTGAAAGGTGCTTGGAAGTGAATGAGTTAATGGATTTTACTCTTTTATTTTTACAATGGAAATATGACATCTTTCCCTCCCCCAAAATAAATGTGTTCATTGTTGCATTGTTGACTTTAAGGCTTGTTTTTTAATTATACTAAACATTGCTTAAGTAGTTCATGTTAAATGTATTCTTTGTATCATTTGAATTTTCCTTTATCATAAAAATCTTTGAGGGAGGTTGATTTGTAGTTAATGCAAGTTGGAGTTGGGCATCAAGGAGCATATTGGAAGAGTGCCATGGGAACAACTAGGATCAAACTTCGTAAAAAGGTACACATCATACTTCCTCCTCTTCTCTTTATGTTTTGCTTGCTTGATAGAGTTTGGTAATGTGTTGGATTTATGTTTATGAATCATCTTATCTTGTAGATAAATATCTTAGGTCGGTTTCCATTTACCCTAGTATGTTGGTGACCTCATCCCTAGTAATAAGATAAAATTTCAAACAACAGAACTGGCAACCATACTTGAGAAGTTAGCCTCTATAGGGTTCATGTTGCTTGATCTCATGGTTATGTTTTGGCTTATTTAGTCTCTATAAGGTTCAGTCACAGTCCAAACCTTGTGAAAAATCTTAAATTTTGAAGTTTTCTTGATTTTTGCTCAAATTAATTAAACTCGGGTGCCATTTGCGCCCCCCAACGGCTATAGGTGCATTTTGTAGGGTGTATTCATGATTTCCTGTGGAGACAAGCACAAATGCTTGCATTTTCTATATTGCACACGGGTGTTCCCATGAATATGGGTAACTCTTTTTGGCAAGACACAAGCAAGGATGCTAGAAACATGAGCTCAATCGAGGGTTATCAAGCCCTCAATTGAGCTTTCAGAAGCTCGATCGAGGGTTTAAACAAGACCTCGATCTATTTGAATTAATATTAATTTTTTACATATAGAATTTAATTTTTTATATTATTAATTTTGTATAAACATGATAATAATACATAAAATATAAATCCTAACTATTTCAAATCTTATTTTTTTATGATTGTAACCCATGGTAAATTTTACCATGGTATTTGATGTAATGTGATACTGTGGGAAAATTTACCATGGATTAAAAAAACCATGGGTAAACGGATTCAAAAATATTATGTATTTGTTTTCATGTGGTTCACATCCTCGACAGTTAGTGGCTGGGGCTCGCTACATCCACAATAATAATTCTAGGGGGAAAACACGAAAGCGCCTTGCCCTATCGGCTCCAGTTTTGGGATCCTAACCCCAAAGGACCGAGAGATTTGGATTCGTGAGAATCGAACCTCTGACCTTGACAACTACGATATTGGACTCGAAAACTCTGATCAACTGAGCTACCACTCGAGGCTAAATATTGTGTATTATTATATAATGTTATTATTTAATGTTTAAATGAAATGAATAAAAATTCTCATAATATATGGAAAAAGTTTAAATTTATATGTAAAAAAATAATATTCACTTAAGTAGCTCAATCAATCTATTTAAATTAATATATTTTAATTTTAACATATAAAATTTGAGCTTTTTTTAATTAAATAGCTCGATCAAAAATTTATTTTAACCGCACTTAAACTCTTGATCGAGGTATTTAAAAATGCATGTGAAACCTCGATCAAGGGTTTTAATTAAATACATTCACTGAGCTAATAGCTCAATTAAGGGCTTTAAAACAGGCTTTTAGCCCCCTTTTTTGTAAATTTAATTTTACTAGAGTCTTTTCCCAGCCTAAACCCTTCCCTAGGATGCACCTTATGTGGTGGAATTTATACTGATGGATTCGTCAACGACATAAAAAGTTCATAACCAAAAAAATTCAAAAAATATAAACTCCAGATCAACATGCCCTCTTCAAAATGGTCATTTTTGTTTTTCGATTTTTGTAACCAATAAATATAAAGTTTACGTGCACATTGTGTACGAAATGCGATTAAAATATTTACCCGTTAGTTTCAAAAATTAATAAAAACATATAATTTTCCAATGTAAATTAAAAAAAATAAAATGTGCACCCTAGCAAATTTTGTGTATATTATGTTCATATATTTTTTTCAAAAATTATGAATATATAACTAAATTATTTTGTGTGCACACAAGCCACTTGTTAACTTTTCATGAAATTGCAAAAACAAGCCTATCATTATATGCAATTTTGGCATATGAAATAATGTTGTTATTTTTTATATGTGTGTGTGTGTGGAAAGACAACATAATTCCCTACAATCTATTTTTTATTGCATGTCAAAATTCACAAGGCATATATAATTTTTGAGGGATTCATTTTAATCAACGAGTAAAAAAGCGAATTTTCATCGTCACTTTTAGCCAAAATCTGTTACCAATCTTCATGGATTCACCCACATGTGTAAGAGGAGCATAGTATTATACTTTTCCTCAATTTTTTCCTCTTTTTTCCTCAAAGACTTGTTTTATTTGGAATCTCTTGTTGGAGTCATTATCCAACCCACACATGTTTATTTGGCCTAATTGGCCTATTTTACCACTTATTCTAAGTTATTGGCTCGAATATGTGACTGCATCATCAACTGAATCATCATCCTTCAATTAGGGAGGCTAATTGTGTCTTCTCCTTCAATCGAGGAGACTAACTGAGCTTCCTCCTTCAATCAAGGAGAAAATCTAGGTTGACCTGTATGACCTAAGTGCCCCAGATCAGTTAAATAATGGTTATTCCACCTACTTTCAGTTAAACTACAGCTATGAAGGATCCTCCATCACTATTTTGTCTATTTTTGGCAATTTCCAGTTAACTAGAGTCATTTAAGGCGCCTCCAACAACTTCTTGTGAATCAATTCACTTCATTTGAGCTAACTAAAGTCAGATATGCGCCCTCACCTACTGATTGACATGAAGTTGAGTTCTATTCAGTTAGACTCAGTCATTACCTCCTTCGATTCAGTTAGAGCCAATTATTGATTGTCATTAGTGGTTAACTGATGTGTCTAGTGTGGCTAACTGACAGCTAAGCCACTCTCATGTATGCACTTTGAATGACCTCTTGGGAATTTGAATTGTCTTGCTATTCATGCAAGTGTATGACATTGTATCACTACTTCTGATTGATTATTGATAATATACAACTACAACCTCTAATTGCAATAGTGTTATGTCATTTTGTGTGTAAATTGATCTTGAATCTTCTGTAAGATTGTGCCTTGGTCCTCATATTATTGTGACTCAATTTTCACATCATATCAGAGCCATGACGGGACAAGGCTCTTCTTCTCCAACAAGATATCTTGATGGATCTATCATGCAATTTGAGCAACAAGCTCAAAAATTCTATCTCTGCACCAGAAGCAGAAAGTTTACCACATAAATACTAAGCAAAGGAATTGTTGATCAAGCTAGCTTGATTGACCAAGCTGGGTGTGATGAAAACTTGAAAAGTGTAGGATTTCCAAACTTACGGTTCCATTTTTTGTGTTTTTGCAGGTTTTTACAGGTCTTTCACTGCATTCGCTACATCAGCTTCATGACTTCTTCTGTGAATCTTCTTACTCCCTTCAATTACCACCAATGGAAGGAGGACATGGAGATTCAGCTTCGCTCCAAAGGACTCTACAAAGTCACAATGGACATAGAAGTAGAGCCAAATCATGTTGTTGATAAGTCAAAGTACTCGAATAAGCTTGATGAAGCTTATGGATTTATGTGTGTGTCTATTTCCAGCGATCTTTTCTTCCACAGCACTGGATTGAAGACCCCGAAGGAGATTTGGGATCAACTTTCTTCCATGTTTGATAAGCAAGATTATTTGAGGATCTATCAGCTAGAGAATGAGTTGATTTCTCTAAACCCAGGAAACTACAAAACCATGAATGATTTCTTCACCAAATTCAAGCACCTGGTGCTCCAGGTGAAGTAGTGCAAAGTTGAGAAGGAGGATGATCAACTCATCCTAGCCATCCTCTCAAATATTGGTTCAGATTATTCAGTCTTTGTGTCCACATTCCATGTTGGGAAGCTCACAGTCCCGAATTGAAAAATGCCATCCCTCAATGCATTCATTGAGTCTCTCACAAATGAGCATGAAATGCTTGTGCAAATGGGGATCGTCAGATCTTCCAAGGACCAAGCTCTGTTAGCTGGGGGACCCAAGGATATGAATGGAAAGGGAAAGCAGAAGAACCAAAAGACTAATTTTGATGCTCCAAATCCAAAGGAGAAACCTCAGCAGCTTGATGAGCCCTCAGGTTCAAGAAAGAACGAGAACAAAGGAAAGGAAGGAAAAGAGAAGGTCAAATGTTCCTATTGCGGGAAAGGATTTCACCTTGAAATCTCCTGCATGAAGAAGAAAATTGATGCTATGACTCTTCTCCTTGAGAAGAATAACATCAATCTTCCTGAGGGTATAAGGAAGAGAGAAAATCATGATCGAAACATCCAACCAGAAAGAGGACATGCCCTCATGGAAAATGTTTCGAAGCCTAGAGCTCTCCTCATAGAATCTGGTGGTTCGAACCATATGGTGGAAAGCAAAGATTCCTTTTCATTCTTGGACTCTGACAGCAGCATTCCCATCCACATGGGAGATGATTCTCAAATCATTTCAAATGGATAAGGTACTGTAAAACTTGAACATGGAAGCTTCTATGATGTTCTGTGTGTACCCTCCTTGGCCTCAAATATATTGAGTGTATATCAAATGACACACACATGAGTGCCCAAGAGAGTTAATTTCATCCTAAATGATGTTGAGATCTCAGAGATTGCGTCCAGGAAACTCATTGCAACAAGTATATCTAATCATTCAACTAAGACCTATGATTTTTCCAAGTTTGTACCAGATGCAAATCCCACCGCCCTTCTGACTCATGGGAATGAGGTCAACCGGATGTGGAATGAAATATTTGGACATTTGAAATTCAACTACTTGCAGCAACTTCAAAAACATTCCATGGTGGAAGGTCTCCCAACCATCAAAACCTCTAGTGGAATTTGCAAAGGTTGCATTGTCAGCAAACACCCTGAGCACAAATTTGATCGAGGAAAGGAAAGTTGTGCAACAAGTATTTTGGGGCTGATCCACTCTGATATCAGAAGTCCTATGACTACAACATCCATGAGTGGTTCAAGGTATGTGCTCACCTTTATTGATGACTTCTTCATATTCACTTGGGTTTTCTTCCTAAAGAAAACATTTGAAGTTCTTGAAATATTCATTAAGTTCAAGGAATCTGTTGAAATTCCATGGGGAGGAAAATAAAGTCTCTCAGATATGATAATGGAGGAGAATATATCAAGTCTGAGCTGTAACAAATATGTGCTAAATACAGGATCAAGATCTAGCACTCCATTTCCTACACACCCCAGCAAAATGGTGTAGCGGAAAGGAAAAACGGGGCCCTCAAAGAGATGACCACCTGCATGCTTGGAGCAAAAGATTTGGTTGCAAATATTTGGGCTGAGGCAATGAATTTTTCTTCCTACATTCAGAACAAGGTCCCTCAATCTTTTGTGAAAGGAAAAACTCCTTTCGAAGCATACTTTGGGCACAAACCCGATGTGTCCAATTTCAGAGTTTTCGAGTCCACTGCTTGGGCTTGAATTCCACTTAATAAAAGGAAGGATTTGCAACCACAGAGTATTGAGTGTATGTGTAATGTCCCCGATTTTGACCTCGTTTGCATGATGTATACATTGTAATTAATCGTGGTGAGGAGCTCAAGGCAAAAGCCCTGCCATCGATTTGGTTGTGTATGTTTCGGCAATAGGGATAGTTGCCGATGGAATGTCGTGCTATTTGGCACATTATAATTCAGCATCATGTAAACACGCACATCAATTAAACATAAAACCACAACTAGCTATGGCAGTGCAACGTTGAATGAAAAGGGCATGGTTCCAAAGGATAAGGGGTGAGGGATGTCAAACCTTAGTCTATGGGGGAAAGACCCATGTGTTACCACCTTGTTGATTTGTCACCTTTCTTGTCTCATCCAACCTCTTCCAACCTCTTTATTGTCTTGTATTAGGTAGTTGGGGAAGTTATTGTTTTGGGAGTGGGGTGGCAGGACTGTCAGTCCTTTGCCCACATGCCCACTCCACCCACAATTTTCCATTCACTCCACTCTACCACTGCTGCGCATCCTCATGGTTTCCTGTCCGTTCCCCACGGTGGTCTGTTCATCCGCGCGCGTATAGGGAGGTCGGATTTTTGTTCCTCCTATTGGTCTGCTCACTCTCACACAGAGGAAGACGGTCTGGTTACATCCTCATGCACCGGCAGTGATTCTGCTGGATCTCATGCATCCAGGAGAGGTGCTGCTTATCAGTGGTCGTTCACATTTTTCCACCGAGGGGAATCGGGTATGTTTTCCCCTGTGTGGTGGTTGCTGATACGTTTTTGGGATTGTTGTTTTTCCCATGTCGTGAGTGGTATTTGCTGCTATACCTTGGTGCTGTTGAGAGTCCGTCCTCTTTCCATCTCGGACTGTGTATGTGTGTTCACTTCTTCCATTGTGGGACTGTTTCCTTTCCCACGTTGTGGTTGGCTGTTGATTGCCGCCTCTGTGCTTGAGTTTCCCATGGTTATGCTGGGAGTTATGTTCCTTATCCACTATGGGCTGTGGATTGTTGCCACCGTTTTGATTGGGAAGTTGGGCTGCTGATATACCCTGGTTTGGGTGTTGCAGCTGAGTTGTTTTGGCCACAGTAGGGCCAAGAACAACTCTGTGTTGCCTTGTGGGCTTGAGTTGTTCTCAGCGTTGTTTGGGATTATCCATGGTCGTCTTTGCTTCTTCACAGGGCTGTGAAGGGTTGTTTTACTGCTGGTATGCAGTGGTTGTCCCTTGGTTATGTGTAAGCCTACATTGACCCTTATCCTTGGAGGAATCATGCCCAGCTCGGGGGTGGCAGTGTGCTGAGAGATTGATGAGCACGCTGGCCTATGGTTGGGTGGAATGTTGCAGCGACGTAGCTGGTTGCGGGATTCTTCATCGAAAGATAAGTGCTGCTGATTGTTTCTTCTCTGCAATTTAATCTATTGTATAATGAATTATGATGAACATGTTTTATGCTGGAAATGTATGTGTTTTGCTTCCGCTGAATGTTGATTCATTCTGCATATGTGTATGCTTGTAAGTATTAATTCCAACCTTAATTTCCATTGATTATGTTCATGGGGTTGTTTGCCCGTATGCATGGTGTTGGTCGCGTCCTCTTCGCCGGTAAGAGGGTTGGGGATGTGACAGTATGTTCATTGGGTATCCAGAGGAATCAAAGGGATACAAACTCTTTAATATCAGAACCAAATATATATTCATTGAGAGAAGTTCCCGCTTTGAAGAACCTCTCCAAGATGTGGAACTAGTCGAGGAAGAAACTGTTGAAATTTCCTCCCGTTCTGCCAATGATTCTGATGATGAAAATGAGAGTGTAAGCTCTTATTTTTTAGATATTATGTATGATATCAGTTAACAAAATATATCAGGTTCTGAATCAGATTCAAATTTTCCCAGTCACCTCCCAAAATGGGCAGAAAAGACCCTCTCATCCGTCGGGTTAGACATTGGAAATCCTATTGAGCCAAGGAGAACTCGGTCTGATTTTCAAAGAGCAGGAATTGCTCTTTCTTTAAATGATACCTTGCTATCCGAGACATGCTATATGATTATTGGGTCTAATCCCAAGCACTACTACCATGCTCGGAAATATGCGATATGGCAAGCTGCAATGGATGAAGAGTTCAACTCTCTTTGGAAAAATACAACTTGGGAGCTAGTTTCCGTTCCACTTGGAAGGAAACTTGTTCAATGCAAGTGGGTATATCGAAAAAAGGTTGCTGTAGATGGATCAACCTGAAAATATAAATCATGGCTGGTTTCAAAAGGATCCCCCAAGTCCAGGGAGTGGACTACCATGAGACCTTTGCACCAGTGGCAAAGATGGATTCCATAAGGCTAGTTTTGGCCATTGCCACATCCAAGCACTGGGAGGTGCATCACATGGATGTCAAAGAGTGCTCTTCTCCATGGAGACATGAAAGAATAAATATATATGAAGCATCCATAAGGATATACATCAGATCCATCATTGGTTTGTAAGTTGCAGAAATATGTATATGGCTTGAAACAGGCCCCAAGATCTTGGTATGCCAAAATGGATGCCTTTCTACTTTCACAAAACTTCGAGAAGTGAAAATATGATCCAAATGTATATTTTCAGTAGTATGAAGGTAATATTCTGATTATAGTATTGTAATTGGATGATATTTTGATAATAGGAATCACACTTGCTTCGATTTCCTTTATAAAAACTGCTCTTCATGATGCTTTTGAAATGAGTGATCTAGGCCTGCTGAAACAGCTTCTCGGGCTGGAAATCACTCAAGACTATGATGGGATAATGGTCACTCAGTAAAAATATGTTTCATACCTGTTAATTAATTTTAACATGACTTATTTTAAGGCTGCACCATTTCCTTTCCTCCCAGGAACAAGTCTTGAAGAGGGAAAATCAACTCCACCTATGGATTCCACTATTTACCGCCAGTTGATCGAAAGTTTGCTATACTTGACACATTCAAGGCCTGAAATTTGTTATGACGTGAATGATGTATCAAGGTATATGTAGTAGCCTCATGAGCTTCATTGGAGGGCATCCAAGAGGATTCTACAGTACATGCAGGGTACTAGATCCTATGGCATTCACTATGCTGCATATTCTGAGCTAGATTTGGTCGGTTTTACAGATTTTGATTGGGAAGGAGATAGCATAGATTGAAATTACACCTCTAGCTATGTGTTTATTTTTGGTGGTGGGCCTATTTGATGGTCCATCAAAAAGAAGGCTGCTATTTCCCTTTCTTTAGCAGAGGCAGAGTACAGGGGAGCAATCAATGCTTGCATCCAGGCAGTTTGGCTGCAAGGTATTTTGTCGTAGTTTGGGATTGGTAGTGCACACTATCATTTTTTGTGAAAACCAAAGTGATATCAAAATCTCAACATATCCGGTTCAGCAGCAAAGAACCAAACACATTAAGATTCACATGCACTACATCAGGGAGTTGGTGCATGACAAGACAATTGTTCTGCAATACTGCCCCACAGATGAGCAGATTGCAGACATTTTCACCAAGAACTTTACTGAGAAAAAGTTCACTTACCTCCATTCAATGTTGGGGGTGAGTTCATCATGGTGAAAGTCAGTTAATTCTTTAGTGTTCAGTTTGAGGTGGGGTTTTGTTCCCACTGGGTTTTCCTCCTTTCCTCACTTAGAGTTTTTTTTAGCATTTTAGAGTTACTTTATTGTAAAGGGTGACCTATGGCCTTTGTTGTCAGGTCCCTTTTTTTACTCCTCCACATGAGTATAACTTAAGGGGGGTGTTGGAGTCATTATCCAACCCACACATGTTTATTTGGCCTAATTGGCCTATTTTACCACTTATCCTAAGTTATTGGCTCAAATACATGACTGCATCATCAACTGGATCATCTTCCTTCAATCAAGGAGGCTAACTGTGTCTTCTCCTTCAATCGAGGAGACTAACTGAGCTTTATCCTTCAATTAATAAGAAAATATGGATTGATATAAATGACCTAAGTTCCCCAGATCAGTTAACTGATGGTTATTCCACCTACTTTCAGTTAAACTGCAGCTATGAAGGCACCTCCATCACTATTTTGCCTACTTTTGGAAATTTCCAGTTAATTGGAGTGATTTAAGGAGCCTCCAAAAACTTCTGGTGACTCAATTCAGTTCATTTCACTTCATATGGGCTAACTGAAGTTAGATGTGCGCCCTCACCTATTGATTGGCGTGTAGTTGAGTTCTACTTAGTTAGACTCATTCATTACTGCCTCCGATTCAGTTAGAGCTGATTATTGATTGTGATTAGTGGTTAACTGATGTGTCTAGTGTGGCTAACTAACAGCTAAGCCACTCTCATGTGTGTAATTCAAATGACCTCTTGAGAATCCGAATTGTCTTGCAATTCATGCAAGTGTATGACATTGTATAACTACTTCTGATCGCTTATTGATAATATATAGCTGCAACCTCTATTTGCAACGCTGTTATGTCATTTTGTGTGTAAATTGATCTTGAATCTTCTGTAACACTGTGCCTTGGTCCTCAGATTACCGTGGCTCAATTTTCACATCTCTAAGAATTGTAGAATATTCAGTTTATTGTTTGGAGTGATCTAGGTTAGTGTTTGTAAGTGCATTTTCATTCAAACTAAGTGAAAATTTGATAAGTTTGAGGTATTTTGCTTCATTTCATTTTCGTTGATTTTGAGTTTGGTAAGCTTTTGATTGTGAAATCCAATAACACAATATCACTATTTATGTCTCTTGTTACCTTGTATTAAAGGGAATTTGCTTCTTAAAACCCTGATTTCTTAGTAAACATGTTTGCCTTGTTTTAGTCAAGAGATCTCATTTGATTGTTTCATCTCAAACCTTGCTTGCAAAATTGGTCAAAAAGAGTAGTGTTAGAAGGTATCTTCACAAATTTAGAGGCATGCCAACCTTTTTGAGAGACTTTAATGGGTGTTATATGTTCCATTATACCCTTACCCTAGTCTCCCTCAAAAGCACCCCCTAAAAAATTACTAGTTTTTTGAGTTTTTTTACCTAATTAGGCTTCATAGGTCTCACAACTCGCACCTTTCCTTAGTAAAAAGAGTGAACATAGGCACTCTAAAACAATAACCATTCACGAATGCACCCTTCCACACACAAATTTCTTGAGGAAATAACGTGAGTACCTGGTTAGGGTATAAAAAGTCTAAAAAATAAATGGAGACTTAGGTTAATCATGTCTAGTGGGTATTTGGGTTTTTCTGGACTTTCAAAATTATGATTTTTATGTCTTCAAAATAATCATTTATTGGTTTTTCCATTGTGCCTTGAATGAAAATAAAAATTGAGTATTCCATGAAAGCATAGTTTTCCTCTGATTCATTTATGAATCTCTTAAGTATTTTGATTCCCTTGAGGGTGCTTTTATATTAAAGAAAAGGTTATATGACTTTTTAGTAGCTTGTTCTCGTAATGATTTTAAAGATTACTTGCTTTGGTTATAGTAATTTCCTTAAAAAGTTGGATCTTGCTTAGGTTTTGAAAGGCTATGCTTGGTCCTTTGTATTTTGTAAGTTGTTTATGGTCAACTATCTATTTCAAAATATTAATTTGTATTTTTTATTTGCAAGTAATATATTTTGTATCTCTTTCAATTGAGAACATCATATTTTCACATGTCCACACCCCTCTAAATAATGGCATCCTCTAAAATCAACATAACTAAAATGAATTGGACTTGTTTTTCTTTGATAGAAAACCAACAATATACTAGGTTCTAGGGCCTTGGTTGTAGGATTAGAGAGTCAACTTCTCCAAGGCCATGTAAAACATAACTAGGAGTACTAAAGAGTGTTAAATCCATTAGTAACACAAATTACTTGTCGGGAAAGTTCCTCTAACACATGCATAAAGTGGTAGAAAAATCTAGTTCAAGTGGGGATATTGTCCCCTATTGCTTGGACTAGTTGGGTTATGCGAGTTTGGGAGTTGTATAGGTGTGGCAAGTCCTTGAGGTGACACCATTACTTACTTATAGGTTAGGGTTTGGTACTTGTTTCCTATGTTTCTTTTTCCATTCTCAAAATATCTATTCTATGATCATCCCTCCAAAATAACTAGCGTGAAGTGCTATACTTAGTTGATATTGTTATAGATCAAAATGGTGTATCTCTTTCTGTGACCACTTTCCCATGATTCCGTCGCATGTCGACACTTCCATGACAACACTTCATGAAAGTTACTAAAAGTCACTGAAAAAACACCTAAATTGGAGGATTCATATCTTGAATTTTTTTAACTCCGTTTTACCTCTTCTCTACAACGCTAGAAAGGTATCTGAGTCAGCTAAAACTTTACAGAGGACACCAAAGTCTAAAAATTCCCATAAATACCCTTAAAATGAGAATATTTGATCTATACGCGACTTTTCCTACATGGTACCCGCATGTTCCACTTTGTACACACGACTTGTTATACATGGTACCTACATATCCCTCTGTATACGTGAATTTTTCCATTGCAAACCACATATCATACGTGACTATTGACATTTCAACTCGCGTACATCCCTTAAATACGTGACTATTGTCACTGTAGCCCGTGGATTTTTCCTGTACTCGTCAAAAATGGAATTTTCTCAAATTTTGGGTAGTTTGGGTGGTTATGCAACTGACTCCTTTAGTTGTAACTAATTTTTCTTCGACCCTATCTCTTCAAAAAGGTATCAATAGAGGTAGGGAGGTCCATGAGAGTGGACTTGAACCTTTGCATTGTTATGCTGGAGGAATTGGGAATCTCATTCCCCCCACCTTTTCCCTAGAAGCTTTATCCTTGTGTTGCAGAGCTTGGAGGCTAAGTTCCTTGGAGAAGAGAAGCAATAGAACCAGATCAAGGTTTAAAGAGGTGCCCAACATGAAGAGAAAGTATATTTGTACTTCCTTTCATGATTAATAAAGATGTGATTTCCTTCTTCTTCCAAAATCATTGTTCATGTGTAATGAATTTATGTTTATGATCAGATGTTTATGTTATTCATAACAGTTTCTCATATTGTTTTGATTATCATTACTTTATATGTGGTCATATTGGTTTGAGGAGGGTATAATTCGTTTTGCAAGTCTCTTGGAGCAAGAGGAGAAAGATGAGGATTAAAGGGTTGCTTGGATCAACCTTCGTTTGTCAAGGTATGAACCATTCTAATCTTTGAATATTGTTTATATATGCTTGCAGAACCATTTTCATATCTCTTTCAACCCTGGTACGTTGATGGCCTCTTAAACCGTAGCCATAGGAAACTTTCCTCTACAACAGAACTGGTGACTGTACTGGGGAGAGCCTTGTCTATTTAGGGCTTCTCTATCTTTATTCCACTCTATTGTAAGGTTCCAGGTCCTTCTTGCCACTTAGGAACACCTTCTAAGTGTGATAGTACACCTCCCCTGCCTTCCTCATGACATTGTTTGGATTTTTTAGGCCTTTTCCCACCCATCCTTGAGTTGCATACTCCACATTCACGTGTCTGGGATGTACACGCGACCTGCTATACTGGAAAATTGCATATGGCATGTGACCTGTCAGTAGGGAAACTCGCGTATTCCCCTAAAACAATGTTTTTTCCTCATTTTTGTGGTTTTTTCTATTGTTTGAGGGTTGTTTGGTCGGTCTTTTGGAATCATATGCAGGTGCATGACTCCATGGAGTTAGTGTAATCCCCTATGGTTGTTCTTTATCTAGGTTGAAAGTATTTTTTTAGCATTAGGGTTTTCTCTTTGCTCATCCCACCACCCCCTTTGCTTGGTTTGATTTTTGGATTATGTTTCTGTTCAGCCTCTGTTAGTGATCTTTGTCTGAGGTTAGAAGCTTGTTGGTGTTTGTTTCCTTCTTCTTTTTTTGGTTAGATTCACCATGCTTAAGTAGTTTACTTGCCTCTTATGCAAGATTCCCTTCCAAGTAGGGTTTATATTAACTTTAGGGCAGTCTAGAGTATGTTTGTTGGTTGTATAACAGAGCTCCTTCTGCTTTGTTCTTGTTATCTGCATACTTTACTTTGTAGGTAAGTTTTTCTTTTTCATTTGAAAAAGAAAAATAAAAAGAACATATAGTTGTTTAATATGCATCTAGATTAGGGTTTTGTCTTTAATGCATTGCATATCTTTATTCTTGAAAAAATAAAAATAAAATAAATTGTTCTTTTGTGGCTTTCAAGTTTCTGTTTGAAAAGAAAGAGAATAGTTTTTAATTTTTGCATTTCATTTCTCTTTGTTTAGTCATCTTGTTTCAACAGTGAGTCAAAACACCATTGGTTTCACCTCCGCCACTCCCTTTGAGTAATCGACAACCCTTTAAAATAAACGCTTAATATTTAAAATTTATTAGTAACTGTTTGTTTATAGGGATGACACACACTAGTCTAGGCTATTGTTTTGGGTTAGGGATATCTTAACTACCCAAAAATTCAAACTCAAACATAGTGGCCTATCTATTAGGAAATCCAACTTCGTTGGAAAAGACACCAGAAATATCCTCTCACATAGGAGTCAAGCACGAGGTCGTGCGATACTGAGTTGTTGGAGATACCCCTCCACTTCTCAGTAAAGCATACACCAGAGCTGTTGCACATTTGGGGACTCATCCGGTACCTCCTCCCAGCCCGGTGTTGTTCCTTGTACTGTTTGGGTTTTGGGCTTTGCTACCCTACCTATGTGCACCAGATGGACTGACAACTGTTCCACCGGACTTTCTCCATGATTTTGGTAGACTTAGTATCTTGTCTGCTAGGATCTTACACAGGTGGCATTGGAAGGCTATTTCGAATGCACCTAGGGTAGACTTGGAAGGTAACCTTAGTTGAAAATTTGGGAGGGTGGTTAGTTGATTCCAGTGCTTGTACCCAGAGAGATGTTCATGAGACACCAAGTAACTACTCTCCTTCCTTCACTGGTTAGTTTTAGGCCCTCATCATCCCAGAATTTTCGCTTGTCTGGTTTGATACTTAGGACTTTTTCTAGTGGTGTGCTCTTTTTACTATTGTTTACTAGTTGACCTCAGTTGTTGGTTGAGTCAGAAACTATGCCTAACACCCCTTTGGACACCAACTAAGAGATCCCCATGCTAGGAACTCCTTGTACTATTCCTCTCATAGGGAATGTTGGTGTTCCTTTGATGGTGATCCATATTTAGGCAGGAATGCAACAGAATACACAAATAACCATAAAAACAAATATGCAGCGAAAATAACACTTCATTTCATTAATATAAAAAATGAAACTTGTTTATAGACAGGATGGAAATAAACTAGCTAGAGTGTTGGTAGCTTATCTCTAAGAAGAGATGCGGCGGCTACATGCCTCTGAAATCTATGTTACAATGAGGCTCGAAGGCCTATATATTATTTAGAAACAATGGAAAACCCTACACATCCAAAAACCTAACCCTAGGAGGTGAAATGCCAGAATATGGGCCCCATTGGGTAACTTGGTACATCAATTTCCCGGGGTCATAACTTCGGCATGCTATCTATGTTTGACGCACATGATACATCGTTAGAAATATCTATTCAATTAATATATCCAATAACAATAGATATTAAGATCAAAATGTAATCACATTTACCCAACCATTCGATGCTGAAAAAACACCATTTAGGGCATCAAAACGACTCCAGATGTTTAGGACCCGAAAACTCTCAAAATTAGTAAATTGTGCTACAATTAAGGAAATTGAAAAACTGAAAGAACCAATGGTGGGGTTCCAAGTGGAATAAGCGGGTGGCCACCAATATCCTCCTAGATCAAATGGCCACCTTGAATCTTCCTGGATTCACCCCAGGGCTACCGGTGTGGTTGTTTTCCACTCCAACTATCCTGAATGCTCATGATGCTTCTCAAGTAAGCTCCTTATATCAAGGGCATCAAAACACTACTTCCCCTTCACCTGTAGTTGTGTCTCCTCCTCCTTCTACCTCATGAGGTGAATGTACTTATACTAGTAACCGACAATCTAAAAGTAGTAACAGAAGGAAGAATAGGAAGAATACACATAAGAACGGGGGCACACGTTCAACCTCTGCAGGTCAAGTTGAACCTCACCACCCAGCCTCTATAGTTCATGCTGGGGGAACTTATCCAACCTCTCCAAGTCATGTTGGATATAATCACTCAACCTCTACAAGTCAAGTTGATCTTCACCATCCAGCCTCTATTCATCATGCTGGTGGGATCCTTCCAACCTTTCCAGGTCACGTTGGATCCAGTCACTCAGCCTCTGCAGCTCATGTTGAGGGAACCCATTCAACCTATGTAGGTCAAGTTGAACCTCCCCATCCAACCTCTACAGGTCATGTTGGATCAATCCACCCAGCCTCTGAAGGTCATGCTGGGGGCACAAACTCAACTATTGCAAATCATATTGATCATGCATGTCCAACCTTTGCAGGTCATGTTGGACCTACTCTCGCAGCCTCTGCAGGTCATGCAGAGGGTAGTCTCTCAGCCTCTGTGGTTCATGTTGAGGACAAACTGTCAGCCACTACGATTCATGTTGACACTGTTGAAAATACTAACTATTCAAAACACAAGCCCAAGTTTCCTCGTAAGATTTGTGAGGGAGGACCACCTTACTTATTTATGCCCTGCCATCGCGGAGGTACAAAGAGTTTGGTTTCATGGTCATCCCATTTTTGAACATCCTGAAGTTTTTCAGCAACCAACTGTTGATGAAATTGTCATTGATGCCAACATGGACTTGCAGTGGCCCCATGTGATGTCTTGATGTGTCTTAACCATAGAGGTCCCCGTGCATGGCTAAGGTGGTTGAAGAAGCCCATGATGCCTCTTGCCTGATGAAGAAGCCCACAATCTTTAAAGGAAGCACGCTCTTGCACATGACATGTGTATGGAAGCCCTAGTGGCTTAATGGAAAGTTGACATAAGCACTTGAGGTTGATCCTTGATGAAACCATGGGTTATCATCAACTAGCTTTAGCCAACTTCATTTGCCATTCCTCTATAAATTGACTAACCAGCAGCTAAATAAGGCTTCTCTTTATTATGCTTTCATTCTATGGCCTTACTAAGGCAAGTAGTACCTTAGGGCTAAGTCCTGGCTATACCTTATTATTCTTCGTTGTAACTCATGGGACTCCCTTTAAATCCGAGTGTGAATGAAGGAAACTCAGGAAAAAAACACAGTATCGAATAGGAATTAGAATAATATTTAGATTTTGCAATGTACTGTTGCCTGGAAAGGATAGCCTGCTGATGCTGTTGCTTTTGAGGTATCCATTCCTGAGATGCTGCAGACTATTGTTGGTTTTGCATGTGGGACTGCCCTTGGAATGGCTGAGTCTGGAATGGAGAGGGTTGGTATTGAGGATCGTTTGAAGGTTGACTTTGAATATGGACAAAGTCAAAACAAAAACAAAAAATATTAAATCTATTTTGGCAGGTCGGCCTCTTAATTTGAGAAACAATAAAAATAATTTGGCATTGTGAAGTCGGCTCAGAATCAAAATAAATGGAAGGTCGGCCCCATTTTATACAAGTCGGCTCCAAATTTAAAATATTTTACAATAGCAGGTCAGCCCCAAAATTTGTGAAAAATGGGTATAAATACCCTTTCAACGTCCTCATTCTAGTGTGGAAATTTTCGGGTGAAACTCTGAGGCAGCCGCATAACAGTGAAGGTGAAGAAATTCGGGAGCTGAAGAAGATCTCTGAGGAAATTCGTGGGCTATAGACTGAATTTTTCAGTGGAGAAGCTGAGCTCGGTTTTGACTGAGGAAATCCATATTCACCAAAGACAGTTCATGGCAGCCCTACTAGGGCCATTCTCAGCCTACCTGATCTCTGCCTAGGGTTTGGCTCCATGGTTCAGCAGCCCTGTTAAGGGCACCTAAAGATCATGACATCCTTGCATGAAACAGTTGTCAACAGTTGACAGTTGTTTGGATATTGATCTATAATTTGTGACATGTGAAGAAGATTGAAGATCTGAGGCAGCTGAGCTAGAGTGAGGAGCAATCACAGAAGTATGTTGGTGTTGCAGCATGATTTGCCTCCTTCAAGAGCTCGTGGACAGTGAAAGACAACTTGTTTAGCAGCAGAGAAACATTCCTTTTTGGGTTAAGTTTTGTTCTAAGGTTTTACATCTATTATGGTTCAGATCGACACAATCTCGACCTGACTTCTATTGGCGTTGTTTTCCTGATGGAAAACCAATCTATAATAATGTTACCCTGGGTGTCATATGTCATGGCAATCCGAAAGTCATAAAGGAAGGGCATAAGAGCTTTCCCAGTGGACATACATCATTTGCAGCTGTAAGGATCTATTTAGAACTCTTGTACCAGCACATAAACCCTTGGTGATCATCACCAAAGTTTACAGGAAGGCTACGCTGTGTATACATCCAGATAAAGTGCAGCAGAAAGGTGCAACTATCCAACAGAAATATATCACTGAGAAGGTGTTTGACCTGTTGAAGGAGGCATGGAACAAATTTAATTCAGAAGAGCTTTTCTAGATTGCAAAGCAACATCTTTTATATATTTCAAATTTAAGTGGAAGTGCATTCCCAATTGCTAGAGGTGGTGGAGGTGTATT
The DNA here is from genome assembly GCA_001517045.1 of Pseudotsuga menziesii. NCBI lineage: Eukaryota > Viridiplantae > Streptophyta > Pinopsida > Pinales > Pinaceae > Pseudotsuga > Pseudotsuga menziesii. The sequence goes on along the minus strand of LPNX010135467.1, from coordinate 368,369 downwards.
TCCATGCTTAGCAGCAGCCAGGTATAGTGACAGGTATCCTGAATGGATCTTGAAGCAATATGGTGGCACCAAAAGGTATATAATCAATTCATGAGCTATGATTGAGTTCAAAAATCAGTAATGCATACAATTCGCATGTATTTGTATTTGTCTGCTGTTGCAGTATCAGCTGGCTTTTATTGTTTTTGGCTTCTCTGGGAAAAAGATTATTCTATCATACAATAAGAATATTCTTTTAGCAGTTAGTAGGCATGCCAAATTAAGTCAGTTCCATAACTTGGGATATATCCTAGGTATGGAGTCCAAAATCTTGATATACAGCCAATGAAAGTGATATGATGATTATGCAAAACACAGCAGTATGATGACATACAGTGAGATAGTGTTTGAACAAGTGATTTGGACAGTTGATTGTGACTGAAGTAGCTAAGTAATAGATGCAAGCAGACCTTAGGTGATTTGGCCTGAAGTGGCATTGACAAGTGGTATATATATATACTCAATGATGCAAACTTAGTGACACTTAATGATCCTATGATGATGCCCCAGTTCCAACAGTGACCTACATTGTGATGAAACAACAATGATATTGATGACATAAATGAAGAATTGCCAGGACATAATACTTTGGGACACAGAAATTGTGAAGATTGTGAATTGTTGATATTCCTTCTAGGACAGTATGTGCTTGGACAATGATGTGCTGAATTACTGATATCATTTTTGAATGCTTTGTATAAGGTGTTATACACAGGCCTGATGAATCAATATTGACAGCTGCAAATAAACATTGATGGGTATGCTACTGAATTGATGACTCAGCAATGTATTGAGGAGCTGTGATTGATGGTTGATGTGCACAGATGTTTGAGCAGAGATTGAGACTATGGCCAACAGCAGAGATGATGAGCCAATATGATGACCAGCAGCACAGATTGACCAGCAGTGATGAATAGTGTTGACCAGCAGAAGATGAACAGAGAAGACTGAGAAGACTATTGCAGCAATGTTGAGCAGATTAACAAACAGTTGATGTGATGAGTAGAGAAGATGAGCAGCTTTGATGTGACAGAGATTTCTTGTGTGACACAAGTATACTGTATTGTAAAAGCAAGCTTGACTTGCTTTTGAGGTTAGGATACCTCAAACCCTTCTTAGCAGGGTCTAAGAAAACAAGGCAGGGTCCTAGATGCAGAGTAGGTGCTCTATGTATCAGTAGGTGCTGATTTTACCTAACAGTTGTAGCCGAACCAAAACTAATATAAAAAGATTACTAAATTATATGGTGTTGTGTTCCTCTGTGTTATGGTTCTTGATGTTTATTCTATATGAATGATGAAGTCAAAGATGTTTATGAAATGATTATGGTATAGTAATGGAATGATGAACTGGTAGCTAAATGTGATATTAAGCTAAAGAAAGTTTTAAATTGGCTTCACACTGATTCAACCCCCCTCTCAGTGTCTACACCAACCTCTTTTAGTTAGGTTGGACCCAGTCACCCAGCCATTGGTGGTCATGCTAGGGGAAAACTCTTATCCTCTGTAGGTCATGCTGAGAGAAAACAGTCAGCCACTGCTAGTCATGTTGACACCGTTGAGAAAACTGGTCATTCGAAGTGCAAAAGTAAGTTTCCTTAAAATTTATGCGAGGGAGATCATCTTACTCACCGGTGCCCTGCTATCATAGAGGTGCAAAGAGTGTGGTCTGAGACTTAAGTATTTCCTTCTCCTGAACAACCTATAGTTTCTCAATAATCTACTCAACCTTTGGTTGATCTAGTGGTCGAACCTTCCCAGTATTTGGTTCACCCCACTCTTCTTTTAGAGAGTGATGTAAATATGTGATTGAACCAATGTAATATTTGGTCAACCGCAATCTCCCTTCGGAGAGTGAATTTCATGAAGCGGTTGAATCGATTCCATTGACGATCAATCCCACTCTTCTTTGGGAGAGTGAAGTGTCTTCTAGTCACATTTTATTCACTTCCAATTATGAACTTACTGAACAAGGGGGAATTGAACTCACTTTGGATGAACCCCCACCAAGCTCTCGAATTGCTTCCTTTGATTGGGATAGCCTAGTTGAGTTGTGCCTTCCTTCTGATGCACATTTCTAGATAAAGGTCAAAGTTGAACAATACATGATTGTTCATTGTATTGTTGATGAAGGAGCCTCAGTTAGTATCTTTTCTTCTCGTTCTTGGCGAGGCATGTGATCTCCCAACCTTGTGTCGACTGCTAGTCAGTTACTGGCATTTGATAGAATAACTAGTATAGCCTTGGGAATTCTTGCTAAAAAACATGTTACTTTGGGTGGGAATACCATCTTAGTTGATTTCATGGTGATTCAATACCCCTTGGAATTTAATATGATCCTCGGGTGTGATTATGTCTATTCCATGCAAGTTGTGGTGTCAACATTCTTTTGTGGGATGTACTTTAATCATGGCGAAGAAATTGTCACTATTGATCAATTGGATTTTCTTGATCCCTCTCTTGACACAACTAGAGACCAGATCTTTCCTTTATTGATTCCTAGTGTTTCTATAGGCACTACCCTGCCAAGGGTGAGCTATGTGGCCTCATGTCCTTTGCGTTCAATTGCTACTGAGAAGCAGACTCTGCTTTTCATGCTTACCTTCTTGGGACTTGGTCCCAACAGTTGACTAGGTGAGTCATCCTATATAGACTGTGGAGCATGCTCTCCATTTTGTCAATCCATTTGAAATTTTAGACATATGTCCTATCTCAGATTATCTCCTTCCTTCGGATGAAGTCTTCCTAGAGTCCTTGATACAATTTGACCTTCTTATGGATGTTGGTTCAGTTGTGACTAAGTCTAACCCTGATTTGATTAGTAAGCTTGGTCTTCCCATGGATTGGTCTTTTTATGTTGGTATTGCTAAGTCTGTTGACTCTTTCTTCGAACAACAAGTTAGTGATCCTGATGAGTTTGATTTTTCTTATGAATTTTTCAACTCCTGTGATACTGAGTTTGTTCCTGCAAAATCTATCTCCCTTGTTGATTTTTTATTTTCTTATGAGGTTGATATTGTTGATTATAAATCCTCGGATCTTGGCACTATAGGTTCCTCTTCCATTGATTCTTCCTTGACTACACCTTTCGTAGAAGATAGAAAAGTCACATGTGTTTCTACCAAAGTGAAATGCATCGAATCTTTTCTTCTGAATGTGATTCTGATGTTGTTGTTTCTTGGAGACGGGATTTGTAGTTGGATCCACAACTGTTTACTGACCTCCCCTTGTTGTTCAAGTTGTAACTGCATTTTCATGTACCCTGCTTGCGCTTATGATCCTGATGCCAGATTCCATACTTTTATCTCGTTGTCTGAGCCCTCATATTTGTTCTCATCTTCTCTCAACCTTGTACCCTTTTTCCTTTGTAACTTGACACCCTTCACCTTGACAAGACGTTCCTTGAGTGTCTTTATCTTGCTCATGTTCCTTGCATTATGCTTAGGTCTATTCCTTATGCTTGGAACTAGTTTCTCCTGCCTCTAACACTCATCTCCTGGTATTTAGAGCATTTTTTATGTTCTCCTTCAAGCTCATTAAAAACAGTAAAGAGTCTGTGAATTGACTTTTTCGGACTCGTTAAAACTTCATGGGAAAGATATGGAGTTATCTTTAAGCCCTGGTCTGACTCCTTAAAATTGACTAGATTGCTGAGTAAACTTGTTCGTTCAGACTCGTTAAGGTAAATTGAACAATCATCTACATTGGTGTTAGGTTATCTCTTTCTCATACCATGTGGATTATTTATGAGAAAGGAACACTCTCTTTTCGGTAGAATTGAGAAGAGTGTCTTCAGGAATAGGTTTATCTCTTTTTCGGACCTGAAGGACTAAACTTACAGAAAAGGAACACCCAGTATGAGCTTAGTTTTCTCTTTTTCGTGCTCTAGACCCAAACATGAAAAAGATTCTAAGCGTACTTTATGTATTTGTCATGCTCGCTAAAACCTAAAGAACAAAGCATCGAGTTTACTGTTGTAATCCCCATTTCTCATAATCAAATGGATCTTTCTGAGTGATTTTTCCTTCCTTCACACTCGTTAAACTCAGGCTACATGTCACTTCTGAAGGTGTGTCAGTCTAGTGATAGTTTACCAATTTCTTGGACCTTACCGACTAACTATGAAAAAGGCATACCTTAGTTCACCTGGGATAAGGGAGTTCTCCTCTGTATTGTTTTACATGTTTTTGGACTTAGGAGACTAAATTTAGGAAAAATCACCCCCTAGAGTCTTCTTTGAAGTTTTCAGACTCTCAAAACTATGAAAACACCATCGAGCATTTACTAATTCGGGCTCATAAAATCCATTAATCGATACTTTATCAAGCATTCTTTTGTCTCTTCTTCAAGCTTTCCAAAAATGAAGAAGGTCCTGAGTTTGATTTCTTCAACTCGTTAAACCTTTACAAGAAAGAGGGAAGGGAAGTTCATTCAGATGTTTTTACATCATGGCAGCAAGTCTTGTCTCCTTGAATAAAGCACCAATTTTCAGTCTATCAACAGTTGGGTCCTATTATTTTGAAATTATCCCGATTCAAAGTTTTTTACTCCTCCATTTGGTCTTTTTTCCATTTATACAGGGAATCTATCAATGTCTCCTACATTGCATATTTGTGTTGTTGGTATCTTTATGTCAAAAGCTTCCTAATTCACTTTTGTGTCATTCTCACTTTTCAAGGATAAACCTTTGTCGGCCATTCTGCAGTTGCCTTGACCTTTTGTGTCGGCCATTACCTAGTATCAGTTCATTACATCATGTCTTTGGCGGTCCTTGTCGTGAAATTATGTACCAATTCCAAATCAATTTAGTCTTTGACTTACCTCGTGTTGGATGATGGAGGATGCCTTAATGCCTTCCTTCCAATGAATCTCTTCCTATCGACTGCCACACCTCTTGCTCTGGGAATGAGATTTAGAGTTTATGATAGTACCTTGGGGATTGCAGTCATCAGTGGCGATTTCCCTCGCTATTGGGTAGTGGGAATACCTTACTGTCTCCTTCTCGATGGATTCTTCAAGTGTTCGACTTCAAGTCCTTGTATTCACACTTGTTAGAATGTACTAGGTACCTTGGGACCATTTTCATTAATGGCGGTTTCCCTCGCATTTGTTAATGGTTCTCATCATTGACCAGTAATCAAACGATGTCCTCCATGTTCGACTTCAACTCCTTTATTCTCATGGTTAGGATTCGTACCTTTGGGCGGTTTGGATTGAATACCTTGGGCCGAAAGTAGCATCGTCATATTTTTCTATTTCCCAAATTGCACAAGACCTTGTCACATTTCATATGACATTTTGTTGAGACATAGATCCACCTTGTATTCTTGTGGCTATGATCGATTGTTGAGCATGGATCCACCTTGTTCATTTATGGCCATGACTCCTTTAGATTTGATATGGCGCATTTTTTCATATTGAGTGACTGTGATAGTTTCATCAGTTATATATATGTTGGATGCGCCTCTATATTTATGGCGATCATTTGTATATGGACTTGTATGTCCCAGAGATCAGTTTTGTCTGACATTTATCTCTCTTTCAGATACCTTTGTTCGAGCATTTCGATATTGGATTCTCTAACCTCATAAATTATGGGGAATCTATTATAGCTCAAAATGACACATCTCTTTCTGTGACCACTTTCCCATGATTCCGTCACGTGTCGACACTTCCTTGACGTCACTTCATGAAAGTCACTGAAAAAACACCTAACTTGGAGGATCCATATTTTGAGTTTTGTAACTCTGTTTGACCTCTTCTTTTTCCTGTAAGAAAGGTATTTAAGTCAGATAAAAATTTCAAGAAGAAACCAAAGTCTGAAAATTCCCAAACGTTCCCTTAAAATGAGCATCTGTGACCTATACGCGAATTGGCCTACATGGTACCCGCGTGTTTCACTTTGTACACGTAACTTGTTATATACGGGACCCGCGTATCCCTCTATATACGTGAATTTTTCCATTTCAACCTACGTATCAATACGCGACTATTGACATTGAAACCCACTTATATCCCTTGAATACGCGACTGTTGTCACTGCAGCCCACGGATTTTTCCTATACACGTAAAAAATGGAGGTTTCTCGAATTTTGGGTAGTTTGGGTGGTTATGCAACTGAATCCTTCAGTTGTAACTAATTTTTCTTCGACCCTATCTCTTCAGAAAGGTATAAATAGAGGTAGGGAGGTCCATGATAGGGGACTTGAACCTTTTCATTGTTATGCTAGGTGAATTGGGACTCTCATTCCCCCCACCTTTTCCCTAGAAGATTTATCCTTGTGTCGCCAAGCTTAGGGGTTGAGTTCCTTGCAGAAGAGAAGCAACAGAACCAAATCAAGGTTTTGTGAGGTGCCTAACTTGAAGAGAAGGTATATTTGTACTTCCTTTCATGATTAATAAATATGTGATGTCCTTCTTCTTCCCAAATCATTGTTCATGTGTAATGAATTTATGCTTATGATTAGATGCTTATGTTAATCAGAATAGTTTCTCATATTGTTTTGATTATCACTACTTTATATGTGGTCATATTGGTTTAAGGAAGGTATAATTCATTTTGCAGGTCTCTTGGAGCAAGAGGAGGATTTAAGGGTTGCTTGGATCAACCTTCGTTTGTCAAGGTATCAACCATTCTAATCTCTAAATCTTGTTTATATATGCTTGCATAACCATTTGCATCTCTCTTTCAACCCCATTACATTGATGGCCTCTTAAACCCTAGTCATAGAAAACTTTCCTCTAGAACAATATTCCTAGGTTTCACCTAAGTGGTTTCACTAGAGAATTTGAGGCCAAAATCCGACGGCTGCCATGTCTAAAATTCGACACTAACCTGTCGGGTATTCGACACCCTCAATTTTTTTTGTCGTCAGTGGCATAACGTCGGATAGTCAACAGCCAAGCCAAGGCCGTCGTATTTCCTACAACATGACCGTCAGATTTCCTATGCCACGACCGTTGGATTTCCTACGGCCAAGCCGTCGGATTTCCTACGGCAAGGCCATCGGATTTCCTACGACAATCTACCGTCGGAGCCATAGCAATTTCATCGGATTGACGTGAAATCTGACAATAGCTATTAGGAATTGAACGTCGGATAACCGACAAGATATTGTATATTAATAATAAAAAATTTGTATTTAGTGGCAATTTTACTTTGAGATATGCTATAGATATTATTGTCTTTCGATATATTTTGGTGGATGTGTTTAATTTTTAATACATCATCAAGACCAAATATATGTAGGTCTCTTCATTTGAAAGAGGATACAACACAAAAGGAATCTATTTAACAAAGGTGCTAATAATATAACTCAGAATCTTCTCATCATATCTTAATTCCAACCTACTACTGATCCAGGAGGAAAAGATTGCAAGAGCTTTATCACATGAGATCAGTTAGGCAGAGAATTTAATAGGGGCAAGCAATCAACTTTAGATAAAATTTTGAATATGACTTATACACAAACATGGGGATTAATTTCAAAATTTTTATCAATAGCCTTTGCAAAATGGTTACACAATGTTAGTTTCTTATATCATGTTGATGAATACTAGCAGAGAAGTTAAAATTGTAGATTGCACTCAATTCATAAGATCACAGCCAGCAGTGACACACAGTCACACTAGTAGTGACACACAATCATACTATCAAACACACTAAATTATGCCCAGCAGTGACACATAGTCACACTAGCAGAGACACTCAGTTATGCACAACAAAGACATAGTCATGCCCAGCAGTGACACACAGTCAACTGCTATTTCAACCCTTGTGCAATCAGCAGGATGTCCAATTTTTTTCATACCTTTGGTATTTTATCAAGAAAAGCAAGTATCTAATATTACATGCCTAACACCCAAATTGGTGCTTATTTATGCTGCCCTATGATTGATTGTAGCTGGAGACAATCTGCTTTACTCTTAGGGTATCTCTTATATGCCTCTTTCAACCTATTCTCTTCTTTGTTCAAGTCAATTGGCCTTTAATGTTGTATTTGCATTCACCTTTAACAGGCAAAAGATTACCCCATTTATCCTGAATTTTGTTGTTTTGCTTTCTTTGAGTGTAAAAATGCTTGGGATTCATTCAGACAGTGACAGGCCTGAGGGAGTGAATACTTACAAGTACATAATAGGCTTCATTTGCACTATTGCAGCTTCTGCAATGTATGGACTGATTCTTCCATCAATGCATCTTGTATTTAATAGGGTTTTAAAGAAGGATACTTTTGCAGTAGTTCTGGAGATACAAATTTTCACATCCATAGTTGCCACTGTGGTGTGCATAATTGGATTGTTTGTTGGTGGGGAGTTCAGAGATATGAAAGAAGAGGCTGAGAGTTTCACAATAGGGATAGTTTCCTACTACATGACATTGATATGGTTTGGAATAGGATGGCAGGTTTTTGTTGTGGGTATAGTGGGTTTGATCTTTTTGGTGTCTTCCTTATTCTCAAATGTCATTAGCACTCTGGCCCTCCCCATTGTGCCCATATTATCAGTGAGTTTCTTCCATGACAGAATGGATGCTCTGAAAATTATTTCGATGTTGTTAAGCATATGGGGATTTGTTTCCTATGTATTCGGTGAATGCATGACAGTCTTGCCCTGTAGTTAGTGAGTATCAGAATTTGATCTTAAGTGATAGTGTTCAAATACAATAATTTATGTACATACCTTGACTGTCTTTCTTGACTTGATGAAGAATCAGAGTTAGAAAAATTGATAATTACTTTATTTTTCTTAAGACTGCACCTGTACCTTGTACTTGGATAGTCTTCATACTTCTCCTTATTTCACCGAATTCAGAACACCACACTTCTTGACTGTAGATATTTGGCTTTTATCTTAGTCTTCTCAACTATCTCTTGATATAAGTCTACCCTAGTCAATTTGTTTGGCATATACCAATTAATACTATGATGTAAGTATGCAACGAAGATTCTGCTAGTAGAATCCTGATTTGATAACATAAACACAAAGACACATGGCTATCATTCAAAAAAGGGTGTCACTCCATATAGACATCAGGATAAGATCTAAGATACATTTATGAAGACAGAAGTCTGATCATTTTCGTAAAGGTTTATGTATTCAAAGACCGAGAAGAAGCACCTTTCAAAAGATAAGATACAAGATATTTTGGGTACAATAACAGACTATAGTAGAACGTAGAAAACATAGTAGACAATTGAAGTTCAGATTATGATTTGTAGCAGTATACACGTAAATTTTTCTCTAACCATGGATCAGATCCTATGGTATGCAAATCTAGTACTTCTAATTTTGGTTTGATATGGACAAGGGTTATTGCCTATAGGAAGGCTCTATTTTAATGATTAGTGGCTGGGTTTTAGACTATCACTATGGCCTCTATTATCTATCTGTCAACTAAGAATGAGGACTGAGACTCTAACTTTCAATAGGCCAAAGTTTGAAAGTCCTAAAGACTGTGTATCTACTGCTCAAAAAGTTGAATTACAACTGTTATAGTTCAGATATGTGGGTTACAATATCCTTGTGAATTTGAAGGATACAAGGGTGTAAAATATGAGCTTAAAAGACATCTTGACAACAATCTTGTCAGGTGGTAACTTCAACCTTGTCATGGCAATGATCTTGCAGCTGGTAACTTGAACCTTGATAATGAAGAAGCCCTCACGCACATACAAATGAAGTCATCAATCATCACTTGGAGTTTAAAGCACTTGTTGATCACATGTTGGATTTGGTTGACCCCTCACAAGCAGCTAGTTTGCAGTATAAACAACACACTTTTGATACATTTTTTAGAAGGTAAGTGTAGCTACAGAAAACTGTCTTACTATTATAGTTGGTAGCGACCAAGAGCCTAGAGTTTGAGGATTTTGTTTGGAACGAAAGGCAATTGTTTTAGTGATGAATAAACCAAGGATACTTGGGAGCGAGAGAGGGATCAGGAAGCAGGAGCAAGAGCGGGAATGGGAAGAAAATTTTTCAAAAGCATCCAGTTTGGAAGCGTTTCGGGAGCGTTTTTTAAATAATATATATTTTTAATATATTTTGATGCATATATGCCAACAAATGCTTGTAAAATGTTGAATTAGTTATGGAAAGCATAAAAACATGAAATAAACCATAACATTATAAATCCTAATACCATATAACATCATTCATCAACCATCAATGATTTAATCAATTATCATATACTAGTGAATTCATCAAACATAATTTGCAAGGGTGGAAACATAGATTTAGCTCGTCAGATATTTGACAATATGTCTGAAAGAGATTTGGTCTAATGGAACACAATGATTGATGGGTATGGAATGCATGGTTCTGGTAAGGATGCTTTGGATGTTTTCTACCAAATGCAATAGATGGGATTTAAACCAGATCATATCACTTTCATGTGCCTTTTTTCTGCATGTAGTCATGCAGGCTTGGTGGATTTGGGCAGGAAATGCTTTAATTCCTTAAGTCAAGATTATGGCATTACCCATAGGATGGAGCACTATGCATGCATGGTTGGTATTCTTGGTTGTGTTGGACATCTTGATGAGGCTCAAAATTTTATCAAGATGATGCCCATAGAGCCTAATTCTAGTGTATGGAATGCCTTACTTGGTGCCTGCAAAATTCATTGCAACATAGAACTAGGAGAATGGGCATCAGAACGGCTTTTTGAGTCTTTCTTTTTGTTGTTGTTGATGATGTAATTATGTTTCATGATTTCCTAACTTTTCATGTACTTGTGCCAATTCATCATCTTTTTCGATAACGACTTTGTTAAGACGACTAATTTCTTCTTCCAATTCAATAATATTCCGATACGGATGTTCTTCGACTTTTTTTGACTTTATTATCTGGTCGTCAAGTTTTTGAATGATGCCTTCCAGACGTGATATTTTCTCATCTTTATCTACTATCCTTTCTATGATTTTTCTTTTACTATCTTCCAAAAATCCAATATTCATTTTCGAGGTAGTAATCCTTAGTTTTCATTTGTCGATTTCGAATAGTAGACTATTATTGGTGATTTTGCACTGTTTTAGCTCATTCGAAACTGCTCGTAACTGTGAATATAATTCTGCTATCATAGTCCCCTTGACTTCTTGAATTCCAATTTTTTACTTGGTCTTCTTGTTTGATAGCTGCTTTCGGTTGCTTGATGAGCTTTTTTCTCCTTTTATATAATAATTGTAATTGCTACAATTATTAAATAATATTTATTAGTATTTTTTTTTAATATTTTAATAACAATAATACTATTATTATTATAGTTTCAAAAGTTTTATATATGTTGAAAAATATAGTATAATAAATATTATTATTTAATAATAATAATTTTATTATAATTTTTTTTGATATAGTGTAATGTAGGGTTTAAAAATTAGGTTTTCACATGGAGCAGGCTGCGTGGAGGATGATGGAGGCGGCGAGAGGGAGAGCGGCGTGGAGGGTGATGGAGCTGATGGCGGCAGTGGGTGAAGGGAAGGAACAGAGGTGATGGAGGCAACGGATGGAGGCGGGATGGTGAGCGGAGGTGGAGGATGGGGCAGGTGTGCCGGGATGGGGAATGGAGGATGGGGCAAGTGCACGGAGGTTGGAGGGCGCAGAGGTGATGGAGGGCGCAAGCGGATGGAGACGGGATGGTGAGCGGAGGTGGAGGATGGGGCAGATGCACCGGCATGGGGAATAGAGGATGGGGCACATGCGCGGAGGTTGGAGGGCGCAGAGGCGATGGAGAGCATAGGCGGATGGAGAAGTGGAAGGTGGAGGATAGAGCTGGTGCGCGGATGGAAACGGGGAAGGACAGGGAGCTAGAGGAATGGGAAGGCAATGTCGTGGGGAAGTGGGAGCAGAGGCGGTGGGAAGCGATGGAAGGCAGCGTCAGGTGATGGAAGATGGAGTAGCAGAATAATCACGAAGGGAGGCACAGGTCGTGGAATTGGGAGCAGGGAGGATGATGCAATAAGGATTGTGGGCGCGTGAGAGCGTAGTGGGGATGAAAGTGGGAAATGGTGCAGCTGTGGAGGGGAATGGAGTGTTGTGAGAGAGGTAAAAAATATGGCCGCGTGGGGCTGCGCTTATCCAGCATGTACGTTCATGCTGGTTAAGCCAGCTGGCTAGGGTGGGTCCCCTTCAGGTCAAAGAATTCATACCGATAGTCATTGCCGTCTACATTGTGTTAATCTATTTTATTTCGCGCATTTTGTTGAAAGAAGTCATTAATATTGTTGAAGATAACATTAATATCCCAGAACAAGTTTGAAAATTGTGTCGATCCTTCCCTCTTGGTATAAGAGCCAGCACAAAGCATATGATTCAAAATAATTACAGAGTATTGGCGATAGATCGTCCAGCCCATTCTGAGAGATTTTTATTGTGGCTAATGCTTCATCCAGATAGTGACGTAGATTGTTACGAGAATTACCAGCAAATGGTCAAAGATCGAGATCATGCATTCCAGTCTTTCTGCAGACATTTTGAGAAGCATTCCTTGTAAGTTCTTGTTAGACTTACCTACCCTTTTCTGTTTTGCTGGCCTGTTGTAGAAAAATTGCATTATCCAGTAGGCAGGGAAACCTGTTGAGTGATCGGTGGTGTTCCTAGGAGCTAAAAGAGAGGTTTTTGGTAGAAGGCAGTGAAGGCCGAAGAGAGAGTGCCTGAGTAAGTCCTTACATAGACCAAGCCCCTAGTGAGACGTAGTTCCTTTTCAGATGGACCCAACGATGGATAGTGTTGCTCACACCCGTCTAGACTGTCAGCAAGCTGAAGACGGTACGGTTAGTTTAGCCGAACGCCATTCCTCTTTCTCAAATTGCAGCACATCTGATCCTGACACAAGTATTATCCACATTGATGAATTTAATCCTTCTCATGAATGGAAACTTCCTACTCTGCTTCCCAAAGAAATTTATAAGCTCAAACTTTGGGAATACGTATCTGCACAGCATTTTCGTGTTTCGTCCGTTGATATTGCATTCACCAATGCAGATCAACCTGTTCATATCAACCTGCTTGAGAATTCTCAAATTGATTGGGCTCGCAAGCAAGGTTATAAGTATGTGCACTTAGGTGCTATCCGGTTAGGTCTTAACCCTCTTGTCAGACCTTTCCTGAATGTATCATCATTATGTGTAGCCGTAGATACTAGGCATCTTCATTTTTCTAATGCCATTATCAGTGCTTTTGCTTCCCCGTTGCATGATGGTCCTGCTTTTGGGACTATTTATCCAAAGTTTAGCATGAGTCTCTATGACCCCCACATCTATGATCTCCTAAAGGCGTACATCCTTCCTCAAGGGTTTGACATGATGGATGGTTCCCGGATAATTCAGCTTAAAGCTGTTGTCATTCTTCGTTTCGGTAATGATACCTTACCTGCACTCCAGACTCCAGTTCACAATACCCCGTGCCTGCTCAGCATGGTGGAAAAGGATAATTCCAAGAAAGCCCAACCTGTTTTGTTCGAATGGACAGGTATTAAATATCCACAAGAATGGGAGTGTAAATATGATGAACTCCGAAACAGTGAAGCTTTAAAGGCCACATTAAAAAAGCAACCCATTACCTTTGATAGAAAAAATAGCTCTTTCCGGTTACCTAATGTAACTCCATTTCCAAGATTCTCCCTTGCGGATGTAGATACTTCATTATCTCGTTTTGCATCTACCTCTTCTTATGCAGTCGACCGAAAGCTTTCCTCTACTCCTTCTGGTCCTACCAATGAACCCAACTCTTCAGAATCATTCACTGGCCTGCATGATACAAAACACAAAGGTCAGCATAAAGATTGTCCAGCATGTCGAAAGACATTAGAAATACTCCGGCGTCATAGAAAAGGTCCCCATCTTGGTATGTTTTCTCTTCCTAGAGAAAATGAGGCCTATGAAGTAGAAAGGGAAGGGCGAAAATCTTATTTTCCGGGTAGAAATCTACCTAATGTCCCTTTCATACAGTACACTCCTGATGGTCTGTCTAAGAGAGAATATCTACCTCAGAAAACGGTAGAAGTTGGAGAAACACCATCAGATGAAGTCAGGCTAAACAATTGGGGAAACTTGCAGCAAGGATTAACCGCCGCAAATTTAGATGATATGGCCCGAGACATTTTAAGTCTAAAGGCCAGTATGCAAGAGGAAAAAGAGAAAATTGCTGAAGTCAGTGCCAAACTGGATCTTGTTCAGCATTTACTTGCTGACTCAGAAGCCATTAAGAAAATGGTTGCAAAAGCTTCTGAGAACATTCTTACTCGCCTGAGTAAGATGGAAGAGTTGTCTAAGAAAGCATCCACTCTGGGTTCTAAAGTTCTTAAACCTAGTCCTGCCATTTTAGCCTTAGCCGCTGAAGGTTATAAAAGAAAAGAAAAGGCTAAGCTTGAGCGTAGCATGTCATTTGGGATGATGGCTACTGATGAATCTAATCAAAGGCCCGAATTAGATTTTGGTAGATCTGAAATGGAATTCAGACTTCTTACAAAATGGGTAACTGCTATCAAGAGTCTTCCTCCATGCCTATCTGAGAAGGCTATCCAGAAAATCCTGATTCTGGTTCCTCCTGAACCTGAGCCAGAACCTATTATTCCTTCTGCACAAACCGAAGAATCTCAGCCTATCTCAGAACCTGTTGACTTAAGAATGTTACGCATTCATGAAAGAGGGTCTCCCTATGAAGTTAAGCAAGAACCTGATTTTGATGAGCTTATGACAGATAGAGAACCTACCCAAGGTCCTCGGATTCCTTTAAGTTTCAGTACCCATACCTTCAACAACATCATATCCCAGATGCCTGAGCACCCTGTGATTAATATTGACTGTCAGTCCAGAGATGCAATCCATGATTCTTTGAATTTACTCTTTCACTGGACTTTATCAAAAAAGGCCCAAAACCCTGAGATATCAGGACAACAGATTGCTACTCTGTTGGTTACAAGCCTCACAGGTTTAGCAAATGAATGGTGGAGATGGTTGCCCCAGAGAGTTAGAGATGATATTTTAAACGCTGATGATGCAGATCAGCAGTTATTAAAGTCGCTAGCAACACAGTTTCATGGTGGAGATGATGAAGATGATGCTGATCATCTCTCATCTCTTTATATGTCTGCTAGGCTTTGTGATTTGTCCTTAGCTTATGAGTATTTCTACTACATGCAAAAATTGCTGATAAGATCAGGTAAAGCCAATGACCCGGCTTACCTTAAGCATTATCTAAGAAGCTTTCCAGGTCATGTTCCTGATGCAGTAGAGAAATACATGAAGGACAAACATTTAAATTATAAAGATTTATCAATCGCTCAGCTCCATTATCACATCAAAGAGACATGGCAAGAGCACTGTCTATCCAAGCGGATTGATAAATATTTTAAGAGACATTAGAATATGTTCGCACCTTCATTCTGCAAGAAGATAGCGCAGATGCCCGATTGGGGATGTGGTGCCCACAATCGTGGACATTTGAATCAGAAATGTCATTGTGAAGGAAGGCGTAAGCATAAGAAAAAGAATTTCTTCTCGAGTGACCCTCGATATCATTATCCTGATAAACCTCTCAAGTTTAGCAGGAGAAAGCCTCAGAAGAAATATTATAACAAACCGCCTCCTCATAGGAGAAAATATATTACAAAAAGGAGAAAACCCTCAGATAAAGAATCTTGTTTTCTCTGCGGCGCTAAAGGCCATTGGGCAAACAAGTGCCCTAAGAAGAAAAATAAGCCTCACCTTGCAGCATTTTGTGCCTCAGTCCAGCCTCAGTGGTGGCGTTATTCTTCTTCTTCCAAACCTCCTACCGGTGAATTTGTTTATCTTCCTGATGATTCTGATTTATTTATAGAAAATGCTTCCGAATCCAAATTATATTTCTTTAAATGAGTAAGCTAAACCATTTGCAGTAATTTTTTTGGTTGATTTTTGTTGAAACAAGGGGCTGGTTTTTATTGGTTAAAGTAAATTGCATAGAAATCTATTCAATTTTGTTTAGACATTTAAATTATACAATTTTAATTATCTAAAACTGCTTTTTTAAGAAAGAAAGAAAATAACAAAATAATAAGTACAAAACTAAAAATTTATCAATATATTTTTTACATTGATTTTTTTAATTATAAATATAAATTATTAAAATTTGCATAAATTATAAAATATAAATTATTAAAATCATACCATTTACTTCTATGTAAATTGATTTTTTTAATTATATATATAAGTTATCAAAATTTCTTTAAATTATAAAATATAAATTATTAAAATCAGACCACTCACTTCTATGTGTATATATTCCAAAGTAGGTTATCTTATCTCAAAATTGGGCACGATATCAAAACAACTAAAACTAGTGTTTTTTATTAAAGCTAATCAAAATTTTCTTAGAAATTGTTATTCCTTCAATTTCAGTGTTCGTAGTTGTATGTCATAAACTAAATGCTCTATTTTATTAGCATAGATCTATCTAAAAGGGGATGTCCCAAGCAAACACCTAGAGGGATTAAATTTTTCAAAGTGAAAACCCTTTTTTAAAGTGGAAATGTTGACGAAATGTGTAATCCAATGTTTATGGTTTTAGTTTATCTAATTTATGTGTTTTATATGTATGCAATTATAAAATATTTAAATTTAATTTAAGCGGATATGTTATTTTTAACAATATTTTATAATAAAAGACACATGTCAACTCTAGGATGAGCACAAAAGGAGTTACACATCTCTCTCCTATTGGGATGTAGAATGCACCTATCGAAATCATTGAATTTCTCTCCACACTCTAAATTGTAATTTTAACAATAATTAATCCACCAAATTCATATATATAAATTATTTAAATTTTTTGTAAGTGTAACTAAATTGTAATTTCAACAATAAACTAACAAATTCATATATATAATTATTTAATTTATTTTTTAAGTGCAAATTTCCTCAAATAGCTATGAAAGATGAGTTGGATGCTTTTACACAGAAAATAACAATGGGGTAAGCTACCGATGCAACGATTTTTCCTGGCGGCAATCGTCGCGTCGACACCCTGACCGCCGGCGACCCCGTGGTGTCCATTCTCGGCACCCGTCGCGACGTCCGCCCGTTTGATCGATTTACCGTTAACTCCGTCGTCTCCGTCTTCCTTCCTCCGTCACGTCCCATCTTATGCGCCACCGTCTCCCTCCCCGCCATTACCCCGCCACCTAATCCCTCCCGCCAGTACACAATTCAAACTCTCTGCTCCGTGAACCCACGCCCTGCACCTACCCCTGCAATGATCCCCTCGCCATCGCCATTAACGAGCATGATTGCCACCTGCCCTGCACCTGCAATGATCCGCCATTAGTATGAATGCCGGCTCGCCAAGTGAATGCAGCGAAGAGGAGGCTCGTTGTTGGTCTGTTATGGATCGTTTTCAATACTTGAATGATTTTAAATTTATGATTCTGCAATTAACGGAATGAATCCTATGTTTTTAACTGTAGCACGTATTCCTACATTTATCTATTTTTTTCTTGTTTGTATCGATCTCGTCATACTTTTCTAACTTTTATTCCCGAGTTGGGAATGTCGATTGAGATGATAATGTTGGTTTAAAGTATAGATCTATAAGTATTGCAATCGAAATACTTTTACATAAGAGAAAACCTTAATTTATTGAATAAAACAACTTAGCGCAGTTAGGTTCCCGATTGTTAGTCATGATTCAGACGACGAATTTAAGAATGGATACAGACATCAACTTAATCTTCAGATCAGTGTCAACTTACAGTGATTTAAACACCAAATAAAAAATCGAAAACCCTTGAATTCACAGTTAAACGTTGATCCAAAAAACTAGAAGATTAACGGTCCATATCTAACCCACAGCAAGACCAACGATTCAAAGGTAACCCGACTACTGCCATTCACAGGGTTAGAAGTTGATTTCCAATTTTAGAAGATCAACGGTCTAGATCTAACTCATAAAGCAGATCAACGACTGATGATAGTCACAAAGTTTCATTGGGAATCCATACAAGATTTCGGATCCACGGTCAAGATTAAAGCCGTGAAAGAGATCGACGGTTAATAAAGGTTGTGGAAGGCGGAAGGAAGAAAACATGAAAACGACAAGGTAAAGTGTTAAGTTTTTATGAAGTCCGATTTCCGTATCAAGCAAGATCAATGGTCAAGGTTGTTTTCCATAAGGATCAACGGTGCAGAAATACGAAAGATCAAGTGATCATTTCATGAAGTTTTCGACTTCTGAGGTCCGTAGCGGAAGGAGGAAATCCGAAAGATCAAGTGATCATTTCATGAAGTTTCTAACTTCCGAGGTCCGAAACGGAAAATGAAAATCTGAAAGATCAAGTGATCGTTTCATGAATTTTTTGACTTTTGAGGTCCGGAGCGGAAGGCGAAAATATGAAAGATCAAGTGATCATTTCATCAAGTTTCTGACTTCTAAGGTCCGCAGGGGAAGATGGAAAGCCAAAAGATCAAGTGATCGTTTCATGAAGTTTCTGACTTCTGAGGTCCACAGTGGAAGGCAGAAATCCGAAAGATTAAGTGATCGGTTCATGAAGTTCCCTACTTTCGAGGTCTGTAGCGGAAGGCAGAAATACGAAATATCAAGTGATCATTTCATGAAGTTCCGACTTTCGAGGTCCGCAGCAAATGGCAGAAAGCGGAAGGAGAAAAGTGGAAGGCGGAGAGAATCAACGTCTTCATGATTTTGGTTATCATATATTCTTTATCACATGAGAGAATCAAGGCACTTTTCAAAGGAAATAATCTTCCAAGGGTTTCTTTACAAAATCCATCTTCTTCAAATCAGCAAAGGATTCTTCACTACATTCAAGAATTTGAAAAGGAGTATCATGATGACACACCTAACCTTTGTTTATGATGGAAGGTGTGGCTCTTGTTGGAATGTCCTCCTCGTGCAAATATTCT
>LPNX010135467.1:320739-349281 GCA_001517045.1 Pseudotsuga menziesii | reverse complement strand
CCTTAAACTCAAGTTTGTTCAAACTCTAATAAATTAAAGTTTGTTTAAACCTTTTTAAAATGCATCCACACCGTCGTGATCTTTTTAAGAAATCACACTAGACCAAAATAAAATAAAATATAATTAATATGTTTATAATTAAAAATCAAATATAAATAATATTATACAAAATGTTAGTTTAATCAAATTACAAAATAACCTAAAAATATTAAAAATGAAAATAATTATTAAAATATGTTTAATAAAAAGAAAAAAAAAGAAAATTAAAAAACCAAACAAAAATGGATCAATACTTATCAAATCCAAATAGTTGGTCCATATAAATTTCCTCAAACAAATCTGGTCGTTCTTTCACATACATTTGATATACCTTCCATCCCAAAGAAAAAAAAAAACTAATGCAAGTGTTATGGAGTCTATGCAAGCCAAGCCAAGCCACGCCAAGGAAGCAAAAGTCTCCAATATTGTTATTTTCTGTGTAAAAGCATCCAACTCATCTTTCATAGCTATTTGAGAAAATTTACATTTAAAAAATAAATTAAATAATTATATATATGAATTTGGTAGATTAATTATTGTTGAAATTATAATTTAGTTACACTTACAAAAAATTTAAATAATTTATATATATGAATTTGGTGGATTAATTATTGTTAAAATTACAATTTAGAGTGTGGAGAGAAATTCAATGATTTCGATAGGTGCATTCTACATCCCAATAGGAGAGAGATGTGTAACTCCTTGTGTGCTCGTCCCAGAGTTGACATGTGTCTTTTATTATAAAATATTATTAAAAATAACATATCCGCTTAAATTAAATTTAAATTCTTTAGAATTGCATACATATAAAACACATAAATTAGATAAACTAAAACCATAAACATTGGATTACACATTTCCACTTTAAAAAAGGGTTTTCACTTTGAGAAATTTAATCCCTCTAGGTGTTTGCTTGGGAGATCCCCTTTTAGATAGAACTATGCTAATAAAATAGAGCATTTAGTTTATAACATACAACTACGAACACTGAAATTGAAGGAATAACAATTTCTAAGAAAATTTTGATTAGCTTTAATAAAAAACACTAGTTTTAGTTGTTTTGATATCGTGCCCAATTTTGAGATAAGATAACCTACTTTGGAAAAAAAAAAAATTCAGAGGAAAAAATACCAGTCTTTGTTATTCATGGGAATCAAAAGACATCATTTACATATCAGCATGATGACTGCCAAATCCCAGATCCATCACATGCAAGTATAAATGACAATACATAACAGCAGAATCAAAAGATAAAGTCTGATCGTAGCATACTTTTCTCATCATCCCTGATAAATTAGGTCAGAAAGTAGTGAGAAATATCGAAGATGAACTTCAAACGTACAAATCAGAGCAATACATGCTGGTAGGAAGGACTCAACTAGAACAGAGAGTGATAATCAATCAACTGCTAATACCAAGCTGAATAAAAGAGATAATCAGCTACTCTAAAAGAGATTAAGATTGCCATGATTCACAATCAAACTATCCATAGTTTCTGAAAAAGAAACAAATCCCAGATCCAAATTCAGACCTTGTTTAGAGAGTGCATCTGCCAGCGTGTTATGCTCACGATATGTATGTTTAAAGATCACCAGCGGGGCCTTTTGAAGCATAAGTGTTATGTCGCAACACCAGTGCATCAGAGATGGAACATTAAGTGCATAAATTCTGTTAAGCCAAGAGATTATAACCATGGAGTCCCCATAAATCAGCTGCAAAGGAATACCCATCAATAAACTGACTCTAAGAATTGCCCACAAATCCAATAACTCTGCTCTTGTATTCGAACTTCTCCCACAACCCATTGAAAAACTAAAGAAGTGAGAATCATTGATAAAAATCACATAACCTGAGCCTCCTATATTCTCTGCAGCAGCTCCGTTGAAAAAACCACAAGGAAAACATTTTAACGGTTCAGGGCCAATATTGCGGGCTTTAAGAATTTTCAAAGGCACAGGGTAAGAATTTACCAAGCCTTCAATTCTGGCAATCAAAGCAGAGAAGGATGGTTTCTTATTTTCAAATAAGCAGTGATTTCGGAGGAGCTAGATTCCCCAAAAAATAAACAGTGGCAAGAAGCAGAAAGGAGCAGATCGCGCAGTAGAAGAGAACCAATGATCCAAAAAGGAATGGACAGACCTGAAGATTGGGAAAGAGCAATTGTATTTAACCTCAAAATGAGTGTAAATACGAGCAGAAAAAGGACAGCTAAAAAAAAGATGTTGAATATCTTCCAGGTTACCTTCACAGAGAACACATCAACTGGGCCCATTGATGCCTCTAGTCTGCAATTGCTCCCAGGTTAAAATCTTTCGGTATTTCAATAACCAGATAAAGCATTTTATTTTCAGAGGAATAATCAAAGTCCACAAAATTTTCAGAACTATGTCACTTATTTCTGAACAACTATCAGAGATTACACAGGTATAACCTTCAGCAGCAGATAACGACCCTGTATAATTATTATGGGACCAAAATAAAATATCATTTTGATCAGAGAGCCAAATATGGTTGTATTCCAGACCTCTTATATAATTATCCCAGATATTTTTCCATTCACCGATAAGATCAAGTTCATCTACAGAGAACCAGTAACCTTTGGCAATAGGAGTTTGATTGCATGCCTGAGCTAAGGAACAAATGCCAAAATCCTCTAAATAATCTCGCAATCCTCTAGGCAGGGTAAAAGAGGATCCCAAACCCACGATCGGGTCTGCACCCAGGCAAATGGATTCACCATTACCAACTTTCCAGATGATTCCTTTGCCAATCCAAGCTAAAGTAGCAATGAAGCCCTTCCAAATAATTGAGGCATTATTATAAATGAAGTTCTTATCCCTGAGCCATAGGTGCAAAGGCTTATTTTTCAGATATTTGACAGTAATAAGTAGATTCCAGATGCCCTTGTTGTTTACTGCCAGCCAAAAAGATTTCATTCTCAAGGAAACACTAAATCTAGGGAGATGTTTAATTCCCCAGCCATCGTGGGAAGTGGGCCGAGCCAAAAGATGCCAATCCACCAGATGAAATTTTTTAGTCTTAGAAGAAGATCCCCACAGAAAGGAAAAAATCACTTTTCTGAGTTTGTCTAGAATTGAGGATGGAATCGGAATCAATGCCACCCAGTAGACTAGCATGCTTGAAAGAACAGCACGAATAAGGACAAGTCGACCTCCTATGGAAAGAAGCCTGTTTGTCCAATGATAAATTTTATTTTCAAATTTCGAAACCAACCAAAGCCAATCTTTTACCAAATAACAAGACGGTTTAAGGAAGTAGCCCAGATAACTAAAACCTTTCCGAAAATCACCAGACCTGTAAGGGAGAATACCTGTAATTCTTTGGAGAATTGCCTCATCCATACCATTTTGTAGAAAACAAGATTTGTTTACATTAATACTCATACCTGAGGCCTCACAGAAGATATCTAGAATGACTTTGAAGGCCAACCATTCCTCAAAAGAACCCAGACCAAATAAAATCACATCATCTACAAATAGTAAATGAGTGAGTGAGAGCTGAGAAGAAACTTTGATGCCTTTAACCTTTCCAATCCATTTTGCATCCTCAATCAAAAGACTAATCCATTCTATAACCAGAATGAACAAAAGGGGGGACAAAGGGCAGCCCTGCCTTATACCCCGAGAGGCAGGAAAAAGTGAGGAAGATGAACCATTAATAAGAATAACAAAATTAGCTGAAGAGATGCAACCCAGGATCCAATTAACTCCAACAAGGGGAACCCCAATTTGAATAAGTAAAAGACGGATGAAGGTCCAATTAACTCTGTCAAAGGCTTTAGATAAATCTAGTTTGAGGATGAGAGCACATTTATTTTTGGATTTAACAATGTGTAAGACCTCTTGAGTAATAGCAATGGGCTCATGGATCTGACGATTTTTTAGAAAGCCAAATTGTGGAGAAGAGATGGAAGCATCCAGAAAGGGTTTAAGCCTCATAGCTGCAACTTTGGAAATCAGTTTATAGCAGAGATTACAAAGGGAGATAGGGCGATAGTCAGCGAAAGCAACAGGCAGGTCTGTCTTCGGGATGAGGGCTAGGAAATTAGAATTGAGAGCAGGAGCCACTTTGCCCAAGGTTCTAGCAGATTCCACCACATTAACAAGGAGAGGACCCAAAAGATCAAAAAAGAACAAATAGAACTCAACAAGCCAACCATCCAGCCCTAGAGCCTTATCTTTTTTAAAGAGTTCAAGAGCCTTTTCCACTTCCAAGATAGTTACAGGGCTTAAAAAGGACTCTTTATCCTCCAGACTGATATAAGTGGGGAAGAGACGAATTACCTTCAGCTGGGATTCCAATTTTGTCAATTTATCGTCTTCAAACATAGTCTTGAAATATTTAATACCAAGGGCTTTTAGACTTTGATCATCAAAACCCAATTGCCCAAATCATCTTTAAGACTCCAAATAGCATTATGATTTTTCCGAGCTGAAGCCACCGCATGAAAATACTTAGTATTAGCATCCCCCTTAAGAGCCTAGGTAATTCTACTTTGAAATCTTGTAGAAGAAATTTCATGATCAGTCACTTTTTGGAGAGATGCTTTGACAGAGCTCAATTTTAGTTGTTGTTCTGGGTTTAATATTGCTGACTGAGAGGAGTGGAGAAGAGAGCTTATTTCCTCTTCCAAAGAAGCAGATTTATCTTTCATTTTTAAAGCTTCAGATTTAGTGCAAGATTTAACCTTTTCTTTTAGAGTTCGAAGTCTACAAGAGAGATCATTCATGGCATCCAAAGAGGGGTTCAATTGAATAAGAGGCCATTCAAAACGAACCATATAAACAAAATCTTCATTGTCTAACCAAGAATGATTAAACTTGAAAGGATAGGCACTAGGGCTTTGATGGTCTATCCAATCCAATACAATAGGGAAGTGATCTAATATCCCACATCTGTGTGCCCATGCTCTATACTTGGGCAGAGAGATGACCAACTGTTCCGATAACAAAAAATGATCAATCCTTTTAGAAATACCATCTTCCCCTATCCTTCCATTCCTCCAGGTAGGGCCAGCACAGGGAGGAGCAACATCCACTAAGTTATGATCAGAGAAAAGCTTCGAGCTTTGGATCCCCAGATTTCTGAGGCATTCAGAGTTAGATTCAGATCCCCAGCTAAGATGAGATTAGGCAGAGAAAGAAGACCTCCCGAAGCTGCAGCATTCCAGAAAGAATCACGATTGAGATAAGGACCGTAGCAATTTAGAATAGAGAGCTTGATAGAAGAACCCCGGAGAGAGGCTTTCAGTAAAATACCAGCAACAATTTGATAAGATTTACATTTAAAAAGTTTCGGATTCCAACCAGAGAGAACTCCCCCAGAGATACCATTAGAGCTAAGGGCACAAAACTCCCAGCCCGGGCAGAGTTTGGAAAAAGCAAATAAAGCTGGATAAGGACTTGTCATAGTTTCTTGTAGAAGAACTACATCAGGAGAGAGGGAAGACAGTAAGTGACGGAGGATTTTTTGCTTGGAAAAACCCCCCAAACCATGAATATTCAAGGAGAGAATACGCATTAGGAATCAAGAGGTTGAGGGGTCGAAGCTCTAAGGACCCGAGGAGGAGGAGAGGAGAGTGTACTAGCTGCTGCTTTTAATCTCATGGATAAAGGGGTATAAGGAGCTAGGGCTAAATCCATCGATTCAAAGGGGGGCTTAGAATATTTTTTCTTTCTTCTTATAGTGACATTCTCAAATCGTATTGAGTCTAGAGGGAGAAGTGAAGGAGAAAGGGGCGTCTTATCCGAGAAAATGCTCAGAGTTTTTTGCAAAGAAGGCTCTTTGAAGGAAGGGGAGTCTGTCGAGCTAAGGGGAGGCATTTCGAAAGTCGAGGGCCCCGAGTTTGTTAAGGGGGGAAAATCAGCCTCAGAGAACAAAGGAGGGGGAGCAGCATATTCCAGGGGACAAGGAATTAAGGGGGAATTGCTAGGAGAGGCTTCTATCTGAAGAAAAACAGAAGGAGGAACCGGAGCTGGAATAGGGATAATAACAGAGGACGAGGGGACGGGCTCCAAAAGAGAAAGCTTTGAAGGGTCAACAAGATCAGTCTCCCAATAATTATTACAAGATAGAGGAGGAGAAGAGACCGGGGGAGGAGAGGCGCTCTGAGGCTTAGAAACACCTCTGTTGCTAATCACAGAATCAATCAGAGCTAAATCACGGTCAGATGCATCGTCAAATAAGGAGCAAGCATTTTTCCAGTTACCAATGGAGGAGACAATCTGAGCCGGTGTCTTTCCTACCAGAGAAGGCAAATTCAAGGGAGAGCTCTTAAAGGTCTCCTTCCTCAAAGTTGAACAAGCTCGTCGAATATGTCCCGTCTCTCGACAAACACTACATCTAAAGGGGATTCCCTGGAAGTCCAAACGCTGAATAAACAGTCTGTCTTGACAGAGTATCTCAACCTCTGCAGGAAGGCCTTTAGTGATATCCAATTCTACTAAAATTTTTGCCTTTCTTTTATCATAGGAATTCATGAAATCATCTTCTAATGCAACAAATCGACCTATAGTGTTACCAACACCTTCCAATAATGATTGATTCCATAGCGGGAAGGGGAGTCCCGGGAGAATAGCCCACAGATGTCTCTTCTAAATTCTTTCCCGTGCAGGGTCGAAATTCACATGCCAGCGATCTAGAACCAGAGAACCATTACCTATTCTCCAAAGACGGCTTAAAATCTCAGAAGCGTGTGCCTCTTCTAGGAAGACAAAAACTACCCAGCCCCTGACCAGTAAGCTTATAGTTGGAACATAGGATAAAAAAGGCCTCCAATGCTCGGATGCCCAAGAGAACCAGTCCTTTTTTTCCATAGACACATATTCCAACCTTCCTATTTATGCACGACGGATCAAAGCCTCCACTCTCTCCATATAGATATCACGTCCAACCACATAACGCAACTTTCCCTCCAAGATATTATAAGCCTTAGCTTTCCTACGTCGCTGAAAGCGAGTGTGAACATGGTCAGATTGCGGGTCAGGGGACCCATTCTAGGCCTCTGACATCAGAGCAGAAGGATAGACTTCAAGAAATGCAAAAACAATCAGACAAGAACCCAAAAAATAAACCTCATACAACACAGGAAATCCAATATCTCTCCACGGCTAGTGGTCATATGACAACACAATAGGTTTGGAATCCCACAGTAGCTTTTAGAATTTAAGAACCGACGCCTGCTCAATAATAAAATGACAGGAAAACCAGCAGGTAATAATCAAATTCCAAAACAACCCAAGTAAACAGTAGAAGACTCGCAGGAACCGAAAAGGTAACCCAGATACCAAACCCCGGTTAGGGTATCATCAGCCACGGTTCTGGGTTAAAAACCTTCAACAGAAAGTTTTGGGCTTTCCAACAGAACTTTAGAAATTAAGAACCGACACCTGCTCAATAAAAAGACTGAAAACCAGCAAGTAATAATCAAATTCCAAGACAAAAACAAAGCAAACAGTAGAACATCACAGGAACTGAATAGATAACCCAAAAAACCAAACCCCGGTTAGGGTTTCAACAGCCACGGGCCTGTGTTAAAAACCTTCAACTGAAAGTTTTGGGTTTTCCGACAGAAATTCATCAGTCATCAAAGGCCACGAAGGGTAAGACAGGCCCGAAATAACACTGAAGAAACACAAAAGAAGGGAAACTAGGACACCCAAATCAACCCAAGCGGCAAACCCTAGTTAGGTTGTCATTATTAGAGAACCTGGGTTAGAACCACACGACCTCCTTCTGTCCTTCAGACAAGACGACAAACAAGGCGCCAAGTCAACAAAACATCCTCAAGCATCAGGAGTACAGGATAGACCCCGAGCAGCCCGAAGAAGGAATCAGACCCTAAAGATACCTCAAATGTTGGTAATCACTATCAGCTCGACAAAAGTCAATGAAAGGACAAACAATCTCCCCCAAGTCCGGAGAATCAAAACCCAGACGACGCTTAAAAGGTGGCAAGCCAAAAATCAATCAACGGGTGCAGGACCGAGCCGATACCGACAAAAATATATACAATTCCCACTTCTTTTTAACTGGTTGGTACTAGTCCTCATTTCATGAGGAGGGACTCCAGTCGCCGGTAGCGGCTAGACAAGGATCGAGCAACCATCAAGAACTCAAGACTGTACAGGGATTGATGTGCAAAGACAGCAACCCCGACAGACAAAACTGAGACCAACAAAGACTGATAAATAGATAACCCAGTTAAGGCCAGAACCTAAAAAGGCTTATCAATCAAGGCCAAAAAAACCCAATACAGAATAGGAAGAATGAAGACCATAAACCCACTGAAAAGAAACGCAGTTCACCAGCGACGGAAAACCCAGCAATAAAAGCCAAACCGAAGCAAAAAATCAGATAAAAGACAGGAGACGTAAATGCCAGTACCTAGAATGCATGCAAAAACCGGAGCCATTCTGCCTGAACACTGGAGACGCCATAGCCTTCGTCAACCTACAGGCGATAAACCCTCGCTCTTCCATCGCCACTCCATCGCCACCTACTTTGGAATATACATAGAAGTGAGTGGTATGATTTTAATAATTTATATTTTATAATTTAAAGAAATTTTAATAACTTATATATATAATTAAAAAAATCAATTTACATAGAAGTAAATGGTATGATTTTAATAATTTATATTTTATAATTTAAGCAAATTTTAATAATTTATATTTATAATTAAAAAATTCAATGTAAAAAATATATTGATAAATTTTTAGTTTTGTACTTATTATTTTGTTATTTTTTTCTTTCTTAAAAAAGCAGTTTTAGATAATTAAAATTGTATAATTTAAATGTCTAAACAAAATTGAATAGATTTCTATGCAATTTACTTTAACCAATAAAAACTAGCCCCTCGTTTCAACAAAAATCAACCAAAAAAATTACTACAAATGGTTTAGCTTACTCATTTAAAGAAATATAATTTGGATTCGGAAGCATTTTCTATAAATGTTGTTTAACAATCTTCGATGCCATCAAGATGGCGATTTGTTCCCTACAAGGACGGCCCATGAAAGTCTATCACATGCATGATTGACGAGGCAAACCTGATCAACTCAGGGCGCCATTCAGCGACGGAGTAATGAAAGTTGAATATGTTGGGATGTAGTACACCTAATATTTCAGAGAAATTGTCAATTTACATCAAAATGAATAAGCTTGTGCATGCAGAGTCACCAGGAACGAGCTTAATCTGCACACCTACTTTGCCCAACAAGTATGGTTCCTTAAAATCAAAGCCAGCACCTGAACATTCAACCATATGAATTTAAAATCAAAGCAAAAAAGCCTTATTAAACCATTGCAGGAACATTGTAATATTTGAAAGAGAATCCTGCGAAGAAATACCGAAAAATTTGTTGAGCTTGAGCTTTAACAACTCTCCCTCAGACATAAAATGGTCAATCGCCCAGCCGGGTTCGAAGATATCAGTGAACTGTGCAAAATTAGATGCCAAGAAGCAAAGAGCGAGAATGAAGAAGCAACAGCTCTACATTCTCAAAGAAGCCATGTCAAGAACAGCTTATCACTGATAATAAGAAAATAAGAAAATTTCCAGTCACAATCAATCACTATCTCTAGGTTTGTTTTATGAACCCATTTCATACTGAGCATACCTGGCAAAATTCTGCATATCATACCTTATCCTTGTCCTTTCACAGAAGGTGTTTGGGTTCACCAGGTCGCAAGGGATCAATAGCAAGCTTGGCTTGTTTACAGAAGGTATTCCCACCTGGTGACTCCTCGGATCGAGGACAAGCTTGGGATCGACTGCATTAAGTTCACCTGCAGTTGAAGACGCAACCGTTTGCAGGGCTCTGGAGATGCAATAGTGCGCAGGGAAGGATGTAGGTTGAGAGGCGAGCTCTTGGTAGTTGAACCTGTCAAACTATTTCCAATTCAAATTTCAAATTTTAAACTCGATTACATGGATTTGACATTTCGAATTCAAATTTCAAATTTTAAACTCAATTGCATGGAATTGATGGTATGTAGGGAAAACAACATGAAATGGATACGTGATGATGGTATGTACATGGATGCAGCGATTTTCCCGGAGGGCTGTCAGAATTGAGACGATAACGGAGAAGACGGTGAACAGGCCGTTAACGGAGTCTGGGGTTGACGGACTGAGGGTCACCGGAGGAAACGGCGCGACGATTGCCTCCGGGCTACGGTACAGCCGGAAGTTTTAAAAAAAATCCAGCATCCGGGAAGGACTTCATTTATGACTTCTTTGACCTGAAGGGGACCCACCCTAGCCAGCTGGCTTAACCAACATGAACGTACATGCTGGATAAGCTCAGCCTCCGCATGGAGGGAGTGTGGCACGACGAGCAGTCCAAGTGGAGAGGGAGTGTCGATTAAGAGGGCACTAGGAGCAGTGAAAGGAGTTGGGACACTATGGGGGAGCTGCGTAGAGGTGGAAGCAATGACTTGAAGAGAAACTGAGATGGAGGGAAAGGAGAATGATTGGGATGGAGAGCGCATGGGAGAGAGGAGGGGAGTGAAATGGGTAGCGATGGAATGGAAGGTTTGATATAGGGAAACCCTATAATTTATGGATAAAAAACCATGGTTCAGAGAAGCTCTGAGATGATGGCCACTGGCTAGTTGACTCTAATACCACTAAAATGAAAATTTCCTTCAATAATGGAATGACCAATACAAGTAACGTATAAATGCCATAAAGGGCAAGTAATGTAAAATTAAAATGTATGATAGATGATAGATTACGATTGGTAGCCACCCTTATATATTGTGTGGACAACCATGAATGAAGGTCCACGTCCCTTAACCTAGTATTACATATAACTAGTTAATATTTAATGTATTATTATTGGTGTTACATCAGGACTTGCCAATGTTTCTTTGGGAAGAGGCATGCAACACAACAATATATATCCAAAATGTGTCCTCACAAGATCTTGGAGAATAAAACACTAGAGGAGGCATTCACTAGTATGAAGGCATAGGTGAGTCATTCACGTATTTGGTTGTTCAATTTATATCCATGTAAAAATATGGAAGAGGACCAAGTTGGAGCCTACGGCAGGAAGGGATTGTTTGTTGGTTATATTAATACTTCAAAATAATACAAGGTCTTTATTCTATAGAAAATAAAGACAATTGTAAGCAAGGACGTAAAGTTTAAGGAAGAGTTTGCATCCAAGAAGTCCCATGATCCTATTCAGTGATAGTGGATGAGGAGGAAGAAGCTATAAAGTTTGAGGTAGAGTCAACAGTGACTTCTAGTTCAGCTCAACAAAGTTCAAGTGAAGAGTCATCAGTAGCTCCTTCATGTTCTGTCAGGAAATCTTGATGGTTCACTCAAACATTGAGGGATTCTCAGGGGTTTTTTGAGGCTCCTAGGAGCACATTCAGGGAAAGCAAAACTCCGAAGAAATTTCAAAACTACGTTGCATTGATAAGTGGCATCATAAATTCCAAGCCTTTCATATTTCAAGAGGCACCAGACCAATAGGATTGGAGGGATGTCATGGTGGAGGAATACAACTCCTTCATGAAGAATGATGTGTGGGACATAGTGCCAAGATCATAGGGTAAATCAAAAGTGAATTCTATGTGACTTTATAAGATTAAGCATGCGACAATAGCAACGTCAAGAATTTCAAAGAAAGGTATGTGGAAATAGGATTCTCCTAGAAAGAGAGAGTAAACTATAAGAATAATTTTGATTCAGTCACCAAGTACACATCCATTAGATAAGATATGTCTTTAGTTTCAATTATGGCATGGAGGATAATTCACATCAAATGGACGTGAAGACGACTTTCCCTAATGGGATAATTGAATCACATACAGAAATATTAGGGCTTTGAAGTAAGTGGGAAGGAGTCTCGTGTTTGCAGGATAAAAAATGCCTTGCATAGCTCAAGCTAACACTACAAGCATTCTAGGATCGGTGGATATTTGTATAGTATGGGATTCACCAAAAGTGAAGTAGATTCTAGCCTATATTATATATTTGTTGGACTTATACATTTCTTTTGGTGTTGTACATATATTACTTGCTCTTACAAGTTCGAAGAAACTCATTGCAATGTGCAAAGCAGATATGGAAATTGGGGTTGAGATGGGCATTGGCATGACGTATTGATTCTTATATTTGGAGGTTTGGTAAAGAACAAGGGAGATTTTCCTTGGGTAGGGTAGCAATTGATATCATGAAAAGCTTTTGAATGGAAAAATGCAAACCTATGGCCACACATGTGATCACTAACCTTAAGAATGTAACAACTCATATTTAAAAATAGTGAAACCCACATTATACAGCTCATTGATAGGTTTCCTTGATGTATACGGTCACAGTATACCAAATATATGTTTTGCAGTGAACTTGAGTCAGTTCATTGTGGAGTCGAGGAAATATCATCGGGAATAAGTAAAGCATGTGCTCAAATACTTAAGGGGCATAGTGGAGTATGGTATGAGATATCCTAAAGATGGTGAAGTAAAGTTGCATGGGTCTACAAACTCAAATTGTACAGGAATTACATCAAACAAGAAAAGCATCTCAAAGTGTTGATTTACCTTGGGAACAACAATGATATCTTGGTTCAGCAAGAAGCAAAATTACGTTGCACTTTGCTCAGCAAAGATAGAGTATATGGAAAATAGTAGTGCTAGTTGTGAGGCCATCTTACTTCATAAGTTGCTTCCAATACTTTTTTATTAAGAGTTGGATCCCATGGCGATTTACTATTGTATCAAGCTCTAAGGATCTAATGTTTTATAATAGGTCCAAACACATAGAAGTAAAAAATCACTTCATATGAGATGATGTTCAGAAGGGAACAATAAAGCTCCAATATATTACTACATATCAAAAGGTAGTTGATATTATATCCAATCCCTTAGAAAAATAGAAGTATAAAGCATTTAGAGACAAACTTGGATTTGTGCAGAATTCATTCTTTGCTAAGAAGGAGTGTTGTGAAATGTAGCTAGGACGGAACTTCTTGAACAAGTTCAATATGAATGTGTGTTAGCACGATTTGCTACACCAAATAATTGAAAATAAGTGTGAAAATCAGCAGCTAGGATCATGTAATTTGTAGGAGAAAATGGCTAAATGACACTTCTTACCGGGGAATCCCTAAGACTTCTTACGTTGTCCGTAAACCTTCATATCTACATGCATAGTGAACAAAACAGTAAAAACGACGATAGTATTATGTGTTAAACAACGAGCAATGACTGTTGTAAATGCCTAAATGATGAAAATATGAATTTCAAACTAGTATATCAACGAATATTTTAGTCCAAAGTCTACAAATTCAATCAAATAATTGACAATTCGACGCGAAAACTACTAAGATCTATGATTTAACCTTCAAAACAATGGATAAAATGTCATTTCTAAATTGTTGTGTCGTTAAAAATCAACGAGATAAAGCTTGTAACATCAGTGTTTATTTTAACTTTAGCACGCAAATAAATGCAGCCAAAGGAAATATTTAATTAATCATTTTATAATGGTGGTGCGGGATCCTTTCAGTGTTAGCTGAATAGAAAATGGAAAATAGAGATAGAAAAGGGCTTCTAATTGGCATATTTTCCCAAGTAAAAGGATAAGAACTTCCATGCATTTGTACAATAAATCATCAAAATACTAAGAAGCTTCAAATCGACTCAACATAAACCTAACAAAACTTTATTCATTATCACCAAAAGGTTGATTGTGCCAAAGAGGCAAATACAAAATCGGTACAACGGCGTTTCCTGCACAAGAGTATGGAAGCTAGAAAGAATAGAAGAAATCACAGAAGAGAATGAGCTGAACTACTGAAAAATATATGACCTCAAATGCTTATGTGCCTCCTCCTTTTAAACAATGAATACTGCTTTTATGTTAAGAGGGTGGGCGCATTAAGTCAAGGAGAAGGAGAGATGCACTTGTCATGCAAAGAAGGTGATTCTTCAAGTTAAACTCAAATGAAGTGATGAAAAACCCTTGCACACTGAGGTGAAGTGCTCCTCACTCCAGTCTATAAGGGGGTGCATTATTCAACTGATCTAAGCGTTGGCTTAACTCATATTGATGTCAATTCACTCATGCATCCCCCTATATCACTCAAGTGACTCATGCATGGGCTACAATAACTTAGTGGCCCATGCATACGCTCTGTCTAACTAAATTAAATCCCTACATGCACTCCTAAAGACTCAAGTTATCCATGCATGCACTATAGTTAATTGCCACTTTCTCCTCAATGTTATGCATGTTCACGCATGTACCTAAATTTTCCATGCGAGGTGAGGCATGTTTGTGCATGTGCTAGATATTGGCATGCAAAGTGATACATGTTCGTGTCACCATATATTGACATGCAAAGTGATGCATGTGCCATGCAACGTCATGCGAGTTAAAATCCTAACTTGAAAATTTATGTATCATCTATATTGCTCAAAAAAATCTCATTGGAATCCTGTGCTCGCAAGGATGCAAAAAATGTGATAATCTATGTCATGCAAACCTCTGAACCTTATCTCCTAAAAAATAGGAATCTTCTCGAAACTGATAAAACTTGTGAAATATGTGTTTGTGTACCAAGGAAACATCAATATACCAATCATATCCATGAACTCAATGGGAACCAACTTTAGCTCTAACACACTGACTCTTGAGATGTCTAATTACCAACCTAAAGGAATGTGCTTGCCCTTAACCCATCCAAATTTCTTATGGAGAAAATATAGGGGTTAACAAAGTGCAAGAAGTGGTTCAAGACATTTTGAAAGTAACCACTGAATAAAAATAAGTAATTAATTCTATTTTGTAATTCACTTTAGAAAAAAAGTGAATAGTCTTATATTTTGCACTTGAGTCTAATATTAAAGTGTATTTAATATGTTAATGACTTAGACTGAGATTTAATCTCAACCGTCAATCTCAAGATTTTATTCGACTTTCGAACAAGGCATAAACACAAACAATATAGAAAGTTTCAAACACAGTTGAACAATTGATCAAGTTAAGCTATCAAAAGAGAGAAAGCAGAGACAAGGGAAGAGGAGAGAAAGCAACCACTTAGTGGGTAATTGATTCTATTTTGTAATTCACATTAGGAAAAGGTGAAAAGTATAATGTTTTGCACTTGAGTCTAATATTAAATTGTATTTAATACATTATTGGATTAGACTAGGATTTCATCTCAACCATCAATCTCAAGATGTGATTAGAGTTTTGGTAGGTTAGGTTTTCCAACAAAGCATAAACACAAACAAGATAGAAATATTTGTACACAATTGAACAATTGAGCAAGTTAAGCGATTAGAGGAGAGAAAGAAGAGATGGGGGAAGATTAGGTTGAAGAAGTAGTATGTACAACATGTATTCTTACATTAGGTCATATAAATTGTGTAGTTGTTGTTCCTCAATTTTTGTGCAAGTCATACAGCTAAGTTCAAGGGTGATTTTGCTAGGTCATACAACTACTAAGTTTAACCAATTTGTGGAGGTTTGCTTGTAAACTTTGATTACGAAATGTGATTTTGAAGTAAAAATTCACTGTGTGTGTGTATTCATTTTACACTTCCACTATTTAGTGTTTCCATCTATTGTGTGATTGATGTTGCGTTCATTGTTAGGTGCCCTATAGGGAAAATAGACAATTGCTCACACAAAGACAATGAAGGTAGGAATTAAAGCACATTTTTTCATTAATGATATGTACTTATTCATATATAATGAGATGACCCTCTATTTCATATTCCCAAGGCATCTCTTGCACTCCTCGATACTTTTCACATTCTCCTATGACTCTTAACCCTAAACGGATTAATGTTTCCAACAATCCCCCCCTTAATCTGGATGAATGTATGTGAGTCCAAGAAAAGAGAGTTGAATAACTGGAAGTGGAAAATTGTCTGTTCGGATAAATATGCACTATCTAATTCAACACTTCATTTTTCAACCCAAGAAGGTAGCTTGTGAGATGCAAACATTGTATATGCAGGATTAAGGCCTATCCTAATCTAATCTACTCTAAGATGACTTACTCTAATCTAGGGATTATTCAAAATGCTTAATACTAATATTTCTAATTTATTAATCCTCAAACTTATTCAAATGTAAAATCCTAATACTAACTAAATACTCTCACATCTAAGATCTACAAAACATTCACATTCATGTTCTATTCTAGTTGTAGAAATGAAAATACTTTTTAAACTAACTTCAAAACAATCCTAATACCAAAGAAATTTTTAACATAATTCGGAAACTTAAATAAACAGAAAACTACTTATTGACACAGAAAACTGAAATACTTTGGATGTCAGGAGTTTCTGCTGCATGTTGTCATTTATGTGACAGAATGGAGTTTCTGTGACAAGGTGCTCTTGCTTTGTTCCCTAAGATTGTGTTGCTATAAAACTGAGACGGTTTCTTCTGATAGGTTGTCCAATGTGCTGAATGTTACTGGATTTCTGTAGAAAAAGAATAGGCTGCTATGTACCCGAAATGAAAGTTGCAACTGCAAGGTATTCATCCACGTCCTTCTCTTTTTACAAATCTATCTATGTGAATAAATTTGTTGATGTCGAACATAGATAGAAATAATTCGATTACCAACCAATGAGGAGAGTTGTTAACCAATGTGATATATTCCACCCTTAATGTTAATGGAAATCAAGGCACTTGGTACATCCTAACAGTCATGAATAGATTGGTTGGAGTCGAATGAACTACAGAATTCACTTTGCCAAGAAACATTAATGAATTTCCTTAACAAATGACAAGGATGCCTTCCATTGAGGCATGCAGGATCTAGGGTACCTAAAAATGTATCAAGCTTCACACCCAGAAAGGGTTTTGGAGTCGATGGGTTGAAACTTGCTAGAAGGAGAGCCTTAATAAATATCCCATCATCCAGCTAAGATTGGAAGAAAATATATTTTTGTAGAAATGAAGTATCACCAACAAAATTTATTATGGGGCCTAGCCAGCCAGTCACCTAGTTTTCTAGCTAGACCCTTTCTAGACTATGCCAGACAGCTGGTTTTCACAGTAGAGCTTATTTTTCTTTTTACTTTTTTTTTTCTTTTTTTTTATTCCCTACACTACCCTATACTACTGGAAGTATAAATATTCTTTCAAGTGTATGAGTACTTCCAGTGTAACCACCTACAAATCAGGATTTCTAGCACATTCTTGTCCACATAATGTATATGAACAAATACCATGACATGAGGAACCAGCTTCTCATCTCATCTAGTTTTCAAAAAATTGTTGAAGAGTAACAGGATGGAACTAAAAAACTGATCCAATCCATGACTTAATAGATTCTTGCCTATATTGGCTTTCTTCTTTAGTATTCTTCTTCTGGTACCAGGAAAGCAAGAAATTATGTAATTTCAGGTTCTAGTTGTTCTTCTTCTTCAACTGCTTTCCATGATTCTTGAGCTCCCTCATCAAATGAGGAAGGAGAAATGTATAGATCAGGATCTTCATGTTGAGGATACTTATGGATATGCTTCCCACTTTGGAATATGGATTATTCTCCAGATATGTACCTAATGCTGCAACAAGGATTAAAGAAACCCTTTATAGTAATAATCCCTTCTCTACTCAAAAAATTTTTGAACATCCTTAAACTTGTACTGGTTCAAATTTCCTGCTTCACAGGTGGGTTAGTAACATGGTTCTTACAGCACCCAAATGTTTTTAAAGTTCAAATTTTAAATCTAAATTAAGTTATTTGCATAAAAACCATGCATGCAGGAGATCAAATGTATTCATTACAGAAATGTAAAATTAACTCAGAAGCAAAGGAACTAAACTGAAATTAAGTGTTGTGAGTGCAAAAAATGGCCAAATATTTAAATAATCTAATGTGCAATAAAAAATTAATTCTAAAATGAAAGCAATCCAACTCTATACTATGAAACCATAAAAAAATTTAAAAAACATTCCTACTTGAAAGAAATCCTACTTTTGTTGAAGAAAGAGCACTCTTGCATAATTTTGAAAGGAAAAACAGACTTGTATCAAAAGTAACTACAGGAAAAGGAAACTACCTAAATTTCAAAAACATGTATGCTTGAAATTAACTTATGTGAGAGTAAACTATATACATTTGCAGAAAGAGAAACATACTCTAAATAAATCAAACAAACTTATGCAGAAAAAGAAAAATAAGGTTTTGGGGAAACCCACTATAGTGGATGCACAGGTTCTTACCTCTCGTCTTACCGTTCTCCCCTCCCCCTTGTTGTGTAATGTAAAAGCAGCCTATCTATCTAGACTCTAATCCCTTTAGCACCTCCCTAGCAACGACGCCAAAATGTTGGGATAAATATGCACTATCTAATTCAACACTTAATTTGTCAACCCGGGAAGGTAGCTTGTGAGATGCAAACACTGTATATGCAGGATTAAGGCCTATACTAATCTAATATACTCTAATCTAACTTACTCTAATCTAGGGATTACTCAAAATGCTTAATACTAATATTTCTAATCTATTAATCCTCAAACTTATTCAAATGTAAAATCCTAATACTAACTAAATACTCTCACATCTAATATCTACAAAACATTCAGATTCATATTCTATTCTAGTTGTGGAAATGAAAACACTTTTTAAAATAACTTCAAAACAATCCTAATACCAAATAACTTTTGAACATAATTCTGAAACTTAAATAAACAGAAAACTACTTATTGACACAGAAAACAGAATAGGTTACAAAAAGTGAACTAGGACTAAATGAACAGAAACTAGATATTAACACAAAATGCAGAGTAGGTGGCAGAAAGTGAACTTATGAAATTTTAATACTTCAAAGCTCTCATTAAATTAGTGAATTGTATTTTAAGAATTTTAATATTAGTGAAGAGCTCACTTATTCACCTTAAACTTTAAACTGGGTCGCTTCTGTGATTGAAACTATTCCTAAATTAACTTATATTTTAAGACTACAAAAAAAATAAATGTAATTTGTAGAATAAATATATGCAATTAATCTTAACGACGGAACTGGATTAACTTAAAACTCAAACCATAATAAAAATGGATGCAATCTAGAGGTTCTATAATTTAGAATAAAATATAATTAAGTTTATTTCATTTGGGAACCCAGTTTTACAGACTCAATGTATGACTTTGAAATATAATTTAAATCTACAACAAAACAAATCAAATCTACAAAACTACGTATTCAAAACAATATTTTTAAATCAACCTACCCTAATACCCGAGCTCAATCCTAAACTAACAATGTTGTGCATATTATTCCATAATTATCACACAATAAAATGACCGATTTCAAACATATATAAATCTATTTTACAGCCACTTAACAATCTTACTAACTACAATCCTCTCTTTTAATAAAAACAGAAAATAACAATTAACATATCTATTATATACAAGAACTAGATTTACAAAAGAAGGGCTTATGGTCTTATTGTTGGATCCTTGCCAAGAAAGCCACAAGTCCTTAAACGAATTGCAGACTAACTTCTAAGCTACAACCATGATTTATAATGAAGAAAATAATGACAGCTGAAAACAAATTGATTACAATCTAAAGAAACATATACTTCATTACTTAAGATAACAAGAATAACATTGTATGATTTGACCTTTGTTTAATTCAGAGAAAGCAACACTTAGGCAACGCAATCCTTTTATTGATTGTTCATTATATTCTGCATACACATACACTTCTATCTTTTTCTATCTACATACACACTACCCCTTTTACATTTTCGATCCATGTTTTTTATAGATCGAAGGCTAAAATAACCAATTCCGATTTTACAATAACGGACTCTATCTTCTATTTAATGATACAATGCAAAAATAGCTAACTTCTTCATGTTCGAGATATTCTTTGGTTTGCCATCTAATAGCAAATCTTCATCTCTATGGCACGTAGTGCCTAGAGATGAAGATTGCATTAATTGTACATGAGTCATCAACGAAAATTAAGATGGATAGACTTGGGTTTGTTTGAATGAACTGGCCACATATGGAGAATCTTCATAATAACTAACTGTTGTTGAATGCCAACGTGTGCTGTAGAAATAGGATTGGTCACAAATCCTTCAAGAAATGATATTTAAGCATTAAATCAAAGGAAATTAAAGACTTTGATGAATTATCATACCTTAATGTACTTGCTGAATATTTGGGTAAATATGTGAAATTATAGAAGGATTTATGAGATAAAATGACATGGTGGTTATGAGTGTCAAAACTAGAACATGAAATACCACGATCTAAAGAATGCTCTAGAGTATGGCTCTCTTTATGTCTTCTGGCTATGGCTCTGAATATAGCATGTGAATCTGGTTGTGTCTCATGATCGGTTGTTTTGGCTCATTTAAAGGAGGTCGTGACTGCTTGTTGTCAGATTGATAAGGCTTCGAAACTTGAAACCTGACTATCGATTCATGATGTCCCCCACTGTTAGGTACATGATGAGAACCATGAATATTTTCTGCTGCAAGTTGTGTTATAACTCGAGACTCGGTTCTGCGATATGAACAATATATATTCTTGGTTGTTGTTAACCATTACCTAGAAGCAGTTTACCCAAAGTAAATCTTCAACCTTGCAGGTTTCTTCAATGTCGAACATCTATCTGAATATTGGTATATGCTTCCCGCAATGATGACAAGGATGGAGATCGAAGCACTGCTCTTTCATGTGCCCAATTCGATAACAATTTTAGCATTGGTGTTTAGCTAGAATAGGTAAAGATGATTCATCTTAAATAATTATAGAATGCTAAAACTGGATTGGTCTATAATTATCTTGAATATGAAAGGTCGTATCCTTGTCATATCCAATACTAGTTTTGTGTCCGTTGATCATGAGTTCTTCGCTAGGTCTGATGACATTTGGAAAGATTGTGTTGAACATAATCATGAGGGGATTCATCTTATGATAGGAATCCATTATCTTTGCTACGCGTTGGAAGCTAATAGGAATTATGTTCCGAATAAGAACTAGTTCAGAATATTGATTCCTTTGCTCTACATTGTCGTCTTTGTCTTTTGAATCTTGCAAATGAGGATAACAGTTTAGAGAATTTATTTGTTAATCATATTGTTGGCTCATTTCGACTAACACGGGTTCAACCTTCCAACCCAACCAACAAACCCAAGGCACCGAACCGACAGGGATTACCCCCATCGGCAACACTTGTGACGCAAGTGAAGTCTCACCTGAGATACCTATAGTAGCTGCAGGAACCAATTTTCCACAGTGGTAAAGGGGATCTTTCCATGCAAAATTGTACTTCAACTAGCTCTATTTTATCTTTTGACCAAAACAGAAGCAAAAATCTCCAAAAATCACCAAAGATCACTAAAATACACTTCCCAAAATCCCAACCCTTCACATTTTATAGGATCTATTGGTCGCATTTACATTCCCTACACACACTACTCATAAGTAGACAACCCTTCTAACTAACCAACTGAGTACATTTATTATTTCCCCAAAAACTATGCAAAATTCTAGAGCTGACAGTTTCCACACTCGCTTTGTCGCAACCATGTTCACACTGCGACCGGTTTTCCATCTTAGAACCAAAACTTAGTCAACTTACCTAGGGCCAACATACCCCCAACACTCACATGTGGCTCGTCCTGAGCAACTTTAGATAGAAACTTCTGTCGTGTTCAACTTAGCTTGAAAATCTTGGAATATTTTCATCACATCCTCAGTTTTTTGTTGAACATCTTCCTTGACTTTAACAATTCATTCCAAAACATCAGAAATTAAATGTTTTGAACTATCCACCACAGACGTGTCTACAACTTGTCAAACTTGAACCTGTACTAGATGAATGGTCATTTTGATCTGATATGCTTCATCCTAAAGCTCTATGACATGATCAATACTCCGTTGATGTTGCGTCCGGATTTTACCTACCTGTTGCTACAATATTTTGAGTTCAGCAGTCTTACCCATCTTCTCGACCGGGGATAGTGTTTTCAAATAATTCCTTAAACCAACCAGACTAGACTTTGTTGTTAGGAACTCGTGTCAACCCTTCTATTTACTTTGTTAGTATATTTTTGTTGGCCGCATATGCTTTGTAAGTTGTCCTCTGAGTATATTGTGTTATCCCACATTCAAGGGGAGTAATAGTTGTTTAGATTAGACATAGTATATAAGTACGTGTTTATCCCACATTCATGGGGAGTAATAGTTGTTTAGATTAGACTTAGTATATAAGTACGTGTTGAGGCCAATTAAGGAATCCACAAGTTATTTGTATTTAGCTTGCTCAAAGGAGCTTTCCCCCTCGAAGTGGCCTGCGATCGTCTATGTTATGTTATTTCTTTTATATCATACATGTTCATTATTTATTGCAGGAGTTTTCTCTCAGCTAGTATCAAAGCACTTTCTTAGGCTCACTGGGTGGAATTTCCACCAAATGTTTTTTTGTAGTGGCTTCCCGAAGTCATGATTATTGCAGTGGTTCTTCTTCTTTGCATTTGTATTGTTCATTT
The DNA here is from genome assembly GCA_001517045.1 of Pseudotsuga menziesii. Lineage (NCBI taxonomy): Eukaryota > Viridiplantae > Streptophyta > Pinopsida > Pinales > Pinaceae > Pseudotsuga > Pseudotsuga menziesii. The sequence continues at coordinate 326,717 of LPNX010135467.1, read as the reverse complement.
TAATTACAAGTTCATATGAAGAAACAACCCCTATCCTCTTAATTGTGGGAAGTACCTGGGCATAGCCCTAAAACTCATTGTTAGGAATACCATGAGAACCCTGAAGTTGTTGGCCATTGAGAGGACCTACCAAGGAAAAAGGAAATGTGCCCTATCTAATTGACTAGTTCCCACCCGTGAGGTAAACCAAGAGTTGTCATTTGTGGCAAAGCAGTTATCAATTTTACCTGAGTTGTGGATTGAGGGGGTACTGCCCCAATACACAAGTCGTTAGACAACATTGGTGGTCAAGTGAATCCCCTGAACCTTTAGGAAGTTGAACATACCTGGGGTCCATATCTATCATCTGTTGATAAATAGAAAATTGCATCTGAGCCGTCATAGATCAATTCCACACAAAAAAAGTATAAAAATTGGTTTTCCCACCATATCTTCTTTGCTTTAGCTATGTTTCCCTTCAAATTTCACTAGAACCCCTGAAATTCCATTCTGCATATTTCCTTCCTTGAGGACCCTATCCCAAATTCCACTCTTTGAAGCCAAAAATCCTGCATTTATCTATTTTTAGGGTTCTTCAATTCTCACCCAATCGCCTTCAAATTTTTCCACTGTGTTCATTTCAAATTTCTGCTTCCTTATCCCTCTTTGACAAATTTTCTCATTCTTTCACCGTGCTTCTGAAATCCCCATTTTTTCTTCCCTCACTCTCAGAAAGTGTCCAAAACCTTTTCAAACCCCAATTACCCATCAAAGTTTTTCTCAACTCCAAATTCTCCTTTTCTTTTAAATTCTATGCGTAATTTTCTACCAATTCCAAAAAAAACACATGGTTATGGTTGTTACCCTTGTAGGAGCAAACAAACAAATGGAAGACGAACTTGTCACCTTTAAGACCAAACTCCAAGATCTGGATGAAACAATTCTCGACCTCCATCTTTAGCATTCAACGATGAACAATCGACGAAAACCAAAGTAATCTACAGACACTGGGTTCTCTTCTTCTAGCAATTTTCGTGGGTCGAAGCTTGATTTTCCTCACTTCAATGGTGATGATCCGATTGGATGGATATACAGCACATAAAAATATTTCAGTCTGCATAACACTTCTGATGTCAACAAAGTCCCACTTGCATCCTTTCATTTGGTACATGAAGCCCTTCAATGGTTCTGTTGGTACATCAAGGCTAATGAAGAGCCAAAATGGACATATTTTTTCCAACTCCTTTTGCAATGATTCAGCCCTATTGCTTTTGATGACTTCACAGTAACACTCACTAAACTTCGCCAAACTAGCACTGTGAGATAGTATCAGACAGAATTTGAGAAACTAGCCAATCACATAGAAGGATTGTCTAATGCATTCTACACGAGTTGTTTTATCAGTTGTCTAAAGGATGAAATCCAATCTGAGGTTAAAATGTTATGTCCCAGCACAATGATGGAATCCCTAGGGTTGGCTAAGTTGGTGGAGGACAAGATCATAGCTCAACAGCGCTCCAAATCCACTTTTGTTCCATTCAGAAATATGGTTTCTCAAAGACCTCCAATCACGCCAGCTCCTTGAGCCATTCCTATCAAGAATTTGTTTGAAGCCAAGATGTGGGCATGTAGAGAAAACTGGATTTATTATAATTATTATGAGAAATTCACCCAGGAACATATATGTGATGATCAAATTCTCTATCTCTTGGATGTGGATTCTTCGCCTGCACCTAAAATTAGTGAAGATTCTCAAGATCCAATAAATGATCAGGTAAAAATTCAGCAGTCACCTATTGACCCTCCTTTTCAGGACGACCACCTAGAGATATCTCTCCATGCATTAGCCAGAGTCACCACCCCATAAACCATGCAGGTCAAGGGTTTCTTCAAGAAGTTCCCTCTTATAATACTCATTATTTCTGGTAGCACTCATAACTTCATTGACCCTCGGATCGCCAAACAGGATTATTGTTTTGTCCATCCTTGCTCTAGATTTAAATTCATGGTTTCCAATGGGGGAACCTTAACTTGCAAGGGGAAGTGTCACAATGTGCGTGTCTCTATTGGAGATTATAACTTGCGCTCCAACATGTTTGTCTTCCCTTAGGCGGATGTGATGTGGTTTTGGGCACTCAATGGTTACGCACACTTGGACCCATCTTATGGGATTTTGTTGAACTTTGGATGCATTTTTCATCCAATGGAAAAAAACACACATTGAAGGGATTACAACTAGGGTCTCTCATCATCATCAAGTCACATCACATGGAAAATATCCTTAATAAGAATTCACATGGTTTCATCGCTCAACTCCATTCCTTTCAAATGCAACCATCAGCGGTCTCCACTACTCCCTTGGATGTACAACAAATTTTGGATCGATATGCATGTGTCTTTGTTGAACCAGTGGGATTTCCACCTTCAAGACTAGAGGACCGTCGCATTCTTCGCCTTCCTGCAAGCGTCCCTCCCAACGCCAATCCCTATTGCTACCCATTTCAACAAAATATAGATATTGAGATTCTTGTTCGGGACTTATAGAAGCAAGGTATTATTCTCCCTAGTACCAGTTCCTTCTCTTCACCAGTTCTTCTTGTCCGAAGAAAAATATGCGTCATGGCGCCTTTGCATTGACTTTCGAGCACTTAATCACATCACAAACAATGATAAGTTTCCAACTCCTATTGTTGATGAGTTTCATAGTGATCATTTTTTCTCCAAGTTGGATCTTGCTTCTGGGTATCACCAAATTCGGTTTCATGAGGATGATATCCCTAAAACGGTGTTCCGTACACATCATGGCCACTATGAGTTTTTGGTCATGCCCTTTGGCCTCACTGATGCTCCTTCCACATTCCAAGCATTGATGAATAATATATTTCATCCCTACTTGTGGAACTTCATTATGGTATTCTTTGATGATATCATCATCTATAGTAAAACATGGGGTGAGCATATCCAGCATATAGATAATTTATTGCAACCTTTATGTGGTCATCATCTCCATGCCAAACAGTCTAAATGTGTTTTTGGGTAGGAGGACGTAGAGCATCTCAGGGATATTGTTTCAGCACAAGATGTTCATGTGGATCCTACCAAAATAAATGCCATGAAAAATTGGTTGCATCCTCAAACACTCAAGAGCCTTCGTGGTTTTTTGGGATTGACTAGCTACTACCGCAAGTTTGTCAAGGATTACAGGAAGATTGCAAATCCATTAATAACTCTATTGAAAAGGGATGATTTTACATGGACACATGTTGTTGAGTGTGCATTTGACAAACTAAAACAAGCTATGTGTACCACACCTACTCTAGGTGTGCTCGATTTTTCCAAGCCCTTCACTATTGAGCGTAAAGCTTACGACAATGGACTTGGTGTTGTTCTCCTTCAGGATGAATACCCCATAGTGTTCACTAGAAAATCCCTTTCCGGTAAGAATTTAGTCGCCTCTACATATGAGAAGGAAATTATGGTTATTTTGCATGCAATACAAAAGTGGCAGTCATACCTATTAGGGAATCATTTATGCATTAAGACTGATCACTAGAGTTCGAAATGTTTCCTGGAACAACGAGTCTCATCCCCAACACAATAGAAATAGGTTATAAAACTCATGGGTTATGACTATGAGATCACTTACAAGAAGGGTAAGGACAATATTGTGGCAGATTCTCTTTCTCGCACATTTGATGACCACATTTATCTTTCAGCTCTTTATATGCCTATTCCAAATTGGTTGCAATCTGTTCAACAAGGATATGTCAATGACTCTTCATTATCTGAAATCATCCAACTGTTGGACAATAACCCTTCTGGTGTACCACATTAATCTTGATATGGTGCTTCTCTGAGATACAAGGGTCATCCGATGCTNTATCATAATAATAATAAAAACAAACAATAATAATATAATCATATAATATTAGTTAGTGAAAAGGTGTAACTCTTTATGAAGACTCTGCATTAGACACCCGTTAAACAATTATAAATATGGGAAAGTCTATCTTGTAAAATAGCATATCTATTTTATCAATTTCTATATATATTCATGGATTATTTGTATTTTAGAAAGTGGAAGTTCGAGAAGTTACAATAAACGGTATTTTACCATTACAGTGGTATCATATCTATACGGCCCTTGGACATTATTTACACTTTGTGTAGATTTGGGTTTCCCAAAAAAATAGGACATTGTCCTTAAAAAAAAGGTTAAAAGTAAAACAAAAATGTGGTTTCTTAATAAGTGGGTTTGGGTTTGAATATAACAGTGCATAATAATTAATACTAAGAAGCAAGTGAGATTTGAACTTAGGTGGGGAAGGTAACACTCATTCCTCTCAACCACCCAATCTACTGGCATTTTACAAAACTTAAAGGGAAAAAATATCTAAAAGTGCATAATAATTGCTACTAAGAAGCAAGTGGGATTTGAACTTAGGTGGGGAAGGTAACAATAATTCCTCCCAACCACCCAATCTAAAATAAGTCCTTAAGGGAAGAAACTAATTATTGAAAACTATAGTATACTATACAAGATAAAATATTCCCTCTTTCATATATCTTGGGATAAGAAGCATAACAAAATGGATTCTCATGACAAAAAACAAGGAATATTTTCAAGCACTTTAAAAACTTATGTTTCAAAGTTATTCCAAATAAAAGGAACGATTAGAAAGAAAAACATTACTATTTCTATTGCTCCCACCAAACGCAATAATTATGTTAGTGATGAATTTGCTGATGAGTTAGTGATTCCATACTCAAGTATAGGTGAAAAAAAAATGCAATAAGCAATTTACAATGGAACATTGGAGATTATACCAGTGTCTCGCAATTTATAGTTAAATCCTTGTGGAGTAGTGACGGTGACCTAGCTTTAGGATTACCGGGGCTAAAAACATTAGGGACTTTTATCTTAAATGTTGAAAAAAAGTTTCTGACATTCCCCTACAAAATGAAAAAAATCACATTGTTGGACATTAACATGAAGACAGAATAAGAGGTCGCATCATCTGAAGAATTCAAAGAAATATCAAAGATGTTGTCGCAAGGGAATGAGAAATCAATACAGACGATACATAAGGATTTTGACAAGGTTATTGCAGGTAAAGAAGAAGAGATCTCTCCTCTAAGAGATCATAATCAGAAATTACTTCTGCAAATCAAGAAGGCGAAGGATAAGGCACAATACAATCAAAAGCTAGAAGAGGAGAATCAATATCTTCAGAAGAAACTATTAGAAAATATCGAAGAGAATAATCACCTTAAGAAGCGTAAACAAGATTTAATAGATCACATTCTGAAGCTTAAATATGATGAGAAAGCACAAGATGAAATGTCAATGAACCTTAAGAATGCTAAGAATTCGTTAGAAAAATAATCAAATACAAATCTAGTCCATTCCATAGTTCAAAAAGAAGCCAATCTAGTAAAAATACAATGTCCAGCACATATCAATGCTCAAAAGATGACGGTAGTAAAAGAAAATAACATTGTGAAAATTCTCTATCAACAACCCAACCATATAAATAGGTATCCTTGAAAGTGGGAATTGTTGAAAGATAATGGTACTAAAGTAATCAAATATTCTGACAACAGATCAGCAAGGAATCCCAACAATCAACAACAAATAAATTTGGGATGGATTGATTGTTAGAATAATCAACCCATAGTTTACCCACTTAGACATTAATTCATTTATTTTTGTCTTATTTGCCTAGTTCATGTGTCCCACCTTGTGCAAGTTGTTAATTGCCTATCCATAGAGGTCAAAATTGCCATCTTTGACTCATGTAGCGCTTGGGAAAGCCTTAGGAATCAAATCTGCTTTATTCCTGGCCTCCTAGGCGCCCTTCTACTTTTTCTGCTTTATTGCCTGCTTTTTCAGTGTTTTAAGGCACATAGGAAAGCAAGACTAGGTGAGGTGAACTAGTTTTTTGTCCTCTTCATCCTCCACTCTTTTCTCCATGCAAAAGCATGTATGAGCTACCACT
>LPNX010135467.1:307312-320074 GCA_001517045.1 Pseudotsuga menziesii | reverse complement strand
GATGGGCACCATCAAACCATCCAAAGATCAAGCTTTGATTGCTGGAGATTCAAGGGTGGATTCAAAAAGCAAAAAGAAAGCTAAAAAGCCACCTGAGCAAACAAGAGACAAGAAGCAATCTCCAGAGGATCAACAAGGTCCTAAGAAAAATACCCAAAAGAAGAAAAACAAAGGTGAAATGAACAAGTGCTCATACTGTTCGAAGGGCAATCACACTGAAAGCTCTTGTATGAAAAAGCAGATTGATATGCTGACCAATCTCCTGGAGAAGAATGGCATCTCCCTTCCAGAAAGCTCAAAGAAGAGAGAAGGAGGATCAAGTTCCGATGACAGAGAGAGAGTTCATGCTCTAGTTGCTGGCACATCAAGCTCACCCAGTTTTATCATAGATTCTGGAGCTTCAAGACACATGGTTTCGACTAAGGAGGCCTTCTCCTCACTGGATATGTCGAAAGGACCATGTATTGTACTGGGAGATGACTCTCTCACTAAAAGTAAAGGCAAAGGAAGGATAGATCTTGATCATGGTAAGTTCAGCAATGTGCTATATGTCCCTGGTCTCGCCTCCAACCTCCTGTCAGTGTACCAGATGACCCACACTGGGTCTCCTAAGAAGGGCATATTCTCCCCCGATGAAGTTGAGATCACAGATATTTCAACTGGTAGAGTCATTACAAAAGGAGTTGCGAATCATGCTCAAAAGGTATACATGTTTTCACACTTCCTACCTTACTCAAACCCCTCTGCTCTTCTCATTCATGCTAATGAAGCCAGCAAGTTGTGGCATGAAATATTTGGCCATCTAAATTACAAGTATCTGTCTGATCTTAGTGAGAAAGAAATGGTCATAGGGCTGCCCAAGATAAAATTTTCCAAAGGAGTCTGCCAAGGCTGTATCCTAGGAAAACACCCAGAGCATAAGTTTGAGAAAGCTAGTCATGAGAGAACATCTGCACCCCTCGAGCTGATTCACAGTGATGTTGCTGTCCCATTCCCTCATATGTCCATGATTCAAGCCAAATATGCATTGACCTTTATTGATGATTTTTCCAGGTATTGTTGGGTTCACTTCATGAAACACAAGTCTGAATTTTTTGGCCTATTCAAAGTCTTTAAGGCTTTGGTTGAAAACCAGTGTGGAAGGAAACTCAAGGTCCTCGGATCTGACAATGGTGGTGAGTATGTCAAGTCTGATTTTATTAACTATTGTGCAGATGCAGGTATTCAGATGCAGCATTCTATCCCCTACACACCACAGCAAAATGGTGTTGCTGAGAGGAAGAACAGATCACTGAAGGAGATGGCAACATGCATGATGTAGGCCAAAACTTTGCCACCAAAGTACTGGGCCGAAGCTATCAACTGTGCAGCCTATATTCAGAATAGGGTGCCTCACAAACAGCTTGATGGCATGACTCCCTTCGAAGCATGGAGTGGGCACAAGCCAGATGTGACCCTGTTGAGGCCTAGAAATTCGCAGGCGGCAACAGTAAAGGATTCTCCCCAATCAGCGTTCCCAACTAGCCCGCTGACTGTTTGGTATAGGGAATCCGTCCGGTTTACGGTCCGGCTACCGTAGGTCAAAGTAACAACACGGGCTTACCGGTTGCGGCCCGGCCCACCGAGTTTTGTATTTTGACTTAAATGAATGATATGCACGTGCCTAACTAAATGCAGGGTGATCCAGATGCAGGGAGCGGTCACAAAGTGATGCGCAGGTTCTTACCTCTCGTCTTATGCTCACAAGCAACCAAATCCGATACGGGCAGAAATAAACTAACTATCTAAACTATCCCTAGGGAGCAAGGTTATCATCTTGACAGAGCAATACAATATCACATACGGTAAGAAAAAAAACACAGATAGCTGATAATTCTCCTACAGCACATGAATGCTTGCAATATTCAAATAACCAGATAGCTGATCGTTCTATAACAACATTTATTGCTCTTAGTGAAAATGTATCCCATAAAACTACTGAAGAACAATTAACAAGAACGTAGGTTCAGAACGTCAAATATTATTACAGCAAATGAAATACAGCTGAAAACGAAATAGTTCCTCTTCAACATTATTCATCGAATTGCATTGGTACATTCCACTTCTTTACTCTTTCCAGCAGACAAAATTGCAGCTCACTTAGCAAGACGAAGTAGTTCCTCTTACAAGCCAACCATTACAAAATTTTCTAAGGGAAAAATCCCCCTTTCGGTCCTCATTCCAACTATTTAAACTACAATATGCTCTCCCCTCGGCTCCCCTCAGCGTGTGGCCTTTCGGCGCCTTTGACGATTCAGTTTCTTCTCTGGTCGTTGTGTTTTTCTTAATCATTTCCATAGGCGTTTTACCTCCTGACAGTGACTACTGAAAACGCCACGTCGATGCCTCTTTCATCCACTTGGGTTGTCTTTTTCCTCACCGTAGGCCGCTCTAGCGATCTATGGGATTCCCCCTGCATGCAATTTTAGTGCATTATCCACTAACATGAAACATTAGGCATCGAAAACCTTTAACTATGACGAAAAATCCACAAAAAGCTGGCCTGGTTCACCTGGGCGGGGCTCCGTTTAAGCTTGGGGCGGCAACCAATGGATAAGTCGGGGATCGGGCGATACCAGGATCGGATGGGACAAAGCTGCATGAGCCGCAACAGCGGAGGGACACGAGGAGCGGGTGAGTGACGACGCAGGCGACCAAGGAAATCGGACGGCGGAGGGGAGTGGATCGGAGGATAGAAGGCTCTGCCATCCGCAACAGAGGACGGAACGCAAGTCAGAGACAGGCGACAAGGGAGAAAAATAGTTCGGGTGAGGGACGGCTGGTCGGACGTCGGATGAAACTCGCGTCGAAAACTGACTTCATCCTCCCGACCGCAACGGCGGGCCATTAGAAACTTAGGAAACAGCGGTTTAAAATAGGGAATCGGGCCATGGATGAAACTTCAATCGGGCGGCGAGTTTGATCCATGATCCGCAACGGCGGATGAGTGAGAGCTCAGCCTCTCTCGAAAGAGGCCCGATCCAAAGAAGTGAGATAACAGCGCTAAGGCTCAAATGTGGCCAATTTTCAACGATCGATCCAAGCAAATAATGATGAGGAGGGGTCCCAGAGTTTAAGTGAAAAACTAAAATCGGGGAGAAAGGTTGCGGCAGCAACAACTGGCGATTTCCTCGTGAACCTAGATCTCTGGATGATTTCTTTCTTGAAAAGCAGACTGTCCTACAAAAAATGTATCCATTGAACTTTTCCAGCTATACAGATTTCTCAACAATAGAAGTGTGTACCTTAATCCTTGGTGCTAGTCCAATTTGGGCGATGAAAGTCAAGATTTTAGAGTCTGGATAACTCTGCTGGGGCCAAGATATGAGTTCATTATTAATTTTCTTCAGGTAGCTGACAACATTGGACACCACAGGATCGTAGCAGGTGATGAGCAAAAAACGTTCATTTGTTCCTCATTCCCATGCCATCTTAGCAACTTTTGTGCTTTTCGGACTTTGTTCTCTTTAAATGGGAGTCTCCATGCATGCCTTTCTTACTGAATTTTAATTCAGGATCCTCTATCCCATAGTGCCCTTTTGTGTGAGCAATGCTTAAGGTTTCAGCTCACGGACGGAGAGGATCATTGGCCAATTAGTACTTTATGATCTGGATTTAGTTTTGGAGCATAATGCTTTTATAGGAATTCTGACTCTTATCTTCCTTCTGGCATTATTTCCTGGCATGGGATCATTTGGATTTAACACCCTGTTCATCTTGCTCTTCTCCGTGGGTCCCCTGTCACTGTCCCCTCAGATTATAAGTGTAAAGTGCGTGGAGCCTCAGCATAGTATTCTAGACTTTTGAATCTGATTGACCTTACAGGCGGTTAGGCAGGACCTCAATGCACACAAAGATTTCGAGAAACTGTTTAGTGGAAGGAATTCACATGGAAACTCACAGTCTAAATATTCAACAAATGTTTACCATTTCCAGAAATTTGGAGTTCCTCACATAACCACGAGTCAACCACCTTTATTGAAAACAAAAACTCAAATAAAATGAAAGCATAACTCAACACAGCTTATTTATATACAAGTCAGAAAGCTCAAAACAACTTAAGAAAAATAAGGTTTGAGAACCAAACCGTTAACTGGTAGGTTCTCCTCCCATCCCTGTAAATCCTGTAACATATAGGTAGCAGGGCCAAGTTTAGCGGTGATTTGAAACGGACCTACCCATAACTGTTGGAACTTAGTGTGCTTCCCTTTCTCATCATGGGGATGATCCCATTTTAGGACAAGGTCTCCTACTTCCATGTCCTTCTTCCCGGCTTTGTGCTTGTCAAACCATCTTTTCACTACCTCCTGCTGCTGTTGGAAACGCTCTCTAGATTTGGATCTGGCCTCTTCTGCTTTCAGAAGATTGTATATTCTTACCTGGAGAACTTCATCATCCGATCCCCTAGACTCTTGAGCTAGTATGGAGGACGGGAGCAGGATGTTAGGGGGAAGGATGGCTTCCTTTCCGTACACAAGGGTAAAGGGGGACGCTCCTATGGCAGACTTAGGGGTAACTCTATCAGCCCAAAGGGCATTGGGTAAGGCGGAGTGCCAACTTCGCTGATTTTCTATGATGGTCTTCTTCAGGATTCTAATGAGGTTTTTATTGGAGGATTCAGCCAGGCCATTCCCTTGCGGATAATAGTTAGCAGAATAGTGTAATTTCATACCTTTCTCATGAGCAAAAGCAGTAATCTTAATGGATGAAAAGTACTTGGCATTATCGAAAAATAATGAACTTGGAACCCCAAACCTGGTCATGATGTGGTCCTGTAGAAAGTTGATGACTTCATCTTCGTTTACTTTGTGCAAGGGGATAGCTTCGACCCAGCGGGTGAAATAATCAGTTGCAGTAAGAATATATTTGTGTAGCAGGGAGGAGTTTGGCTTTATTTCTCCAATGACGTCTATTCCCCATTGCTCGAAAGGCTCAGTGATCATTACCGGCTTTAGAGGTGCTGCTGCTCTGGGTTGTCTTCCACCACATCTTTGGCAAGTATCACATTTTCTGATGTGCGCATGTGAATCCCTGAAGAGTGTTGGCCAATAGTAACCGGCCCTAAGGATTTTGTGGGCTATAGTGTCTCCTGAATAATGTCCGCCGGCCGGACCATTGTGTAACTCAGACATTACTTTCTTGGCGTCTTCTCTTTCCAAACATCTTAGAAGGACTCCATCATAGTTTCTTCTGAATAATATGCCTTCTACGAGTTGGTAGGAAGCTGACTTTAGACGCAAAGCTCTTCTTTGTTTGGAACTCCAATGTTCAGGCAACACTCCTGACTGCAGGTAATGTACAAGGTCTCTATACCAAGATTCAGGAGCTGTGAACAAAGGACAAACATCCATTACATGCAATTCAGCTTCATTCTCCCATGCCTGTTCTTCACTATTACTGCTTCCATTCATCAGCTTGCATAGCCCCTGACCTTTCACTATAGTGGCTGGTTTAAATTCCAAATCGTATTCTTGAAGGGATGTTACCCAGTTGCCCCTTCTTTCTCCCAATTCTTTTTGAATGAGAATGGATCTTACAGCTGGGTAAGGGACTATTACCTTGGTACGATTTTTTAGTATATAAGGCCTGAATTGCTTTACTGCCTTAAATACCGTGTATGCCTGCTTATCAATGGCTGGGTAGTTTAATTCAGCCCCCTGTAGCCCAGTGCTCATGAAATAAATTGGGAATTCATCACCCCCATCTTCCTTTTGTGTAAGTATGGCTGCCAATGAATCATCGGACGCAAATGTATACATAATAAATTCTTTGTCAAAGTCTGGACTCTTAAGAGAGGGCGCATGTGCAACAGCGGTCTTGATTTTCCTGAAAGCATTTTTTTCATTCTCAGTCCACTTAAACTGTGCGTTTTGCTTGACCATCTGCTGTAATGGTTTAACGGTCTGGGCAAAATCAGGCACGAATCTTCTTACAAAGTTTATTATTCCCATGAAGGACTGCATTCCCTTCTTATTATGAGGCATGGGAATTTTTTCAATGGCCTTAATTCTTTCTGGGTCTATAGAGATACCTCTCTTTGAAACTATATGCCCCAGTAACTTGCCTTCTGTGACAGCGAACACGCATTTTTTCGGATTGAGGGAAATGCCATACTTCCGACAATGCTCGAAAATTTGCTTGAGGTGGAACGCGTGATCCCCTCTTTTTTTGGAAAATATTGTGATATCATCAAGGTAAACCACCACACTTTGTCCAATCAGCCCACGAAAAGCTATGTCCATAGCTCTCTGAAACGTTGCTCTGGCGTTAATCAGGCCAAAAGGCATCCTTCTATATGCGAAAGTTCCCCATTTCGTTCTGAATGTTGTCTTCAATCTGTCTTCCTCGGCCACTAACACTTGGTTGTAGCCAGAGAAACCATCTAACAATGAAAACAATTCAGAACCAGAAACCATATGTAGCAATTGCTCCATGGGGGGTACCGGATAATTGTCTTTGTCTGAGGCGCGGTTTAAGTTCCTGAAGTCCACGCACAGCCTGATTTCTCCCGACTTCTTTCTGACTGGCACCAAATTTTACACCCACTCGGAGTGCCTGACTTTAAAGATAATCCTAGCATCCAGCAGTTTCTTGACCTCGCTTTGAATTAGTGGTTCCAGCTTTGGGTGCATCTTCCTCAACGGCTGCTGATATGGTTTGACTCCTGCTTTTATAGGAATGATGTGTTTGATGATATTAGTGTCATAAGTTTTTAAATCTGCATGCATCCATGCAAAGACATCTTTGTACTGTTTAAACAGACTGGGGAACTTGTCTCTTTCAGCTGGTGAACAACATTTGTCGAGGTTCACGAACTTGGGCTCCGTTTCAGTCCCTAATTTTATTAGCTCAAACTGTAAAGTTGAGCTTTTTGTCTTCACATTGGCGGGTCTTCTAAACTTTTCGTTCAAGTCAAACATCTTCTCTAACGTTCTGACCCCTTTGGGAATGAAATTGTCATATTTCATTTCGGCCTGATGTTCCTCATCATCGATGATGACTCCTTTAAAGGTCTCATCATTTGTTAAGCATTCGATTATTTGCTGATCATCGTCAAATACTCGCAGGTTGGTGATCATGTCCGGCACTGAGGGCCTGAAAAGTAATTCAATAGAGCATTTATTATTAGTGGGCACCAACCTAGCGGCTGATGTAGCTAAAAGATCAGCGGCTGCATTTTTTATCCTTGGAATTGAAATAATGTTAAATGCATGAAAACACTTAAGCAATTCCCATACCTCATATTGGTAAGCTTTCAAATGAGGGGAGACACAGTGTATTTGATTTTTTATTTGCTTTACAACTATTTCTGAGTCCCCAAAAACTTTTAAATTACAAACCTGTAGCTCAATGGCCTTCTTGAGTCCCTGCAGCAGTGCTTCATACTCAGCTGTATTTTTAGTACACTCAAACTCTAACCTACAGGACAAGTATTTATTTTTTTGTGGATCAATAAGGACGCAACCGGCCCCTGATCCTTCTAATTTTTTTGAGCCGTCAAAATATAAAGTCCAAATAACATTATCTACTGGAAAAGAATCTACTCCTAAAACTAAATCTACTATTTTACAGTCAAGCTCATCATCCTGAGAAAAACGAAGGAGATCAGGCTGGGTGTTAGGTGTGCTTCTAGCCTCTTCCGCTTCATAATTCCCTGGTTCTAGTTTGAGAAAGTAGTTTCCCAATACAGATTCAACTGGTACATTCTTCCCATCCAATTGAGTGAAGTTGTACTTCATATGAGGTTCTCTCAAAACCTTGATCTGATTAGGACTCCCTTTATACGGCAACCAAAGATGTGACCAATCTGTGGCGAAATACCCATTTAATTTGGCTGACCAATCTCTGCTCAAGACCAAGCCGTACGCATCTGGTATGTCAGCCACTACAATGTTGATGACTTGGCACACTCTGTCATCGGATTCCAAGTGGATTAGCACGTCTTCCAGCTCGCCAACTACCTTGACGTCGGTGCTATCCAACTGCACCACTTTCCACATGATTGGCTTGGGCTGCCCATTTATTCTCTTACATACTGATATGGGCATGACATTAATCGACGCTCCTGAGTCCGCTAGACAATTGTGCACGTTATGATTAAAAATTTCAAACGTCAAGAGGAAAGGTGGATGTCTGGTTGTAGGCTTACCTCCAGTACTAGCTTCCCCGATTTCTTCTTCCCCTCGAGGCTGATTGTCTGTGGGCAACTTCTCCTCTGATGTTTCCAGGGATTTCAACAATTTTTCTTTCTGCTGAGGCACTTTGCACATTTCGAACAGCGGGACATTCGCCTTTATCTTCTTTAAATCTTCAACGATGTCATATTCGATTAGTTGTTTAACGGACTGAGGTTTATTAGCGTTTGCATTCTCTTCATTTGGCCTAGGCAACGTTCTGTTCTGTTTAGGGTCTTGGCTTGTAATGGTAAACTCTGGTACCTGGTTGGCTAATGACTCGTCTTGAAACTTCTTCCTGACATTTCTTTGCAGCCTTCTGATCTTTGGGAGTAAAAGACCGTCATCGCTAATCGTCCCCTTACTCCTAGTTGTCACGTTAGCCTCACTGATCTCTTTGCATCCCTGACTATTCTCTTCTTCTGCATCGAGTACTGAAACAGAGCTCCATAAAACCATAGCCTCTTCTTCCCGTTCTTTTGTAGAAGTAGAAACAGCATTTTCTTTCTTTTCATCATCATCCTCTTCTGTCAATCTTGAATCCAGCATCTGATTCATGACCAATGTCATTGAATTTATCCATTGCGGACAGTTTCTTTCGGAGTGAGGCTGTTGATGAAAGGTACAGAATTTTTCCATTCCTATGTCTGTTAGATTCATGGATGCATTCTTTTGAGGAGGAGGTTGGGACTGGTTGTTGTCATCCCTCTTCTTATAATATGGCCTGTAAAACTTTTGTGCTTCTTTCTCCTTTTCTAAGTCCATGATTTTGTTAGACAGCTTTTGTACCATCTTGGCCATACCTTCATAATCTGGCGTCTTCTCCTCTTTGGGCTTAGTAAACAGCAAAGTTCTCTTTTTTTCCCCTGACTGTTCAAGATAATCTTCAATGCTCTCCCTTTCAGCTTCCACTACCTCTGCCTCCTCATAAGTCTCCGTCAAAGTGGGCTTGGTCCTACCTTTTGCGAACATGGCCAAGTCAGGGCCCAAAGCTGATGTATAATACTCGATTAGGACCTTTTCTGAAGGTTTATCTGCATCAGAGAAGTTTTTTAGATATTCTGTAAATCTTTGTGTGAAGCTATGCACTTTTTCTTTTTTCTCTTTCTTCAAAGCACACAGTCCTTTCATGAGGGTAGCGTGAGTCTTTTGGATGACATACTTACTTCTGAACATTCTCTCGAAAGTATCCCAGTCTGGGATCGAATTGGCAGGCAATCCAAAGTACCATGAAGCCGCAGCTCCTTTGAGGGTATGCGGGAACAGTCTACACACCACATCTTCGTGTTCCCCAGCCCTCAGACCTTCTATCGCCAGGTAGAAGCTCTGTATATGATCATCCACCAATATCTTCTCATTGGGATCAAACTTAGGCAATAACTTTTCGAAGGCTTGAGGTAGGTCGTGCAAAGGTGGGGTCGGATTCAGAGGTGATCTGGCTTTCCATGCAGGTGGTGGGTTTGGAGGATTAGGTGGCTGGTTGGCGTTAGCTGCTGCCATAAGTCGAGGTGGAGAGTGTGGAGGTGACCCAACCGGGGTGTGAATAGGAGAAATGTAAGGGGTTTCGGGGCCTTCTTGATTCAAAGGTAGCTCAACTTCTTGTAAGGCAGTCTCTACAAGTTCTTGCCAGTCTCCAACCAACACCGAGTCTTCTATTATAGGACGGTCTTTCCTCTTGTACTCTCTTCTAGGCAACTCGGGAATGATAGGCAATCCTCCGATATTCTTTACATAAGCACGAGTATGTCTTCTTAGATCATTTACAATTTCGTTGCGAACAGGATATAGATGTTCTCTGTTTTCTTCTTCTGGAATTGGATTTGGTGGTCCACTACTTTCAGAACTGTAACCAGTGGAATAATCTCGGTAAAACGGGTTTCCTCGGCCATCCATGCACTGGCGGCGCTCCTTCTAGCGCCAAAACTGTTGAGGCCTGGAAATTCGCAGGCGGCAACAGTAAAGGATTCTCCCCAATCAGCGTTCCCAACTAGCCCGCTGACTGTTTGGTATAGGGAATCCGTCTGGTTTAACGTCCGGCTACCGTAGGTCAAAGTAACAACACGGGCTTACCGGTTGCGGCCAGGCCCACCGATTTTTATATTTTGACTTAAATGAATGATATGCACGTGCCTAACTAAATGCAGGGTGATCCAGATGCAGGGAGCGGTCACAAAGTGATGTGCAGGTTCTTACCTCTCGTCTTATGCTCACAAGCAACCAAATCCGATACGGGCATAAATAAACTAACTATCTAAACTATCCCTAGGGAGCAAGGTTATCATCTTGACAGAGCAATACAATATCACATACGGTAAGAAAAAAACACAGATAGCTGATAGTTCTCCTATAGCACATGAATGCTTGCAATATTCAAATAACCAGATAGCCGATCGTTCTATAACAACATTTATTGCTCTTAGTGAAAATGTATCCCATAAAACTACTGAAGAACAATTAACAAGAACGTAGGTTCAGAACGTCAAATATTCTTACAGCAAATGAAATACAGCTGAAAACGAAATAGTTCCTCTTCAACATTATTCATCGAATTGCATTGGTACATTCCACTTCTTTACTCTTTCCAGCAGACAAAATTGCAGCTCACTTAGCAAGACGAAGTAGTTCCTCTTACAAGCCAACCATTACAAAATTTTCTAAGGGAAAAAGCCCCCTTTCGATCCTCATTCCAACTATTTAAACTACAATATGCTGTCCCCTCGGCTCCCCTCAGCGTGTGGCCTTTCGGCGCCTTTGACGATTCAGTTTCTTCTCTGGTCGTTACGTTTTCCTTAATCATTTCCATAGGCGTTTTACCTCCTGACAGTGACTGCTGAAAACACCACGTCGATGCCTCTGTCGTCCACTTGGGTTGTCTTTTTCCTCGCCGTAGGCCGCTCTAGCGATCTATGGGATTCCCCCTGCATGCAATTTTAGTGCATTATCCACTAACATGAAACATTAGGCATAGAAAACCTTTAACTATGACGAAAAATCCACAAAAAGCTGGCCTGGTTCACCCGGGCGGGGCTCCGTTTAAGCTTGGGGCGGCAACCAATGGATAAGTCGGCGATCGGGCGATACCAGGATCGGATGGGACAAAGCTGCATGAGCCGCAACAGCGGAGGGACACGAGGAGCGGGTGAGTGACGACGCAGGCGACCAAGGAAATCGGACGGCGGAGGGGAGTGGATCGGAGGATAGAAGGCTCTGCCATCCGCAACAGCAGACGGAACGCAAGTCAGAGACAGGCGACAAGGGAGAAAAATAGTTCGGGTGAGGGACGGCTGGTCGGACGTCGGATGAAACTCGCGTTGAAAACTGACTTCATCCTCCCGACCGCAACGGCGGGCCATTAGAAACTTAGGAAACAGTGGTTTAAAACAGGGAATCAGGCCATGGATGAAACCTCAATCGGGCGGCGAGTTTGATCCATGATCCGCAACGGTGGATGAGTGAGAGCTCAGCCTCTCTCGAAAGAGGCCCGATCCAAAGAAGTGAGACAACAGCGCTAAGGCTCAAATGTGGCCAACTTTCAACGATCGATCCAAGCAAATAATGATGAGGAGGGGTCCCAGATTTTAAGTGAAAAACTAAAATCGGGGAGAAAGGTTGCGGCAGCAACAGACCCATTTCAGGATTTTTGGCTCAAAGGCATGGGCTAGAATCCCGACAGAGAAGAGGAAGGCTTTGCAGCCCCAAAGCCAAGAGTTTATTTTTGTTGGATACTCTGAAGATTCAAAAGGGTACAAGTTGATAAATTTGAGCACAAACAAAGCCTTCATTGAAAGGTGTGTTCAGTTTGAAGAAGAACCCCTTGCAGAAGTGGAAATTGGTGAAGCCTCTTCACCACCTGAACCTCAAGAAGTAAGTAAAGAGTTTGTTGAACATGCTGATTCTGATTTTTTTGATGGAGATGATTTTATTGCAGACCCAAATAGCCCCACAAGGCCTAAATGGGCATCCAAGACACTACATGCAGCAAGTGAGCTAGTTGGGGATCCCAATGACCCAAGGAGGACTAGATCTCAATTTGAGAGTGATCTGTGCATGAAGGATCCTATGTTTGCTGAAAAATGCTATTTGATGGTGGAGTCTGATCCTCAAACATATGAAGAAGCAGTAGGAGATCCAAGATGGCAAGCTTCCATGAAGGAGGAGTTCAGCTCACTCCAGAAGAGCAACACATGGGAGCTAGTGGATCTTCCTCCAGGGAGAAAACTAGTACAGTGTAAGTGGGTCTATAAGACCAAATTTTCTGCTGATGGTTCACCACTGAAGTACAAGGCTATATTGGTAGCTAAAGGCTACTCACAGGTTCATGGCATCGATTACAATGAGACCTTTTCCCCAGTGGCAAAGATGGATTCCATCAGGCTAGCTCTAGCCATTGCAGCCTCAAGGCAATGGGAGGTACATCACATGGATGTAAAATGTGCCTTTCTGAATGGAGATCCCACTGAGGATATATATATGCAGCAGCCTTAAGGTTTTTCTACTAACCCTTCTCTTGTGTGCAGGTTGAGAAAGTCATTGTATGGGCTAAAGCAAT
>LPNX010135467.1:282031-307240 GCA_001517045.1 Pseudotsuga menziesii | reverse complement strand
ACTTTGTTCAGGGAACAAGGACACATGGGATCTTCTATAAGGCAAAATATGATCTTGATTTGATTGGATTTACTGATAGTGATTGGGCAGGTGATAGCATAGACAGAAAGTCCACTTCAGGTTATGTGCTCATGCTTGCAGAAGGGCCAATCAGCTGGTCAAGCAAGAAACAGAGTGCCATTGCACTCTCATCTACAGAAG
The DNA here is from genome assembly GCA_001517045.1 of Pseudotsuga menziesii. Taxonomy (NCBI): domain Eukaryota; kingdom Viridiplantae; phylum Streptophyta; class Pinopsida; order Pinales; family Pinaceae; genus Pseudotsuga; species Pseudotsuga menziesii. The sequence continues at coordinate 307,039 of LPNX010135467.1, read as the reverse complement.
CTGAGTACAGAGGAGTTGTTAATGCAGCAACTCAGTGTTTATGGTTGCAAGGTTTACTTGGAGAGTGTGGTTTCGAACTGAGTACTCAAATACTATCTACTGTGATAACCAGAGTACCATTTGAATCTGCAAAGATCCAATTCAGAAGCAGAGAACCAGACACATTGAGATTCACATGCACTACATCAGATAGCTTGTGCATGATGGCACCATTCACCTACTCTTCTGTTCATCTTCAGAACAAGTAGCTGATATCTTCACCAAAGCATTTTGTGAGAAGACCTTCAGCAATCTCAAATCACTGCTAGGGATTGATGATCATGCTGTAAAGGCATTAGTGGAGACAAGATTCTACAATTTTGTTTTACAGTCCATGTTTAAGGGAGGATTTTCCCAAGCTGGTTTTGCCTCTTTACTTGTTTCATATGGACTTGCAGTATGTAAAGGGTGACTAAGCCTTGTTGCTAGGCCCTATATTTTTTATTTATTACTCATAAATTCAGGTTTAAGGGGGGGTTTTATAATAATCAACCCATAGTTTACCCACTTAGACATTAATTCATTTATTTTTGTCTTATTTGCCTAGTTCATGTGTCCCACCTTGTGCAAGTTGTTAATTGTCTATCCATAGAGGTCAAACTTGCCATATTTGACTCATGTAGCACTTGGGAAAGCCTTAGGAATAAAATCTACTTTATTCCTGGCCTCCTAGGCGCCCTTCTGCTTTTTCTGCTCTATTGCCTGCTTTTTCAGTGTTTTAAGGCACATAGGAAAGCAAGACTAGGTGAGGTGAACTAGTTTTTTGTCCTCTTCATCCTCCACTCTTTTCTCCATGCAAAAGCATTTATGAGCTTCTATTCCACTACTCTTTATCTTTCCCATGCGCCCTTGCCAATTTGTGAGCTCCATGACAGATTTGGGATCAGCTTTTTACACCTATGGGGGATTTGCCTATTTTGAGTAAGCCTGCTTTATGCTAGTTTTGGATGCCTCCTTATGCATTCAACCTCTTGATGTATTCTATATATTCAGAAACCTATGTTATTATAGGGTTGGCTATTGTACACTCAGTTAATATAATTTTGTGTTACAGCTCCATATTCAGTCTCCATTGTTAGCAATTTTGCATGATCAATTGATAATTATTGTGGGTAAAATTAATCTACTGCTGGCCTGAATTTCTACATTGATCCGTCAACATATCAAAATTTATTCTATACACTTATAAGTTTGTATCGACATGTTTCATCAGCTACGACGTCACAAGGAACGATGTGACCACATTATAAGGCTTTGAGGACAAAGCCTTTATAAGAGAGAGGCAATGTTACATACCTAAATATAACATAATACAATATATATATATATATATATATATATATATATATATATATATATATATCATAATAATAATAACAACAAACAATAATAATATAATCATATAATATTAATTAGCGAAAAGGTGTAACTCTTTATCAAGAATTGCATTAGACACCCTTTAAACAATTATAAATACAGGAAAGTCTATCTTGTAAAATATCATATCTATTTTATCAATATATATATATATATATATGCATGGATTATTTGTATTGTAGAAAGTGGAAGTTCGAGAAGTTACAGTAAACGGTTTTGTACCGTTACAACACATATCTTCAATAGGATGTCTTCTATGAACTCCATGTTTCTCCATCGACAGGGAACTTTGGGTTACGTATGAGTGGGCACGACGTAACTTATTTTGGAAGGGAATGAAAAGGACAATTCAACATATGGTGGTTGAATGTGATACCTTCCAATGCCACAAGGGTGAAACGACTCTCCTTCTGGGATTTCTTGAACCCTTGCCCATCCCTACATGGATTTGGCAGATATTTCGATGGATTTCATTAAAGGCCTCCCTAAATATGAAGGGAAGACAGTGACCTTGGTTGTGATTGATTGCTTCTCCAAATATATTCATTTTTGTGCCCTCGTCCATCCATATACCGCCTCCTCAGTCGCATAAATTTTCATGAACCAGATCTTCCGTCTTCATGGAATCCCTTCTTCCATTGTCTCAAATCGCGATGCAACTTTCACAAGTCATTTTTGGACAAAACTATTTCGCCACACTTGCACCAAATTGGAGATGAGTTTAGGGTATCACGCACAAACATATGGTCTGAATGAAGTTATTAACAAACTTTTGGAAACTTATCTTCGTTGCTTCACCTATGAACAACAACATTAGTGGGAAAAGTGGCTCCCTCTCGTTGAATGGTGGTATAATACCTCCTACCACACTGCATCTAAAATGACTCCATATGAAGAAATCTATGGTCAGCCACCGCCAATGCTCCTTCCATAAACCCGCAGCAGTTGATACGGTTCTCCGAAACCGAGATCAGATTCTTCATTTTGTAGGATAATCTTCACATGGAAAGAAACCGATTGAAAAAACAAGCCAATCATCATCGTTCTGAACACACTTTTCAAGTCGTTGATATGGTTTTTCTTCGTCTACATCCTTACAATCAATCCTCCCTAAAACTCAAATGGTGTCATAAGATGGCTCCAAATTTCTATGGTCCATATAAGGTTCTTCATAATATTAGGTTTGTTTCTTATAAATTGGAACTTCCTCCTTCTTGTATTCACCCAATATTTCATGTCTCTTGTCTTAAGAAAGTTATTGGCACCAACATCAGAGCACAAACTGTTTTACCAGAATTTGAAAATGAAGGATCCTTCATTTTGGAGCCAAAGGCCATCCTCAATAGGTGCACTCGACAGCTTCGCTCTCGATCCATCACAAAGGTATTAATTCAATGGCATGGCATGCAACCAAAGAATTCTACATGGCAACCACTCCTTTAGATTCAACAACAATTTCCACATATAAAGCTTTGAGGACAAACCTTTTCAAAGAGGGAGGGGATGCTAGTGTTAAAGTATTGTAACTTCGGAAGATATTCCAAATGTATTGATTGTATTCCTCCATCGAGAGATGAGTTTGGTCATGTAAGATTCATTGAAAAAATCAAGGTAAACCTCTTAATGTAATCTGGGTCAATAGTACCCAAGTGTCATTATAATAAATATTATTTTTGGTGTCTTACTAGACAAGTTGGCCCTGTCAATTAGACAAGTCGTCCCTGCTAGGTTCTAGGTCAAGTCAAGTGACAAGTCGTCCCTACTAGGTTGAAGAAGGGTGTAGAAGACATAACTTAGATATAGATGCAAAACCTATCATGGTGGAATCAATGACTCATTCCAAGCTTGCAATTGATAGGAGTAGTGATGAGTACTAGTGACAAGGTTGTTGGATTCTCCCCAAAAAATGGAGTTGATTGCAATGAAACTCTTGCTTCAGGTTTTTGTTGATAAGAGGAGGGTAACCTTGTTGAGGTTGTTTCTCTACTTGTTGGATATTTTGTGGTCCATGAGAGGGATTCTCATGCTCGTAATTTTATTGTGACCCTTAATGGGTTGTTGTTACTATTCCCATGAGCATGTATCAATGAGATGAGATGTATGCAAATTTTATCTTATTATTTTGATAGATCTGATTCACTTATCTTGGTGTTGTTGGAGATGTGATTACCTTTGTAGGATGTCTTGATCATCTCTTGATGTGGTGCTAAAAAAATTGGCCTATGATGGTGACTTTAGGGAAGTTGTAGAATGACAAGTTAGTGTGGATGTCTTCCTTGTTTTGAAGTGATTCCAAACTTCAGTAAGTAGTGGTCTAAGCTTATGTCCCTTGAGTTTCACATGTATTCATTCTTATTTTGGAGCCCTTGGAAAAAGGGAAGGGGGAATAATTTGGTTTGGTGGTGTAAATAAAAGCACTTTTGGTTGATCACTTGTATAGAGACACATATTTTTGACAAAGGTTGCTTGGAGAGAGACACACCTTTGAGAGCAATGATTGCTTGAATCTTAAGGTGTGTATACCTATACTTGTTGTTGGAGTAGCAACTCTATGAATCTCATCCTCACAAGTAGGCCCTAAAAGAGAAAAAATCAAGACAAGTCGACCCCAGTAAAAGTTGGCCCATAAAAGGGTAAAATCAAGTCAATTCATCCTAGAAAAAGAACCAAACAAGGTAAGTCAGCCCCAGTAAAACTGTAAAGTTGGTCCTAATTAAAAAAAATTGATTTTTTCAGCAAAATCTGTATAAATAGAGGGCGTTTATCCTCATTTTGGACACACTGTGACTTGGGGATTGTAGGAGAAGTTCGCCCTCAGCTAGAGAAGTTCACAACTACATCTAGGATACTGCTTTCTGGGGTTTCTCCACTATGGAGAATTTTTCTCTTATTTTTTAGGGTTGTGCTACTACGATCTTGAAGTACTCTATCTCTGAATGATTATTCTCCCTTGGAAGGGTGAGCTCGGGGGTGACATCGTTTTGTCTACAGTTGGGAGATGATCTTTGTCTACAGTTGGGAAATGAGCTCCACACACTATTTTTGTGCTTTTCCTTTCTTCTGGTGGTCTTGGTTTTGCAGCTGTCAAATTTTAACATTGTATCATAGCGGTGCTAGAAGAAGTCATTATCAAATTCCAGGGCTCCAAGTTTTGGAGTGTTTCCCACCTCGGATCACCCCGTAAGGATCAGAGTGCAACTCACCCTCCTAGGGTGCATATTTCAGTGGAGGATAAATCCTAGTTGGAGAAGTTTCAATTTTTGACCTAATACTATCAAGGTCAAGAACTAGGGCTTCCACATTACTGTTGTTCTGACCACAGATTTCGACCAACTTCACCTTGCTCCAACTCGCCTCGGTAGTCCAAATTCATTTGTGTATCTAGTTTTTCAAGTCTCCATACTTCATCCGTGACCTAGCTCCTGCTAGGGTTTATGGTCTAATGCTACAATTAAGATGATTGGGATGAAGGTTGAATATAGGCTTGATGGGACTTCCAATTTCAACTCATGGAAGTCTAGGGTTCTTCTTATCCTAGAAGAAAATGATCTCTTGAAGTTCGTGAATGAAGATGTTCCAAAACCAGAAGAGGAAGCATGAAGCATCAACTATAGATGTTGAAAATGGAACCTCTCATAAGAAGCCAAAGAATGAGGATCGTACGTATTTCTTCTTTTAGAACTTCCTATGTTGATGCGATGAGATGAAGATCCAAACGGCGGTGGACTCCCAGCATATGAAGATCAGTGGAATTTGTTAGAAAGCAGTGGGATCTCACCCAAAAAGCAATAAAAAATAAGTATTTAATTTTATATGCTCTGGTATATTAGATATGGTATTTTTGGATATGCTTTTATGCAGATCTATATTCCTAGATTTAGGAAGTTGTTGAGCATGTTCTTTTATTGATAGTAGGCACATGTAGTATTTGTGATGTTTTAGCCCGTAATGTTGCACAACTTTTCATGGACCCCTCTTGGATGGCATCTCCTTCTAACATGCTTAGAGTAGTGCACACTCTTGATGGTATGTTATAATGGAGACCGTGAGCATCCATTTAATAGCCATGAGTATGTTGCGCCGAAGCATTGGCTAAAATGTGCCTACATGCCTAGATGAACTAGATTTATTGCATTGATTTGATTATGCAATGTTACTAACCATATAACGAGATTTGACTTGTAGGGAATTCTATGGCCTACAAGAAGAGGATGATGAAACTTGGTATGAAGGACAAGTTATCCCGTTGATATGCAGATGGATTGGAAGCATAAAACCTCTATAAGCATGAGTCTCAGCCCAGATAGAAGGATGAATTTCGGTCGAAACAGTTAAGTGGAAGTCATGACAGCAGACGAATGAGGACTGAGTACATATGTGGACACATGACCCACATACCCAAATGATCTCATGTAGATATTTGGTGATTGGAAGCAGAAGGATTCTATGTATATCGGTCTTTCTGCAACAGGTGTTCTCCTCTTCGACGATTATGGAAACCAGTTACTTTCCATTCAGAGTCATGGTAGATGGATTCTAGAGGATGAAAGTTACTCAGATGAGTTCTGAGGAGATAGAGGAAGTTATCCCTCAAGATGAGGATACTGGCCTATCGCATATGATCGTGTGAAACCTGGTGAAGTCCTTCCTAATTCAAGAAAGAGCACAGTTGAGATCCTAAGCAAATCAAGCATGGTGGCTGTGGCTACACATATGGCATTGTTTTCTTGATCTAGACAAGACAGTTAAAGGATCCTTGATGTACCTTGTCATCATGAGGATGGAAACTTACATCGTATCTGTGGACTCCCTAGAGAAGGAGCAGGATGATCAGATACAGAGGGAGCAGAACGCTTCATCACATAGAGAGGATTTCCAGACACCTTGAGATGGGGTGGGGAAACTAGCCTATTGATACTCTCTCTCAGGTACATGATTCAGAGATATGATTTATTATGTATATGCATTTCATATCTAGAATATGGCAGGACATAAAAAAAATTCCCCAATGTTATCAACCGAACCGGTGGTCGAACCAGTCAACCCCCAGAACCAGAACCGTACTGGAACCGAACAAAAACCAGTAAACAAACCGAATCAAAAAACCAGTTGAGCAAAAATACATAAAATATTCATATTTTCAAAAAATACATATATATCCATGTGCATCCATCTAAATTCAAACCATTATACACAAATATGCCAAGTTTCTCATATATATATCAAGGGCGTATAAAACCAAAATAGCATCGACTACAAATACATATCTAAAGAAAAGTACATCAACAAAGAGGTTATAAATGGCCTCTAAAGTCAAAGACTCAAAATATAAGCATATGACTGCAGTCTAGACTCTAAAATTTACAATCTAATGATTCTAATCATATATCAGAATTATCTGAGTTCTCATGCTCAGACTCAGAGTCATCATCTACATCCTCAACATGAGCATGGCTTGACTCCCCTAGGCCTGAAGGCATTTGTCTAAATGCAACATCAATGTTCACATCCTCTTGTTGTGGAAGAGGGACCAAGTCCATCCACAATTAAATGTGATTGATATGGAGGGTGGGAGCCTCCTTTTATAACATTAGAAGCTTCGAGAGTCAATTAAACAGCTCACACGTGGACCCTATTTTTTATTTTATTGAAAGAATTTTAATTTAGTTGTTTTTGGAAATCCTTAGCGTTTTTGGGGGTCCTTAGTGTTTTGTACCGAACCGGCTAGTTTTATACCGAACTGGCCAGTTTTGTACTGAACTGGGTGGTTTGGAGGAAACAGGGCAGTTTTGTACGGAGACAGTTGGTTCAGCCTTGAAACCATCCAATTTCCTATGGAACCGGACAAAAACGGTTTGAGTGCATGATTTGACTCGATGAAGCTTGTAAACCGGTCCAACCAGCGGGTTTTTTCAAAACCGGTTGGGTTCTGATAACATTGGTATGTACACATGGTTAGTTGTATCTTCATGGGTGGATCCCGGTATGACTAGTCGTATCACCATGGGAGGATCCCAATGTTGTAATCCTAGGGATGATGGTCATTCTCTGGGACAATGGAGGTGCTTAGTCAATTACTAAGAGGAACCTAGTCAGTTAACAGGACCTCGTCTAGGACTAGAAGATTGATCAACATGATTCAGTATGGGACTAAAGATTATCCTAGGGCTAAGAACCATTCTCTGGGAAAATGAAGGACCTAGTATGGGACCAGGGTGTTTATCAACATGATTCAGTATGGGACTGAAGCTCAACCTAGGGATGAGAACCATTCTCTAGGAGAATAGAGGACATGGTCTCGGACTAGATTGTTGATCGACATGATTCAGTTTGGGACTGAAGATCGGCCTGGGGTTGAGAACCATTCCACGGGAGAATGGAGGACTTGGTTTGGGACTAGGGTGATGATTGACATGATTCATTATGGGACTAAAGCTTAGCTCGAGGTTGAGAACCATTCTCGAGAATGGAGGAACTTGGTCAGTTACTAAGATGTTGACTTCAGTCAACCTTTAGCCTAGGGTAGAATTAAGGTTTCTACCCTAGTAAAATACTTGGAGAGTGGAGCTAAGGTCTTACATGATTTTGGAACATCATTTCCTTGGGATGTAAGGCTATAGAAATATCATAGAGAGATGAGATTTGTTGGAAATTGTGCAACTTCAGAAGTTATTCTTATTGTACTTGTATTCTATTTCCTTGTACCTCCTACGAGAGATTATGCTGATGTAATTACTCATGTAAACCCTAGAAAGAATCAAAGTAATACATGGGGAAAGAATACACAAGAAAATAATAAAATAAAATTATTTTTGCATTTCCCCAAGGTAGTTCGGCCCCAGTAAGACTGTCAAGTCGGCCCTAGTGAAAAGTCACTTGGAAAATCAGTATAAATATGAGGCGGCCCTCCTCATTCATCACTCACTCGTAGCAAGTTCGCTCCAGCATAAGAAGGTGCGCTACTGCACCCAGAAGGAGTGTTTTTTGGGGTTGTATCTTAGAGAGACCATTCTCTCCCTATTTCTTCTTCTCTCTACTCTCAGAAGCTATCATCTATATACGAAGGTTTGTTGGGTTTTTCTAGATTGGATTTCGCAGGATAAATTTGTGTGTTCTTTGTTTCTATGCTTTGTATTTCTTCTAGAGATCATATTGTTTATTTGCAATTAAGTTATGCTGCTATAATCTTGTAAAAACTAACATGGTATCATAGCAGTTCTAAAATATGTCATTGCCAGAAGCTAGGGTTTAACCTTTCAAAGTCGTCCCTCATCTCTTCAGTAGAAAAAGAGCTGTGGAAACTTCACTCTAGGGGAGGCACATCTTTTGGTGAAGCAAAATCCAAATTCTGATAAGTTTAATTTCTGACCTAATTATGTTGTTGTAGAAATTAGGGTTTCAATTTTTGTGTTGATCAAGCCACTGTTTCGGCTCGACCTCACCTTTCCTCAACTCGCCTTGACAGGGTGCATCTATCTGTGAGCTTAATTTCTTTACATTCAAAAGTTCATTTTTTACCTAACTAGGGTTTTTGGTTTAGATCTACAAACAAGTTGATTGGAATGAAGGTTGAAGATCGTCTTGATGAGGATACAAACTTCATGTTCTAGAAACCTAGAGTTATTCTCATCCTAGAAGAAAATGACCTCTTGAAGTTTGTCAATGAAAAGTTTCCAGAACCAGAAGCGGAAGAAGACAAGTCCCAATGGAGGAAGGGTGATGCCAAAGCAAGAAGGATTATGGTGGACTCAGCCAAAGATCACTTGATTCTGCAAGTCTCGAAAAAGAAGACAGCTAGGAAGATGTTCAAGACCTTGAAGAATTTATTTTAACACAGTGGCATCAATGTGACTCTCACATTCAGGAACCAACTGTCAAATATGAAGATGATTAAGTCTGAATCAATTGCCTCATATTTCATGAGGATCACCGAACTTCGAGACAAGATAAGGACCAATGGACATAACATTGAAGATAAAGAGCTTGTCATGACCACTCTAAATGGTATTCCACAATCTTGGGAGTGCTTCATCCAAACCATAAGTGGTCGAACCAAGCTGCCCAAATTTGACAGGTTATGGGTAGACTGCACTCAAGAAGAGACCACAATTGCAGCAAGACAAAGACTCTATGGTCCTCAAATTGAGGAGAATCAAGCCTTCATTACTCATGCCAAGAAAGGAAAGGGAAAAGGAAGGAAGTTTCACAAACATAAGCACCAAGCTAGTAGACCAATTTATTCTCCAGATCGGAGGGAGAATAACAAGGATTCATCACACATACAATTCCATAAGTGCAAGAAATATGGTCACTATGCAAACAAGTGATTTAGTGCAAACAAGAGGAAGCATGAAGCTTCAATAGCTGATATGGAAGAAGGTCATCATCACAAGAAACAAAGAAATGAATATCGTACAGAATTTTTCTTCATATCAACATTATCCGGTATTGTTCCCACCACTATTGATACATGGCTTATAGATAGTGGTGCTTCTAAACATATGATTGGTTATAAAGAGAACCTTGCAAAAGTTGTTGAGAAAGAATCCCATCTCCGTGTTGTACTTGGAGATGATTCCAACTACACTATGAAAGGATTTGGAGCTACCTCTCTTCAGTTAGAATCCAATGACTTAATACATCTAAATGATGTGCTTTATGTACCTCATATGAAAATAAACCTTGTCTCCATATCCGCCTTAGATGACAAGGGATGCAAAGTTACATTTGCAGATTGGAATGTACTTGCATGGCACAAGAATTCTAGCATGAACACAACAAAAGTGATTGGTGTAAGGGAGAAGAGATTGTATCGTTTGAGCACCTTACCATCTTAAGCATTATCCCATGATTCCACCAACATTAATGAGATATGGCACAAAAGACTAGCTCATATAAACTACCAAGCTCTCCCAGCATTAAGGAACATGGCGATAGGTCTACCAATGTTTCATGTAGACCATGATGGTATATGTATAGGATGTGCACTTGGTAAGAATACCAAGGGTTCCTTTCCGAAAAGTGAAAACAGATCCAATGGATTATTGGATCTAGCCCACTCTGACTTGTGCGGACCCATCACTTTTACTTCATTGGGTGGTTACATTAGAGGAAATTTGGGGTCTACAATGGGCCTTATAAGAAAATGTGCCAAAATAAGTTTTTGTGAGTTGGAATTCAAGAACCAATAGAATTTCAATAAAATAAGTCAACCATAATGGTTGAATTGACATATTTGTCATTAAAAAAAATACTTTTTTTGTTCGTATTTTCGACATATCTCATTGTGTTTTTACTCAAATTTCGATCGGGAGAGCTCGTTGGATGCGGAATTTAATTACGCATCCAATGAGTACCCACACGGCATACTTTTGACGGACCCCGCTACCCCAAAAACAAGAAATACCTGGGGGGAAAAAGTGATGATGATGTCATCATCACGTTTTTTCAGGTATTTCTTGTTTTTGGGGTAGCGAGGTCCGTAAAAAGTATGTAGTGTGGGTACTCGTTGGATGTGGAATCAAATTCTGCATCCAACGAGCTCTCCCGATCAAAATTTGAGTAAAAACACAGGGAGATATGTCGAAAATACGAATACAAAAAGTAGTTTTTTTCTTTTCTCCTCCAAAATTAATCAATATTATTTTATTATTTTAACTATTATTTTATTATTTTCCTTAGGAGGCCCATTTTAGACCCCAAAATTCCTCTAATGCAACTATTATGTAGCATTTGTTGATTAGCACTCACGAAAGATGTAGATATAGTTTCTCAAAACCAAGGAATCTAAGGAAGTACTCAACAAGTTCAAATAATTCAAATCACAAGTCGAGAATCTGTCAGGAAAAAGGATTAAGATCCTGAGATTAGACCATGGTGGAGAATATACCTCTACATAATTCAATGATTTCTGCAAGGAAACAGGAATTAAGAGGGAGCTCACAGTTCCCTACAACCCTCAACAAAATGGGGTTGCAGAAAGGAAGAAGAGAACAGTTGTGGAGGAATCCAAAGCCATGATACATGACTAGAGTCTACCAATGTTCTTATGGGCAGAAGTATCCAGAACAATTGTTTATGTACAAAATAAATGCCCTCATAAAATCTTGAAGAGAATGACTCTAAAAGAATCCTTAACATGAGTGAAGCTAGAAGTGGACCACCTTGGTATCTTTGGCTTCCCAGTCTACATTCATGTGCCCAAGGATAAAAGGATGAAGCTAGAACCTTTAGGCAAGAAGGGGACATTCATGGGATACAACGAGTCTTCAAAGTCTTATAGAATATACATCCTAGGATCGATGCAGATCAAATTTAGCAGAGATGTAACCTTTGAAGCAGAGATGGATATCCAAAAAGGAACAATATTTGATATGGAGATCGATGATGATGAAGAGATGAGATCATCTCCCCCTCCAAAAGTTAAGAGGGATTTTGAACAAAAGAATGAACCGATCGATTTCATTGATCCAGTTGATCCAGTTGATGCTCCCACATATATGGAAGTAATCCGAAAAAGGCCTTGATTGGCACAACAGAAATTGCAGGATGCAAAGGGGCGTGAATCCCCACACAGAATCTATCGGGAAGCAAAAGACCTCAGAGGTTCTCAAGTTATGTAGCATTGATGAGTCACATCATTGACTCAAAACCTACCACATATGAAGAAGCATCCAGGCACCAAGTTTGGAAGGATACCATGACGAAGGAATTACAGTCCCTCATGAAGAATAGTGTATGGGAGGTTTTACCAAGACCCGAGGGGAAGTCAATAGTGAGCTCCAAATGGATTTTCAAGATTAAACACATACAAGATGGTAGCGTGGAAAAACACAAGGCTAGATTTGTTGCTAAAGGATTCTCTCAAAAAGAGGGAATTGACTATGATGAAACATTTGCTCTTGTGGATAGATATACTTCCATCAAAACCATCATTGATATTTCTTCAACTATGGGATGGAATTTTCATCGGATGGATGTAAAGGTCGCCTTCCTCAACAGTATTATCGAGGAAAAAGTTTACATTGAAAACCCACAAGGGTTTATTGTCCATGGGAAAGATCCTTGCGTATGTAAAATGAAAAATGCATTATATGGACTCAAGCAAGCACCTAGTGCTTGGTATGGACAGACAGACAGATACCTGCTAAACATGGGATTCACCAAGAGTGACGCACATCCCAATCTTTACTACAAGATTATGGCTGATGAGCCACTAATTTTGGTCATGTATGTGGACGACTTGTTTCCCATAGGAAATGAGAAACTAATTGGATGGTGTAAGGAGAAACTTGCCTCTGAGTTTGAAATGAAGCACCTCAAATTGATGTATTACTTCTTGGGATTAGAAGTATGGTAGAGGCATAAGAAAATTTTCCTAAGTCAAGGAAAATACACCATTGATATTTTGAAGAGATTCGGGATGTTGGACTGCAATTCTGTGGCTACTTTGATGGATGCAAATTTCAAGAAGCTGAAGGAATCCACTTCAAATTCTGATATGATTGATCCCACCATGTATCATCAGTTTATTGGCTCTCTGATGTATCTGACGAACACCAGACTAGATATATGTTTTGTTTTGAATACTCTCAGCCAGTTTATGACTGATCTGAGGCAGATTCATTGGATTACTGCAAAAACTATTCTCATATACTTACATGGCACTACGGGATATGGCTTAAGATATGCTTCAAGATGCGATTTGACATTGCAAGTATTTTTTGCCTTAGATTGGGCCAAGTGTGGTGTAGACAGGAAGAGTACTTCTGAATGTTGCTTCAGTTTGGGCTCTGCAATGATTTCTTGGTGTAATAGGAAGCAGATCTTAGTAGCACTTAGCACCACAAAGGCTGAGTATATGGCTTCTAGTACAACATCCTAAGAATCAGTAAGTCTTAGAAAACTCCTTATTGGATTGTTTGGTCAGATTCCAGGACCAACTGTGATTCACTGTGACAACCAGATTTGTATACATATGTCAGTTAATATTTTGTTTCACGACAAGACGAAGAATATAGAGATTCGATATCACTACATTCGTGATATGGTGCAAAAAGGTGCGATCGAGTTACAGTATGTTCTGACAGATGACCAGACTACAGATGTTCTTACCAAGCCTCTTCTCAGGAACAAGTTTGAACACTTTCACATCAGAATTGGAGTAGAAGAAAATGCATCCCTCATGGAGACAGAAAGTTGAGACAAACATTTACGTTTCTTTCACATTGGTGCCTCTACTCGTTTTGAATCTCATCCTAACATGGGAGAAATCCCATTGGAATTGTGAGACGGACAGGTAAAAGATGGTTGTGTGCATTGATGACCACTATATGTTCTGTTCTCAGCAAAGTGATTTGGAGAATTCCCACTAGGTCTTGAGATGAACTGGTAGTAGATGGCCATGTACACTTGTGGCCTATGCTCACCCTGGTTCTCATCCTGGTATGGGAGAAATCCCATCGACATCTTGAGACGAGTAGGAAATAGACGGTTGTGTTCAACGATGACCACTATACGTTCTGATTCTCAATCTGGTGTTTTGGAGTATTCCCACTAGCTTTTGATATAAACTGGTAGTAGATGGTCATGTACATTGTGTTGGAATATATTATATTCCCTGGAAGGTAATAGTTTCTTTGTATTATGTCAAAAGTTGTTTACAATTTTATGTAAAAGAGTAATACATTTAACCCATAGTTATATGGTGTTGCATTTACTTGTATAGAGTATTTTTCCATGGTATTGTATTAAGAGATGTTATTTTGGAGAATTACTTGATCCCACATGCAATATGTGAGAGTAATTCCTCCTCCTCTCTTAGTATATAATAGGGTCAAGTGAGTCTCTACACATCATGTATTATTGATGTAGTAGTGGTACTATTGTGACATTGTTGTACATTATCTATATTCTTTGGGGTATTTGTGCTTTGCTCTCTTGTAAAGATTGGAGAAGACATTCTAGAGACAATAGAAGACTACCCTCCCGTGGATGTAACCCATTAGGGTTAACCACGTATATCGTCGTTTTTTTGTCCTTTTATTTTCTTGTTCTTATCTTTTATGATATGTTGTTGGTTTCTTAGATAGGTTAACTAGTTTAGCTTGACTCTACTATTCTAACATGGTATCAAAGCAGTTTGCTAGGATCTAGTACGTTCTATAGCTTTCAATCAATAACGATTATCATTTGGTATTGTCATTTTGTTGTATATTTGCTTTCTATCTGGTAGCCATTATGCTTCTCTTCAGATCTGGGCATATTTTTGCATTTTTTTTACCCTAACCCTAACTTGTTGTGTAAGATTTTTGCAGAATTTTTTCAAGGGTTTCTTGATGTTTTTTCTATAGATCTACATGATTTCGGGGCTCTCCTCAAGGAGATCTTTCTTCCGATTATAAAAACAGCAGTTATAAAAAAGGGTCGTAACTTGGTTTTTTTTACCAAAATTTTTATTATCACATGTTTTTGGAATTGGAAACGCCATTCTGGATTCACCTATGCGACCAGAACAGAAAACTGGGTATTTCTGGGCTTCCTTTGGGTAATAAAAACGACAATTATACAAAAGGGCCGTAACTTGGTTATTTTTTACCGGCTTTTTTAATATAACATATTTTTGGAATTGGAACAGCCATTCTGGATCCACCTACTTGACCAAAACAGAAAATTGGGCATTTCTGGGCTTCCTTTTGGTAATAAAATGGAAGTTATAAAAAAGGGTCATAACTTGGTCATTTCTTACTGGATTTTTTATTATCACCTATTTTTGGGATTGGAACAGCCATTCTGGATCCACTTATGCGACCAAAACAGAATACTGGGCTTTCATGGGCACATCTTTTTCATAGGGTTGTAAGTGAAAGTTTCTCCTCTTTTCTTTACTGTGTTTCTAACTGTGCTTTTGCATATTCAAATCAGTAAAGTGTAACTTTTTTCAAGTTTTTCACTGTTTTTCTGTCATATTTCAATATTAGGGTTTCTTATTTCTTGACAAAATTTCACTCATTATGACTTTCGAAGTTGCTTATGTTCTTGAATTAGTTAGTTCTAACTATCTTGCATTGAAGAGAAAGACGATTGATGTTCTCGGGAGTAAGAATAATTGGAGGCTAGTTAATGGTGAACACAAGACACCCACTGTTGCTGATGATTTGACTATATGGGAAGCTAAAAGTGATCAAGCAAGGGGGCTCATTGCTCAAACTGTTGCAGATAGTCTTCAAGTAAGTATTGAGGCAGAAGACAGCCCAGTTCAGATATGGCAAATTCTTTCCTCTTTATTTGATAAATCTAATGATGTTTATACATATTATCTTGAAAAGAAGATCTTTGACCTCGAACCTACTGACTTTGAAAGAGTTGAGTTATATCTTGCTGAATTTAAAACTTTAAATGAGAAATTAAATAGTTGTGGTAAAGATTACAAGAAAACTGACACTGCTCTTATTATTCTTATAGAACGTAAAATGCCATCTTGTTTTGATATGTTCATCCAAACTAGGAATAGAGCTCTAGAATTGTCTCAAAGTACTACGAAGCAAAATTTTGATGATTTTTGTAAAGGATTGATCAATGAGCAAGAAAGGTTAATTATTTGAGGACAACTCACACCTAATAAATATCTAACTGCACTTAATAAGCATCATAAGAAAAGTTTTAATAATGCTAAAGGTTCTAATCCTTCTAATACTAATTTCGGACATGCTTCTCATGCTTCTAATGAAAATAGTAAACAAAAGAAAGTGTATGATCCTTGTAAACATTGTGGTAAAACTAACCATCCTGAAAAGAATTGCTTTAAAGCAAAACCTTTAATGGCTAAAGCTAAAAAGAAAACCTCTAATGCCTCTCAAGTAGCTTTATGTGCATCTGTTGTTTTGCCTAATCATTCTTCTTCTAACGTGGAATGGATAATGGATTCTGGTGCATCTAAACATATGACTAGTGATGCTTCTTTATTTACTTCCTATGGCAATCTTAAACACATATCTCAGAAAGTTTCTATAGGTGATAATAAACAACTTTCCGTAATTGGTTCCGGCAATGTTAATGTTACTAATGGTCAACTGGAAGATGTTTTTCATGTTGAACACATTCCCATTAACTTACTTTCTATTTATCGTGCTTGTCAAAAAGGGTTTAAATTTGAAGCATGGCCTGACAAATATGTTCTTAAATATATCAATCAAAATTTCAAAGTAGTTTCTTCTGGTCCTGTTGATCATACTGTTGGTCTATCTAAATTTGTTAGTTTTAACTCAACTAAAAGACAACCTTTTTATTCCTATGTTGCCCACGTTGATAAACAATGTAAATTATGGCATGAAATATTAGGTCATTTGAATTATGGCAAAATGCAATTGTTAACTAAAATGGTACATGGCTTGCCTCATATTTCTTCTACTAATGGTGTTTTTGAAGGTTTTGTTCTTGGTAAACATCATAGAGAAATGTTTGAGAAAGGTAAAGCTTGGCGTGCTAAAGAACCTTTACGATTAATTCACAGTGACATTTGTGGTCCTCTTGAAGTTCCCTCTTTATCTCGTACAGTCTATTTTCTTACTTTTATTGATGACTTTAGTAGAAAATCATGGGTTTATTTCTTGAAAAATAAAAATGAAGTTTTTTCAATATTTCAAATTTTTAAATCTTTGGTTGAAAATGAGTCTGGTAAGATGATTAAGACTTTAAGATCAGATAATGGGGGGGAATTTGTTAAGAATGAATATGAAGCTTTTTTATCTAAACATTGTATTCAACACCAAAAGATTGTACCTTACACACCTCAACAAAATGGTGTTGCTAAAAGGAAAAACAGAACTTTAGTTGAAATGGATAGATGTATGTTTTATTCTAAAGGATTACATAAAAAAAATTGGGCTGAAACTGTAAGTTGTGTAAACTTTATTTTAAATCGAGTTCCTACAAAAGCCATTAAGCATGTTACCCCCGAGGAAAAATGGAATGGTCGAAAACTTGATGCTAGTAACTTTAAGGTGTTTGGTTGTGAATGTTGGGCTCATATTCCTGATGATAAACAGAAAAATTTAGATCCCAAGTCTCACAAATGTATATTCATTGGTTATTCTGAGGATTCTAAGGCTTACAGGTTATTCAATACCTCTACTCAGAGTGTTATCGTCCAAAGGGATGTTCACTTTGTTGAAGTATCTTCACCACCTGAGTATGTCAAACCTCATGTTACACTGAATATCCCATTGTCTCATGTTACTCCTATCTCGGTTTCTTCTTCCAGTTCTATGCCTGTTGTTGATCCTAGTTCACCATCTTCTTCAAGTATTTGACCTAAATATACTGAAGCTAAAGAAACTTTTGTTTCCTCTAACCTTCCTATTTGGGCCCAGAAAACTCTTGAATCTATAGGTAGTGAGGTCGGTAACCCTTCCGACCCTCGTAGAACTAGATATAACTTTTCCCTTATGACCAAAGTTTTGGCTACAGATGATCCTACCTCTTATGCTTAAGCTCAAGGTAAACTTCAATGGGAACAAGCTATGACTGTTGAGTATGAGTCTCTTATGAAGAACAAGACTTGGTCTCTTGTTCCTCTTCATGTTGGTAAGAATTTAGTTGGTTGTAAATGGGTTTATAAAACTAATTTCATTGCAGAAGGACAGATTGAAAAGTATAAATCTAGGTTAGTTGCAAAAGGTTTTAATTAACTTGAAGGTATAGATTATAGTGAAACTTTTGCTCCTGTTGCTAAAATGAATACAATAATAACCATTTTATTTATTACTTCATATTATAAATGGGAAATACACCAAATGGATGTTAAAAGTGATTTTTTAGATGTTGATATTAATGAAGAAACTTATATGCAACAACCTCATGGTTTTATTAATGCTAAATCATCAAATTTACTATGTAAATTACACAAGTCTATATATGGTCTCAAACAAGCACCTAGGGCTTGGTATGATAAAATTTATGCATATTTTTTGAAGAATGGTTTTAACCATTGTATATCTGATCCAAATCTGTATGTTCAGACCTTTGATACTAATATTCTCATTGTTGTTTTATATATAGATGATCTAATCCTCACAAGCAACTAGCTTACAATAATTCAAAATCTAAAAAGTGATCTTCAAAAGCAGTTTGAAATCACTGACCTTGGTTTATTACATTATTTCTTCGGTCTTCAAATCTAGCATATGGAAGATGGTATGTTCCTCTCTCAGCCGAAGTATGCTACAGATATGTTGGCTCGTTTCCATATGAGTGATTGTAAATCTACTCCTACGCCATTTCAGTCTAGTGTAAAGTTAACTATTGAGTGTACCACACCGCTTGTTGATGTTACTTGTTATCGTCAGCTTGTAGGCAGTTTGATATATTTAACTCACAGCCGACCAGATCTCTCTTTTGCCATCAGTTTGGTTTCTCGGTTCATGCAGCAACCTCATGAAATTAATTGGCAGGAACCCAAGAGGATTCTGAGATATTTACAAGGGACATTACACTATGGTGTTTTTTATTCGAGCAGTACTACAATTTCACTCCCTGGTTACACAGATTTTGATTGGGCAGGTGACAGTTCTGATCGACGGTCCACTGCAGGTTATGTATTTCAACTTGGTTCAGGTCTGATTTCTTGGTCGAGCAAGAAGGTGAAGAGTTTTTCTTTATCTTCATGTGAATCAGAATATAGAGCAGCCAAAGAAGCATCTAAAGAAGCAGTTTGGTTACGACATGTTCTTACAGAGTTTGGCCTAGCTCCGAAATCGTCCATTGTGTTCAAATGTGACAATCAGGGTGCAATCTAGTTTGCTTATAATCCAGTATATCACTCCAAGACAAAGCATCTCAACCTTGACGCTCATTACATTCACGAAATTGTGGTAGATGGTATTATTTCTCTTCAGTATTGTCCTACCAAGCAGCAGGCAGCAGATATCTTCACCAAATCCTTCATTGAGGTGAAGCTTGTGCATCTTCGTTCCTTGCTTGGAATGCAGGTAGTTGTCATCAAGGGGGAGAAGTAATGACTCCTTCCTTCCTTAGTGTTAGTGTGGGCCCTTCTCTCAGCCATTATTAAGGGGGAGTGTTGGAATATATTATATTCCTTAGAAGGTAATAATGTCTTTGTATTATGTCGAAAGTTGTCTACAATCTTATGTAAAAGAGTAATACATTTAACCCATAGTTATATGATGTTGTATTTACTTGTGTAGAGTATTTGTCCATGGTATTGTATTAAGATATGTTAATTTGGAGAATTATATTATCCCACATGCAATATGTGAGCGTAATTCATCCTCCTCCCTTAGTATATAATAGGGTCAAGTGAGTCTCTACACATCATCTATTCTTGATGTAGTAGTGGTACTATTTTGACACTGTTGTACATCATCTATATTCTTTGGGGTATTTGTGCTTTGCTCTCTTGTAAATATTGGAGAAGACATTCTGGAGATAATAGAATACTACATTCCCTTGGATGTAACCCATTAGGATGAACCGCGTATATCGGTGTTCTCTTGTCCTTTTATTTTCCTGTTCTTATCTTTTATGATACGTTGTTGGTTGCTTAGATAGGTTAACTAGTTTAGCTTGACTCTACTATTCTAACACACTGGTGACCTCTAATTGTCATGGTTCTTAACCTAGTGTTTTGTATAATTCCCACCAACCCTGGTTCTCAACTTGGTGTAGGAGAATTCCCACCAACACTTGATATGAACTAGTAGTAGATGGTCGTGTGAAGCATGTCTCGGTTCTCATTTAGAGACGGACTTCACTTGTAGTAAATTAGATGTTGATTATTGTACTCTTCGATGGACTATGAAGAGTTGCAGAACTGATGGATCTACCAATGGATTGAGTGGATCCGATGCATGATGACACCTCTCGATGGACGGAGACAATGTTGACAACCTTTAGTATGTATAGAGATGATCAAGACAGATGAGATGCACAGAAGAAACCCAGATGTTAGTAATGTTGATGATGACCATATCTGAAAAATACCTTCCTTGTTGAGGAGTGTTTGAAATTATGGAAATTCAAAAGTTATTCTTATTGTACTTGTATTGTATTTATGTGTGCCTCCTATGGGAGATTATACTGATATAATTACTCATGTAAACCCTAGAAATAATCAATGTAAACCCTGGGGAAAGAATACACAAGAAAAGAATAAAAATAAAATAATTTTATATTCCCTCAAGGTAGGTCAGCCCCAGTAAGACTGTCAAGTCGGCCCAGTAAAATGTCACTTGGAAAAGCAATTTAAATAGGAGGCGCCCTCCTCATTCATCACTCACTCACAGCAAGTTCACTCCAGCATAAGAAGGCATGCTACTGCAGCCAAGAGGAGTGTTTTATGGGGTTGTATCTTAGAGAGACCATTCTCTCTCCATTTCTTCTTCTCCCTGCTCTAAGAAGCTATCATCTCTATATGAAGGTTTGATGGGTTTTTCCCGATTGATTTTCCCAGAATAAATTCTTGTGTTCTTTGTTTTTGTGCTTTGACTTTGTTCTAGAGATCCTATTGTTTATTTGCAATTAAGCTATACTACTATAATCTTGTAAAAACTAGAAAGCTTGATGAATTTTGAGCTCGGTGCGATGCCTTGATTGGAAGAAGACTCAATTATTGTATCATTAATGTTCCATGGAGATTTAGGTGCTTGTTTTAATACAATAGTTCAATACCTAGGGTTTGAGGATTCAAACCCTTGGATTGGCATGTAGATTTTATGGGTAGCACTATAGTTATCTTGACATGTACTTGTGTAATGCAACATGACTAGGATTTGCAAACTAAGGAAGATATTTATGCTAGTGTAAGGAGCTTGTATCACAAAAGTGTAATGTCCCCTTTTTGGAATTTTATTAAAATGCCCAATTTTCCAATTTTTTCACAATTTTGGCTCTTGACTAGTTTTGATGTCTAGACCTCCAAATTGACCCAAATGCTCCCAAATTTTATCTAAAGGTACATGAATGATAATATAACTTAAATATCATTCTCATGTATCTTTTTTAACCTCCCAATTACTTCTGAAAACTTGTTTAATGTTCTGTTCAAAGTAGGAGTCTTTACTAGCAAATTGGGGCTCCAATTCCCCCAGGGTAATTGCCGGAAATGGCTTCACAAATGATCCCACAGTAACTTGAATTTATTAACAGAGGATTTTTATGTGTAAGATACCTTTTAAAAGTCTCATATACATCATGGTTCAGTTTATACAGTCTGTTATGACACTTTCCAAAACAACTCCCAAGTCACAATTTCGACCCTTGGGGAAAATGCACCAAATCTTCTCCCAATGCAATAAAAATGAGTAAAATGGATTCCAATGCTTAATTAATGAACATGAGACTTTAAATACACATTAATTACATTCCATCCATCATACATTTATCAGATATACATTCCTCCATTCGAAATAATAAGCATTACCATGGCAAATATCAAAATAGAGTGGAAATGGTCATTGTTTGCTCATTAAAAGTCATTTTGACATACAATTGTTGGGAATTTCTACTTGAAACTTTTTGAGAATGAATAAAAGAGAATATTTAACTGATTCCAATCATAAATTTACAATTAAAATCTCTCCCAATTCAAAATCATCAGCATTACAATGGTTCACAACAAGATAGTGGGGAAATGACACTATTTCTTCATTATTCAACATTTTTACATGAATTATTTTGGGTATTTCAACCTGAGAGTATTATAAAAATTAAATACAGAGAATATACATTAGAACATAATATAATGAGCATTATAATCTTCCCCAAAGATATCAATAGCTCACCCAAAGCGCAATCCCTCCATTGGCATGAATATGGTGTGAAAACTGGAAATAGTTGAGAGAGAGTGCTGCAATAGAAGAATACAAATTATTTCCTGTAGCTTACACCTGCAAATAATAATCCATTAAATATCTATGAAATACTTGAGTGGCCTTTCCAAACACCAACTAGGATGGGAATCTTTCACCCTCGAAATTGGCTTAAGCAAGAAAACTAGTCATCCACTAGCTCTCACAATTCACAAATGAGAAAAAGCTTCTTCTCATGGATGATCCCTGTATTTTATAAACATTATTGGTATTATTAGGTTCCAAATCCATCCATAAACCAAATCCAAGTCGAATTGGTGTGGCTTCCCATGCTATGACATGTGGCCTCTCTCTTCACCTTCCCTCTTCTCCCAAATTTGAGTAGGAGCCTCTTGGCCTTCTCCAACTCCCAATTTTGACCCTCCAAGATGCTCTATTAATGCCTGACATATCATTATGTTAGTATGTCAGCCTTCAGATCTGACTTGGTTCATATTTGTCATAGAATCTCCATCATTGGTGTCATAGCTGTCATAAATGTAAGGGGAATCTAGCCAAGTGTCCATGAAACTCCCATTTGGCTCTTCATCTCCCATGTAAGTTACAATTCATCCCAAATTCGACCTATGAAGTATATGGACAATTCTATTAACATTATAATCCATACAAAAACATTATACTTCCCATATATTCAAATTTGCAAGAGAAAGATACCATTTAACATAGGAATTCTAGCTAGTGTGGGCCCCATAGTCTCCATGTGTCTTCATGCTCTATTGCCACTTCCATTTTCTCTTGTATTTATTTAATAAGATAAATTATTAAATATTTATCCCCTTATAATGTCTAAACATCATTTATTATCCCCCTTATTCCAAATCTCAAAGCTTCCACCCCCAACCTACGAAACTAGTGATTTTCCTCCTTGGCAATTATTTGAATTTTAGCATCCATTTGACAACTTTCATGAATATGGAAAATGTGATTTGGCCATTTTGACCCAATGCCAAATTTGGGACATTACAAATCCTCCCTTCCCAATATTGCTTGTCCTCAAGCAATTTCAAACATGGTTGTTGAAGAACCTGCTTTCTGTATGATTCTTTGAAGTTGCCACTAAGCTTCCCACTTTGAGTCATTGAGATTCCATGAATATTTCAGAGAGGAACCACCATGCTTGCTGCTGCACTAATCTGATTAACATCACCCTATTAAGTGGGGAATCCATCTCCCATACTTCTTGTTTCCCAAAGAATTTTAAATCAATCGGACTAAAAACTATACCAGGGTCCCATTGCTTGCATTGCACTCCAATAATTAAGAGTGCTCTCCAACCCATACCATTTGAAAAGAGAATTCCTGGATCCCATTTTCTTGTATGCATTCTTACAAACATCATGAGTGCATAATATATATCATCAAAGTATATAAAAACATAATAATAATGTACATCAAGGAGGTGCCTCACCAATAAATCATGAAAGTGCTTATACCTCCTAATGAGTAGACTACCATTTGCCAAGTGCATACAAGCTTCAAGTGACCATTCAAATATGCTCCAATGACATAGGTGAGGATCCCATGTCTCATTATGCTACTCCAAAGATATATAATGTGCATCAATATAATAAGCCATGGGTTCTTTCATCCAAGGAGTGAATGAAGAACCTCCACCAAAATCTGAACCAAATAATGAGCAAAGAAAACATGAAGACTTCAAGTGGATCAAAGAAGTCTCATCAATAAACCCATGAATATGTATATCATCATGAAATAATAGAGGATTTTTCTGCCAATAATAATGTTCCTCAATCATATCCCTCTTCACCCAAGTGTTGGATGAAGTTCCTCCAACATCAAATGAACCAAGTGTTGAGCAAGAAAAACCATGAGCCTTCAAGTGACTCAAATGAACATCATAGGTGCACCCATGTAGATGTGTATAATCATAATGTAAACAAGGATGCTGCTGAAAATGTAAATAATATGGTTCTCTAATAATTCCATCATCAAAAGGAGAAATATAATTTCCATGCTCTTCATGTGGCACCATCAAAAAGAAACCTTTCACCCCTACTTCATTAGGATGACTGCTGCAAAATTTAGAAGTGTAGGATGCAGGAGAAAGAACCAACTCGCCCAAATGATCAGTAAGTGAAAAATTGTCATAATGTGAAGTATACATAGGGGTAGGATTATTCACCTCCCTAGAAAATGCAAAAAATTCCTCATGGGTTGGTTCCAAGGTGGTGGAATTATGCACTTCTTCAAAAATTGTGTAACTATTTTCAAGAGGCAACTCAAGTTCCTCTTCCACCATTACTAGTGATTGGATATCATCACTATAATCCTCAAGCACATAATAACCTGCAATGTTTCATGTTTCTCATGATCCATCATGTCATGAGAATCCTCCAAGCAATCTACCTTATGAAAATCTGAAACATCGAAGGAAAAACAAGTGTCTTGCAACTTTTCAAGAAGTTGCTCATTTTGAATTGTGAGCTTACCAATAACTTCATTATTATTCAAGTAAGATTCATGTAACCATTCAATAATCTCAATGACATTTTTTCTATCAAAAAACAAAGACATGAAATTACCTTTGATGTTGCACATTGCTCTTTGGATCTTCTTTTCATTCATCTTTAAGGACCCTTCAAGAAAATGAGGCTCTTGCAAATGAACCTCCTCATCTTCTTCCTTCTTGCTTGAACCAACTTCATGAAGCTCAAGTGGTTATGGGGATGTTGATCTTATTTCTTCT
>LPNX010135467.1:44257-275183 GCA_001517045.1 Pseudotsuga menziesii | reverse complement strand
CTCTCCCTCTCTCTCCCTCTCCCTCCCTCTCTCTCTCTCTCTCCTCTCTCTCTCTCTCTCTCTCTCTCTCTCTCTCTCTCCAACTTGTCCAAGAGCTTATTCAAATGTTTGAGTATAAAGCAGATCCAAACCCGATCTAACTAGCATTGTTATTGCTCATTACTCTCTCTCCAGCTTGTCCAAGAGCTTATTCAAATGTTTGAGTATAAGGCAGATCCAAACCAGATCTAACTAGCATTGTTATTGCTCATTACTTTAACCTCATTGTAATATTGTTACCATTTATCTTTTGTACATTGCAATTGGAACTGTTACCATTTATGTTTTGTACATTGCAATTGGAACTTCATCTCAAGGACCAACTTTAACACAGTGACCAATGGAGTGTTAAAGTTGAAAGAGATGAAAATTATGTTTGAATTTACTATAGCAATATTATTCTGGATCTAACTTTGTTTTCTAGTTTTTTTTATGCATTAAAGTATAAAATTTTTAGTTTTATTTATGTCAAACCCTGAACTTTAGCATGGTATCAGAGCTTAGGGTGTAACTAACTCTGTCTTGTTGGCTAACAAAAACTACATAGCTCCTAAGGTAAGGGTTGTACTTTACTCAACTTGATTCGAGAAGCTCATTTGACAAACTAATCAAGTTGACAAGTGGGGTTTGAAGATGGCTACTCCTTCAATCAAATCAGAAGATAGGCTTGAGGGAGCCTCAAATTTAAATGCATGGAAGGATAGGGTTATAAATATCCTAGAATAAAGTGATTTGGATGACTTGGCCACTATATTTGTTGAAGAGCCCACTACAGCTCAAGGAAGAGCAGCATTCAAGAAGAAACAAGCCAAGGCAAATACAAACATCTTTGACTCCGTTAAAGACAACTTGATTCCCGTAATAGGTCCCTTACGGACAACTAAAGAATGCTTTGATGCTCTAGCTAATCTCTATTAGAAGAAATCCCCTACTCAGAGAAGGGCTTTGAAATAGAAACTTCAATCACTTAAGATGCAGAAGGACAAGACTGTTGCTACCTTCTTCTCCAAGATCTCTCAGATAAGAGATCAACTCATGGCCATTGGAGATAAAGTAGAAGATAATGATCTTGTACAGATTGTATTCGATGGTCTTCCTGTAACTTGGGAGACATTCCTATCCTCGGTAAATGGAAGAGAGGTTCATCCAAACTTCAAAATATTGTAGCATGATTGTTTAGAATAAGAAGGAAGGATCCAGAGTAGATCTGGGCCTCCACCTGAAAAGGCTCATGCCCTAGCTACCAAGACAATGAAAGGAAAGAATCTCCCTCAACACAAGGACAATGGTAAGGAACCTCAAGGTAAGTATTTTCATAAATCTAAGGTTAGGTGTTATAATTGTAGTAAGATTGGTCATTATGCAAGGGATTGTAAGAAACCACCTAACAAGTATTAGCATAAAAAGATGCAGCATGATTCAGTTGCTACAGAAGAAGAACGGCCTCAACAAAAGAAATCAAGGGGTGAGACCAAGGAAAAGAATACTACTTGGCTTCAGTACTCACAAGTTCCATATACAACCTATCATATTCCTGGTGGATAGATAGTGGAGCCACCAAGCATATGATTGGATTCAAGAAGGCCCTTGTAGTCTTTGAGGCCAAGAAGTTCCATAAGAAAGTTGAACTTGGAGATGGAAGTACCTATGACATTAAAGGAGTTGGTTCAGCTTCCCTACAACTTGATTCAGTTATGTTAATTAATGTTGGGGAAATTTTCTATGTTCCTCGTCTAAAGAAGAATGTTATTTCAGTGACAGTTTTAGAAGACAAGGGGTTCTATGTAACCTTCTCATAAGGAAAGTCTTTGGTATGGCCTAAAGGTGTAAGTATAAAATCATCCATTGTGATTGGAGTATGTGAAGGTGGCCTCTATAAGGTCTCAGGACATGTTGTTAAAGCTCTATACCCTTGTCAATATTTAGAGATCAAGAGGGAGCCAACGGTTCTCTCCAGTCCGTAGCAGAGTCGGGCTGCAGATAAAGAAAGTATAGATGTGATCTTTCATTAGTCCAGAGAGTCTTCCAGTGACTCAGACATGGAAGTCTATGAGACTTCTCATTTAGATAAGCAGAGGGAGAAGGCCAAGAAGCATTCAATTGGTCTCATTGAGAAGCCTATTGAAAAGCTTCAAGGTTGCTCAAATGGTAGCCATGTCACTGATTTAGTTTACTCCCATTATGAGGAGTCATCCAAACAACAGGTTTGGAAAGATGATATATGGAAAGTGATTTTCAACTATCAGAAGAAGTAAGTTATAACTTCCAAGTGGATCTATGAGATCAATCTTTGTGCTTATATGAATAGTTGTTTGAAGCTCTCAGAAAATATTGTACTTGATGACAGGTCAGAACACATCGAGAGGAGTTATCACCATGTCATGGTGCAGTATGTTATGTCAAGAAGACAGGTTATCGATGTGTCTAGTATTGTTGAGAATGCCTCTCTTGTTGAGAGGGAGTGTTAAAGATAGTGCATCTGCGAGACCCATTCTTAGGGAGGATGGTATCCTGGTCAATTAACTAGGGTAGAGTAAGACCCTAGAAGGTACCCTAGGGCCCCTAGTAGTCTCATGGGGTTCTAGGCAAAGTCCCTAGCATATGGTTAGGGCCCATGTATGCCTCTAAAGTTCATGTTCTGGGACCAGGCAGTTTCATGGTCCGGGACCAAGCATATTTTGCAGGTTGAGGAAGAGACATTCCTAGTCTAGGACCAGGCAGATTCTTGGTCTAGGGCCAAGCAATTCCTGAAGGTACATTCCTGGTCAACTAACCAGGTGGATCATATCATCAATTTGGATCTTCTCCTTATACAATGATGATAAAATATATGTGACAATATACCTTGAGAGAGAGAAAACTTTATAGTCCTTGGTGTTGTTGGTCCTATGGGTAAAAGGGGTTGTTTCTCCACCTTTATGGTATACCTTGGTCTTGTGAGTATGCGGCTTGCCTTACCATCTTGTTGTGACCCCTTTGGTTGAATTATGGTCCTTTATCTTCTACTTGTTCCTAGCACCCTTATTAAGTGTAGTGCCTTTACCACCTTTGATATGATGACTTAACCTTATTATTTTTAATTATTGTTTTATTGTTATGTGACCATATGACCTTTGGTACCCTATACTGAGCCAACCTAATTTTATTTTATGTTTTTATTGGTAACTATCCTAAAACTTAGGGGTTGCCTAAGTGACCATTCTAGAAGGATTGTCAAGATTATAAATTAAGTTTCACTTCTCCTTTTCTATAATGCATCTGACATGAGAGAAGTTTAGATCTGATCCTTGTCTGCTTGAGAACATTTTTTGTTGTTGGACGTCTAGGGTTTCTACCGTTTTTTTGAGTGGATGTTTTGGTTCTTACTGTTCATATTTCTTTGGAGACTAGGTCATACTTGTGCTAGGATGATATGTGACTATATGTTGCTCCATTGCTTAGTCGTGACTATATTTGTCTTCTCCTGGTTGAGGCGTGACCTATTTTACTGCTATAACCATTTGTTGACTGTTTAAGACTTGGAGTTGTGATTTTGTATGAAGATCCCTTACTTTTGTTGGGTAGTTAGCTTAGGCCTTGACTTGCTTATATATTACAGACCTGGGATGTGACTTATATTGTGTAAGCTACTTTGATGACCTAAGTTGGGTTGTAACTTGTTTGCAATCACAGATTGTTGTATGTTTAAGCTTTTCACTTTTGATGGCTGGGTTATCCGGTATTATATGTGTCTAACCTAAACCTACAACACTTCAACTCTCTCTCTCTTAAGGTATGTCTTTTGACAGCTTGTCCTTACAGTGACAAGAGCTTATTCAAATGTCTGAGTATAAGGCAGATCCAAACCAGATCTAACTAGCATTGTTATTGCTCATCACTTTAACTTCATTGTAATATTGTTACCATTTATGTTTTGCACATCGCAATTGGCAAATCATCTCAAGGACCAACTTTCACACAATGACCAGCAAAGTGTTAAAGTTGAAAGAGATGAAAATTATGTTTGAATTTACTACAACATTATTGTTTTGGATCTAACTTTGTTTTCTAGTTCTATTTATGCATTAAAGTATAAAATTTTAATTTTTCTTTATATCAAACCCTAAACTTTAACATGAATTGCAATCAATTGTTGTAGATAATAAGCTCAAGAAACTTAAGTTTCAACTATGCTGGTGAAAGTGGGGTTTTGTCATCATCTCCACCAAAGTTTGTCTCCCAATGACACGTTTGTGCTTGTGCTTGTGTGTCCATATGCTTGTGAAATGGGAGGATCCTGATGCATGTCCTAATCAACTTTGGTGGAATAGATACCCCCATTCTTGAATTCTTAGGCAAAGAAGACTTTTATAGTGTGTCAAGACGTTTATATTCCAATCGTAATCTAATATAGAACAATTGTTGCTTTCTTGTTAAAGATAGAGCAGCCACAAGAACCATTCTCTGAATGGCACCCTAGTCATTTAAATAGGGTTCCTAGTCAATTAACCAAGCAAAGTCCCTAGAAGGTACCCTATGGCCCCCATCAGTCTCTTGGGGTTCTTGGTCTGGGACAAAGAAGGTTGATGCCATGGAAAAGTCCCTAGCATGTGGCTAGGGCCCCTATCTGTCTCTAGGGTATTCTAGTTAGGGACCAGACAATGCTTGGTCATAAGGATCGAGCAGATCCTATAGGATGAGACAAAGACATCATGGTCTGGGACCAAACAGATTCTTGGTCTAGGACCAAGTAGGTCCTACAGGTAGAGTCATGGTCAGTTAACCAGGAGGATCTTAGTCAATTAACCAAGATGATGATTTGTGATGTCCTCCTCTCCTAAATGGTTAACATAGGTTATTTCTCAAGGGATTGGCCACCCCTTGATGATGTCACTAGCACTTGACCTTTAGGAGCAGTCAAAAGATCCAGAGGATCACATCATTTAGTTTGGACCTTGCATATATGGCGATGATAAAAACTTCCAGTTATTGTATGGAACACTTGTGGACCATATACCTTGAGAGAAAAAGATAAAAGTGTGGTTGCTTCTCCTTATGGGTAAAAGGGTTGTTTCCCCACCTTGTTGGAACACCTTGGTCTTGTGGGTAAAAGGGTTGTCATCCCACTTTATTGTGACACGTCTTGTTGAATAGCTTTTTGCTTGACTTGGTTTTGTGTTTCCCTTGGTCCTAGCACCCCTCTTTAGTGTGGTACCTTGACCCTCTTGTTATGATGACTTAACTATATTGTTATATTTGTGTATTTGGGAACCCTCCTTAATGTATGACGTCTTGACCTTTGAGTAAACCCTAAGTCATTGAAAGGTCAGAAGGGGGATCCTAGAAGTCCTAAGAGGTTATAAAAGAATGTATTAGCTTTCATTATGAGCATGTATTGGAGAGTAGATATGAGATATGTTCACCCATATTTGATCTAGGGTCTGTTGTACTTTTGGGTTGACGTCTAGGGTTTCCAGCACTATTATTTTGAAGGTGACGTCAAGGGATTTCAGTCTTCTCCTTCTTTGCTTAGGAGTTCTCTTGTACTAGATTATTCCTTGTTGTCGTCTCACTTTGTGAATTGTATTAGAGTGTCAAGTTATGTGTTGGGGGCGTTGAGTTGTGTTGATCCCCTGTTTGAGGGTGTCGAACTATGTTGGGGCCTGTTGCTATCCTTCTAGAGGAAGTTGTGACTTTTGCTGAGGCTGCTAAGGGTTGTTGTGTATTGTTTTGTGTGTTGTAAACCTCCCCGTGGGACTGCTTTGTGGGATGAACCTTCAACATGGGACTGTTTTGTGGGTTGTACCTTAATTGTGGCTTTGTTGATCTTGTTAAGAGATGTTGTGACCTTTGTTGATCTTGCTAAGGGTTTTCGTGACCATTATTAGGCCCTGCTAGGGCCATTGATATTGTTGTTGTAGGTTGTCGTGACCTCATACTTGCTACCGTGACCTTTGTTGAGCTTGTTAGAGTGGGTTGTGACCTCTTCCAAGCATGTATTGGGGGACTATGACCTATTAGAGTATGTTTGAGGGGTATCGTGAGCCTGCTATAGTAGGTCGTGACTTGCTGAGCCTGTTTAGATGGTGCCTTTGCCCCTCTCAGCCTCTTTGAGACTGCCAATGATGTATATGAGGGTGTCTTTGTCTTGTGAAGGTGATGCTATTGGTTGAAGGTGTTAGTGTATGATTTAGGGTTTCCTCTGCACATTAGAAGTGTGTTGCTATTTGGTTATTCTATGATTGTCCTAAATACTACCATTTATTGCAGCAAGGGTTTGAGGTTACCTTCCTCAATTGTACACTTGTAGATTGTTTTGGTTTGCACCTTGGGATTGATCTTGGGTGTCTTAAGTTGTTAAAATTCTATTGTACTTATCTAACCCTACTCCACATTAACTTATATACCTCTCTCTCAGGTACGTCCATGCCCTCAAGTAAGGGCCAGACTTGTTCCTTAAGTGACTTGTTTCAAAGAGACAAGGTCTGAATCTGAAGTAATTTTCCGAGTATAAGGAAGGTCCAATTCTTCAAGTGAGATTTGTTTTGTTTCTTAGTTTACTATTGTTTTAACATGGTGTGATTCCCTGTTTCAGTAGTGTAACCTTGACACAGTGATCCTTAAGGGAGTGTTAAAGTTGAAAGAGATGAAAATTATATTTTTTTATCTAGTTTTTATTGTTACTGCTATACTTTTACTTCAGTATTTGCTGCACTTGATCTGCATTATTGTAAAAGTTAGTTAACTTTTGAAATACCCTAAAACTTCAACATTGCTCATGTTGACCAAAAGACTTAACCAAAAACTAAATAAAAGCTTGATAATTTTAGAAGTAATTGCGAAGCAATCTCTGGAAGTCGGTGATGATTAAGCACCAAGAGATCAAATATTCAGTATTTACTGCACTTGATCTGCATTATTGTAAAAGTTAGTTAAATTTTGAAATACACTAGAACTTCAACATTGCTCATGTTGACCAAAAGATTTAACCAAAAACTAAATAAAAGCTTGATAATTTTAGAAGTAGTTGAAGCAATCTCTGGAAGTCGGTAATGATTAAGCACCAAGAGATCAAATATTGGCTCATACAAGGCAAGATTTGAGTTGTTCACAGGCTCAGTATGCTAGAGGCTTGTTAGGAGTAATGAGACCAACAAACACCTTTAATTGCAAACAGTTCTCACATGTACTATAGTAATCTTGTTTACTATGCAAGTCCTCTGCTCCATTAATGAGTCGCTTCCTTATTTACAATGTTACACAAGTATGCATTCCCAAGAGTAGTATGCACACTCCCATGCTCCTAACATGGTAAATTATGTTGGATAATAATGCTCCAATTAGTAAAATGTAATAGACTATGATTTGGAATCAGTTGTGTATTTGGACAGCTTAGCTATTAAGAGAGGACGGATGTGTTATTAGTTTTAGGTTCATGACTTAAAATAGGGAAGTTTGTTAGTGTAGAAAATAAAGTCTTTTACTAGGACTATACAATTGTGTTTCTATAAATAGATGTATCATTAAATAAAGGATGGTGAAGTAATTTGTGTGCATAATATTGTTCTTGTATTGTTGCATCGTTAATTATTTGACATGGTAGCAGAGAAGGTACATCCATGAATCTCTCACGAGAGGGAGTTGTGGTCATGCAAATTCTGCAATTCTAATCCTTTGTATTATATATGTAGGTTTAGCTTAGAACCTGTGAGAAGTAGATTTATGTACGATAGCTTAGACTTTATAGGTAGTTTCCATGTAAGAAACTATTGTAAAGTTTGTTAGTATTGTCCATAGGATCACCATATCAGTTTGACACTGAAAGGAGTTAATTGGTAAAGAGTTGAGTCGCTCACCGTCGCTGTGGGAGAAGAAGAGTAGCTGGTGGAGAGGGGGCGTGTATTTGCAAAGAAGAATCGCATTTGGAATGTACATATTGTTGTTGGGTAATATCTGTGACAGAATAGAGGTGCAAATCCATGAATAAACTGGGAGATATGGAGATTTGACCCTCAATTTCTTATTAAAAGACCATGGCTCTTCATCCCTGAGTTTAACAAGATGTGCAAAACCTCATCTCTCTGATTTGTGGTCGTGGATAACTGGTAGATTGATGATCTGCAACTGCGCATGAAGAACTCGCGTGATCTGGTGAAGCTATAGCACACCCACGGGCAATCCAATCGACCAATCGGTGATCAAGAGTAATTAAAAATAAAGATGTTGCTTGGTGGCTAGTTGTTATTCGAGTAGTGAACTGCAGATACTTGGTGAAACATGTATACGCAAATTGGAATAATCACGAACTATAATTGCGGTGGGGCCCATATCTACTGTGTTGATCTGTTATGTGTGAATCCATTATAATGTCTTCAAAATCCCAGAATGTGGCTCCGTTGGTTGCTTGGAAGCCGACAATATTCAAACTATTTTTCAGAGGGAAAAAGCCTGTCCTTGATATTCATTACTGAATCAAAGAGCATCTGAATGTTGTCCCAATAAATGGGATACAATCATACATGTGGATCATAAAGAAGCATACTACTGTTACAACAAGAAGAGTCACAACCCAACAGAGCAGAATGGGGGACAAGTACATAACCAGCATACAGAATCCCATCAGTAAAATCTGTCGTTCAAGCCCATATCTACCATGAACAAAGGAGAGCAGAACTGCAGTCTGAAAGAGTCTGCTCCAATACAAAGTAAAAGGGTGCAATAAAAAGGAGTATATGCTCCAGCACCGGGCTCGAAAGAGCATGAAACAATCATGAGAGGCCAAATGACCTTCAATAAATTCAGAGTAACTATCCGATCCCGGAGCCAAAGAAAGAGCTTTTTTAGAAAGACAGCCTGCAAGCTAGTTGTATTCACGGTAGATATGGCAGAAGGACAGCTCTAGAAAGCAAGAGTAGAGCTTTCTAGTATCCCTACATCAGTATTGGAGTTCAGGTGGTGAAAGGGAAGCTGTACCCTTTTCCCAATTAATAATGACTGATGAGTCACCAAAAAATATTGAGCGTGGGTATCCCCGTCATTTGGGTTGTATGCAGAAGGGCTCAAAGCCCTATTAATTATGCTTTAGTATTGGAACATGCACCTGCCCCCAATGCAAACTCAAAGGAATGTGACTCATTCAAGTATAAACAAAAGCCAATCCCTACAATATTCTTTGTTGATGCCCCATCAAAAAATCCATAGGGATAGACAAGAACACGCCCCGGGCCCAAGGTTCTTGTTTTTTTATCTTAATTCCAGAGGGACAGTGCAGCTGTGAGGAGAGAGAAATCTGGTGAATCAAACTGAAGACAGGCACTTTTTTGCCTTCAAAGATGAAGTTGTTTCTAGCTTTCCAAATAGTCCACATGGCAAAATAAGGAAGATAGCAGTAAGCTGAATACTTAGAGAAACTGTCAGTCCACTTTTCCAGAAACGAGCATAGATCATCAGACTGGAAGGAAAGAGAGATGTGGTGTTGTTCATTCAGGATAGAGATGACATTCTTCCAAATGGTACAATGAAAAAATAGATGCTGAACACTATCCTCATCCCTATAGCATAGTGCACAGATACCAAGTCCAGTCCAGCCTCTCTTATGGAGATTGTCCCAAGTAAGTAGCTTGTTCATCAAAGCCAGGCATATAAAACAGTTGATTTTCTGGGGAAGAGAGCCAGTCCAAATATGTGTAAGTAGTCTACTACCAGCCGGGGGATTTGAGGAGTGGACAATGCTGTCATATACCAGTTTTGTTGTGACAGAGCCATCAAACTTGTTATATGCCCAAATCAGTGTATCAGACTATGAGTTGAGGTGAATACCTCCAATTTCTAAACATCTCGTGAGGGTGTCCCATGCCAATTTCCAGTCCCCAACAACACAGAGGTCCTCTGCTGAATACCAATACCTGTGTGATCCCGGAAGGATATTACGAGCCTGAGAGAGAGTAGCAATATCCAGGTCTTCTAAGTATTCACGAAACCTAGCAGGCAATATGAGCGAGTCAGGGATGTCGATAATTGGATCAATGTCGATGAGTACATTATTGCCATTGCCCACTTTCCAAGCAAGGCTTCTACCAAGCCAAGGAAGGGTTAGCAAGAATCCCTTCCATATTACAGATACTCCTCGAAAACAGAATTTCTTGCCCCTGAGCCAAGTCACAACCGAGAGATTCTTCAAGTATTTACTGATAATAACTTGATGCCATAATCCATCATTCTGAAGAACCAACCACAAGTTTTTTAATCTGAGTGCAATGTTGGACCAGTTCAAATTCTTTATGCCCCAACCCCCATTTTCTTTCGATCGGGAGAGATACTTCCAATGCGACAGATGATACCTATGCTTGTTGCCAAAGGAGCCCCATAAAAATGCAAATGTCAAAACTTCTGAGTTTGTTCAGTATAGATACAAGTATGGGAGCAAGACCCAACCAATAAACCGGGATACCAGACAACACTGCTTGAACAAGAATCAAATGGCCACCTAGAGAGAGTATCTTGTGTGCCCAATGAAAAATCCTGTGCTCAAATTTCTATATCAGCCAATTCTAGTCTTTGACCTTATACCCCAGGGGCTTGAGAAAATAGCCAAGATAATTAAAACCCATGGTGATAGGCTCCATATTATAGGGCAGAGCACAAGCAATGCCAGTGCAGATGTCAACATCCACATTATTGTAGAGAAAACATGATTTGTCAACACTAATGATCATCCCGGATGCCTTGCAGAAGGTACTTAAGATAACATCGAAGGCCATCCACTCCGATAAGGTGCCAGAGCCCAGCAAAATCACGTCATCTACAAAGAGGAGATGTGTAAGTGCAAGAGTGGAAGAAATATTAATACCTTTAATGAGACCATGATCTCTTACATCAGCAATCAAGATGTTGAGCCCTTCGATAACAAGAATGAAGAGCAAAGGAGAGAGGGGGCATCCCTGTCTGATGCCACGAGAGGCAGCAAAGAACTTTGAGGGAGTACCATTAACAAGAACAGTAAAATTTGCTGAGGTAATGCATCCCATAATCCAGTTAACGGCCAGAAGTGGTACCCCAATCTGTATAAGAATGAGGCGAATGAAGGACCAGTTAACACGATCAAATGCCTTCACCAAGTCCAATTTGAGAATGAGAGCACAGGAATTCTTGGTTTTCACAGTGTGGAGAGTCTCCTGTACAATACCGATAGGTTCAACAATCTGACAATTTTTTAGAAACCCATACTGTTCTTTGGAAATATGAGAGTCCAAGAAAGGCTTAAGTCTCACAGCAATAACCTTCGATATCAGCTTATATAACAGATTGCATAGGGAAATAGGCCTATAATCTGCAAAGGTTAAAGGCTTTTCCTTTTTAGGGACTAAAGCAAGGAAAGTGAAGTTTAGGGAGGAAGGAATACAGCACAGTCCACTGCAAACCGTAGTTCATCACCCAGCAGGTCAAAGAAGTGAATTTAAAATTTGACAGGCCAACCATCAGGGCCTTGGCTCCTATCTTTTTTGAATGAGTGTAATGCACTTTCAACTTTAGGCAAAGTAACAGGTTAAGTAAGACAAGGAGCATCTTCATGGGAGATCATACTGGGATAGACTAGGACAAGCTTGAGTTGTTCCATCAAACCGGTCTGATTATCATCTCTGAATATATTTGCAAAATGACTAAGTCCCAGACCCTTATGAGCTTTATCATCCTTAATGCAATGTCCCTCATTATCCATAAGGGACCAGATCGAGTTTTGATTCCTTCTACCAGATGCCAGAGCATGAAAATACTTAGTGTTTGAATCACCATACAGTGCCCATTTAGCACGGCTTTTGAGCTTCCAAGTCATAAGGTAGTGATCTATAATCTTCTTTTTTTCAGATCGGAGTTGGGACAGAGACAGTTGTTCCTCATGGGAGAGGATCCCAACGGATGAGCAAGAGAGTAAGGTACTGATCTCCAAATCCAACTTGTGAGACTCAGAATCCAAGATAGCACTTTTATTCCTGATCCATACCTTAACATCCTTCTTAAGGGTTCGAAGTTTGAGGGCAAGGAGATCCAAGTCAGATCCAGGAGAAGAAGGAGACAGTTCGTGACATTTATCAGACACCCAGGATATGAAATCTGGATCCTTAAGCTAAGCTCTGTTGAATTTGAATAGATAATTACAGTTCCCAACCGATTTATTCCACTCAAAGAAGTTAGGGTAGTGATCAGAGATATCAGAATGGTGAGTCCACACACGGTGAACTAAGAGTGAAGGGATCAATGAGGAGGCAATTAAGAAACAGTCAAGTCTTTTGTTGATCCCTTCATCACCAATCCTGCCATTCCTCCAAGTGGGACCAGCACTGGGTGGGGCAATATCAACAAGTCCCACAGAATCAAAAAGGAG
This sequence comes from Pseudotsuga menziesii, assembly GCA_001517045.1. Lineage (NCBI taxonomy): Eukaryota > Viridiplantae > Streptophyta > Pinopsida > Pinales > Pinaceae > Pseudotsuga > Pseudotsuga menziesii. The sequence goes on along the minus strand of LPNX010135467.1, from coordinate 262,783 downwards.
CTTGAAATGAGAAGTAAGAGGGTCTAAAGTAGCCCGTTTACCCCAGGTTTCTGAAGCACTCATGGTCAAGTTAAGGTCCCCACCAACAATCAAGTTAGGAGAATTGAGAAGACCCCCCTGAGAGCCTTATCCCAAAATATATCCCTATCTCGATAAGAACCATAGCAGTTGAGAATGTCTACTGGGGTAATCATTCCACGAAATTTGGTCTTCACAAGCATACCAGCAAAAGTCTCATACGCACGACATCTGACCTTATGAGGGTTCCAAGCAGTCAGTAGTCCACCTAAGAGACCAGAAGCATTAATGGCGCAGAATTCCCAGTTGTGGAGGAGCTTAGAAAAAGCGAGAAGAACAGGGTAAGTGCTGCACATAGTCTCCTGTAGGAGAATCATGTCTGGTCGAATAGAAAGAAAAAGAGAACGAAGGATGCATTGTTTGGTCTTGCCCTCTAGACCTCTGACATTAAGGGAGAGGAGCAATATTAAGGAACAAGTGGGTGGGGAGGTGATGCTCTAAGTCCCCAAGAGGTTTTCCCTCTAGCGGCATCTTTGATGCGGACTGAGAGGGGGATGTAAGGAGTAGAGGAAGAGGAGAGATCTCCAGTCGATTCCTTCTTATCCTTCTTTTTTTCCTTGCAGTCACATTCTCAAAACGGATGGAGTTGAGGTGGAGTGTAGATGGGGAGGACGGTGTCGAGGCTGAGAAAATCGAAAGCAACTTATGTAGGGAAGGATCAGAGAAAGAAGGGGAGGATAAAGGACTGCGAGGTGAGGGGGGACGAGGGGGATGGGAGAGGTGGAAAGTCCACAAGAGAGGAAAAAGAAGGCACCAAAGGGTTAGGAGTGGTGTTAGACAGAGAAGGAAGTACTGAATCTCGAGAGCCATACGAAGAGGGTTCATCAAGGGAGACCAATGGTGAGGTCTCCACCAAGGCCAAGTCAAGAGAGTCAACAGTAATCACCAAAGGGTTCAGGGTGACTGCAAAAGGGGGACTAAGTAAAGGTTCCAAAGAGCCAACAGTAGGGGGTACCACAGGAGAAGTCGAAGACAGGGGATCTAGTAACAACAGGAGCCTTAACCAAATCATCAATAGCTTCAAGCATTGAATCGGAGACATCACCAAAGAGAGAAAGGGACTGCGAATAAATACCTTTATTAGAATGCTTTAGAAAAAAGGGACAGTCATTGTGCACTGGATTTAGGAGAACCATCCAAGATTGAACCATCGTGAACATTCAAAGAGTGAGGGACAGGTCCTCCGTAGATGACCAGTGTTGCGGCACCAACTGCATCTAAAGGGTACGTGGAGATAATCGAGTTTCTGCACCAGAAGGCATTCCTTGCAGAGTATCTCCACCTCGACAGGTAGTCCAAGAAGGACATCCAGCTCAACCAAGACCCAAGCCATTCTTTTATCAAAAGAAAGGTGGAAGTCATCATCAATAGCCACAAATCTGCCAATCGTATTGGCAATGCCTTCCAGGATGTGCAATTTCCATAGGGGAAAGGGTAGACGAGGCAGCAATACCCAAAGATGATGCTTCATTACCCGTTCCCTAAGCAGGTCAAAATGAGAATGCTAGCGACCCAGAACCAGTGACCTCGAACCAATACGCCAAGTCTTGTCCAGAATGAGAGTAGCATGTGCTACATCCAAAAAGACAAAGACAATCCAGCCATTTGACAGAAGGCTGATGGTAGGGATGTACGTCAGGAGCGGCTTCCAGACATCAGATGCCCAGTCTATCCAAGCCTTCTTTCCCAGTCAATAATATTCTAAATGCCCAACTAGAGCACAAGAGCAGAGAGAGGACACGCGGTCCATGTAGATATCATGGCCAAGGACGAAGCGAAACTTACCATCATGGGTTTTTATATTCTTTGCATGTCTCTATCGACGTAAACGGGAACAGGCCCCTTTGTCATCCATGAGCAAATCCTACAAAGTCAACCCCAAACGTGTCCACGGGGATAGCCCACCACAAAGAAAACAGTCAGAAAACCCAACGATATCCCGAAAACCCCGAGCCGGGAACGAGCCAGGAGAGAAACCACTAAAAGGACCGGATACCGTGCACAGCAACACAGCCAATGTCAAAACCCCAGAATAGAGCAAACCAACGAAAAACCCTACGTAAGCCCAGAAACCTTGAACCCGGAGACGAGCAGTCGAGAAACCACTAAAAGAACCGAAAACCATGCACAGCAACTGAGCCAAAGTCAAAACCCCAGAAAAGAGCAGAACCCCACCAGACAACAAGGAGGTCCGACCATGTGGACCAACAATCCACAAGGAAACCCGACAGAAAACCGGAAGGAGAGGACCGAAGCCTTGGTATACCGGGAGAAAGTATTGGGGCAGGTAAGACAGACAGAAACCGAAGAAAAAAACTAAACCCTAGAAATTTGGGAGAAACTACGAGAATAGCAGAAGTCAACCCAACACATGTGCATAGGCGAAAGAAATCAAGTGCAAACACAATGTTAAAAACCCATGCAGATTGACGAACCCAGAGAGGCAGAAACCCCAAAAACAGAGGCGACTGAAAGAGATGATATCCTTCCCACTTTTTAACTTGGTTGGTACTAGTCCCCCTGGTAAGGGGAGGAACTCCAAGAAGCCGCCAACTGTGGGATAGCAGAAGCCAAGGGGTACCCAAAGACGTTGGAGCACAATCACGACAGAGTGAGGAAAAGGCAGTAACCAAGGCAAGGGCCAGGAAGACAAACAATAAAACCGAGAGAGAGAGCCCAGGCCAGAAGGTGGTGAGTAGATTAAAGATAAGGCCACCATGGTCGAGACCACCATACCTGCAGAGCGAGCACCAGGGCAAGCTCCATCCTTCTGGAATACCGTCTTATAAATTTAATTTGTACACAATTAGAGGAGGTGCAGTGCATGGGCATGGAGGCCTAGCTTATGTTATTGGATAGATTTTACTTCAAAAATAGGGAAAGTGGTTATATTAATTTTAGAAGAAAAAAAAATTTATTTGTTTCAAATGTATTAGCATTATTTTGTGAAATAAATGATGATGAATCTCTGAAATGAAAGATGAATTTGTGAAATAAATGATGATGAATCTCTGAAATGAAGGATGAAAGAGGTCACGGTGTAAGATTCAAGTGGATACATTCAGCATCTAAACTATTTTCCTAGAGAAGTGGAAAGCACTATGGTTGGGTACCTAGGTCTCTTGGTTGATGGAAGTATGTCCATAGAATGGCTAGTTGTTTAGTCTTCGCAGTCAAAACATGGAATTGATTTCTTGGTCTAAAGAAATTGTATCTCCAAAGCCAGAGAGAGAATCAAGTGTAGGTTTTGTTAAAGTTACAGCATCACGAGTCATTCTCCAAGCCAATCTTGTGCACTAGGATTGGGTCTCATGTGTTGAAGTAATAGGGATCCTGAGTTGGACTCGGTAAACTTGGAGTAAAACTCTTGGGTTGGACCTAAGAATGACTAAGCCTTATGTGTAAAGGTCAATCCTCGTGTGTTGAGGTGAATACTTTGATATAACAAAGTGATGTTATTGTAGAGTCCTGTTGGACAAGGCTAAGGACTTGTGTACCAAGTCGAATCCTCGTGTATTGAGGTGGGCCTCATGTGTAGAGGCAATGCTTTGCTAGTTGAAGCACATAGATGTGTGACATTCTACTAACCATGATCTAACTATTAAGTCTCCTCTAGAGATTGATCACCTCTAGAGTGAATTACTTTAGCATAAGGTCACTTGGCACGAATAGCAGAATGATATGACCACATCAATGGACAAATCTCCGTAATATAATTGCTATGATAGATAATCAATGTAATACATAAAAGTGGGAACATATGGATCATGGAGATAAGATAGAGAGATAAGAGATAGCATGCATAGAGAAATATAGAATTCAAATTCCTAATGGTAATTAAATTCAGCTAAATAGAGAATTTGAATTGCACATGTTATTGACTTCAGTTAACATGGAGAGAACTAAGTTTGTTAACTTCAGTGATATTAACAATGCAAGCTGAACAGTTAAATAAAGAGAACTCAGTGTATTCACTTCAGTGATGTAATCAAGTAAGACTTCAATTAAAGGAGTTCACTAAAGTGTTAACAAATAAAATCTAGTTAACTAAAGTGATTTGCATAGCAATACTTTAGTTAAACTAAAAGACGACACTTTAGTTAAAATACAACGCTTAAGTTAGCTATCTAACTTAATGACTTAGCCTTCAGTTAACGTTTGAGTTCAATCTAAAGACAGAAAATAAAGAGATGTGCTTTGGTTGAGTCATGAATTCATTTTGGTGACCCAATTTACTAGCATCCAAGGCAAAAGGGCGAAGCAATGTGCAGGGTTTTCCTACCAATGCAAAGAGTGTGAATTGGTGTGCAAGGTTTTCTCTTTAGTGTTGAAAGGGAAAATGGTTGAGAGGACAGAGTTCACTAGTGCAAATAGTGTGAATTGACTTTTATGTTGGGCATGCTGCTGAGAACCTCCTTCCATCTCTATTCTATCTTACTCTATGATAACACTTGGGGTGTTGATTCTCTCTTATCTTGCACCTGGGGTGTCGAAAGAAATCTGTTATTATAAAAAACATTCTCTGCTATCTATCAGTATTATACTTTGGAGACTTGTTGGGGTTTTTCTCCCTCATTGTTTTGAGGGTTTTCCCCAGGGTACATATTGTGTTATGTGTGATTGCTTATTTGTATGAATATTCAAATTGTTCCAAGTACTCAGTAATTCCATATTTAAAGATTACAGATCAAAGCTCAACCGAAAATTCGACATGGTATCAGAGCTCAGGGCGTGAAGGAGCTACATTTTGGCAAGCAAGATTGAGCCTACGTAGATCCTGAAGTTGAGCACGGTACTTGAAGATCAATGACTTCAATCTCCGTGAGACCAAAAGACCAGCTTGAAGGCACCTCAAATTTCAACACTTGGAAGGCCATGATCCTGAGCATCTTGGAAGAGGATGACTTAGATGGATATGTATCCAACATTGTAGAAGAACCTACATCAAATGCGGAGCACATTGTTTTCAAGAAGAACCAAGCTAAATCCAAGCGGATCATCTATGATTCGGTGAAAGACAACTTGATACCGGTGATTATTCCATTGAAGACTGCAAAGGAATGCTTCAATACTTTGACAAACATCTATGAAAAGGAGGCTCTGAGTCAGAAGAGGGCATTGAAGAACAAGCTTTGGAGCTTGAAAATGGAGAAGGACGAGACAGTGGCCTCCTTCTTCACAAATATCTCTCATGTAAGAGATCAACTCACAAGCATTGGAGTAGAGGAGAATGAGGATGATCTCATTCAGACTTTTGTCAATGGTCTTCCACCTTCATGGGATACATTCCTAGCTACCATAAATGGTCGAGATGAACAACCTAACATTGAGAGATTGTGGCATGGTTGCATCCAAGAGGAAGGGCGAATCCAAAGCAAGTCTACTTCTTCCAAAAAAGATAACATTTCTCTTGCGGCAAGTATGAAGAGAGGAAAGAAATCTTTCTCTCAGAAGAAGTTTCATCATCAAAAGGAGAAGGAACACAATGAGAACTTTGATGAGTCAAATATCAAATGCTACAACTACAATAAGAAGGGCCACTATGCAAGAGAGTGTCGAGAAAAGCCAAGAGGAAAGTTCAAAAGTAGACTTCATGCTTCTACTGCTACAGAAGATGAACCTCCAAGAAATAACTCTTCCAATGATCAGGAGACGAGGAATGCAGAAGATGATGATTGTCGAAAGGAGTTTTTCCTTTAGTACACCAATGATTGCTAGATGATGAAATTGTCAAGATCCAGGTTGCAATGGGGTTCTATCAAAAGAGAAAAAAAAAGGGCGGGGGGGACTCCAATAATCTCTGCAAGGATGCATAGATCAAGAGGGAGCCCACACAAAACAATAAAAGATAAGTATCATTTCGATTATTCTTATAAACCAGATATGGATGTTTTTTCATTACAGTTATATACAGATTTGTATTCCTGGAATTGGGAAGTATGTTATAGTATAACATGATGAGCATATGGTATAGTTTTCTTTTATTGACGAATAGTAAAGCTCATGTAGTACATGTTATGATTAAGTATCATAGAGTGTTGCATAACATTCCATGAGATATGGATAGAGATTGTGCTGAAAAGTTGGTTAAAATGTTTGCATGTCTGTGTGAACTATTGACATTGCATTGAAATATTCATATGGTTGAATTTCGTGATCATGCAATGTTGCTAACCATTTAACTGAATTTGGTTTGTAGAGAAATGCTATGACCAACAAAGAAGAATAGCATATATGAAGTCAATCTGGTTACAAATCCCGTATTCAAAGGAAAGTAGAAGTCAAAAGCTTCTAGGAGAAGATCATAATAGACGCCCTCATGCTATTCTAGAAGACTCAAAAAAAAAAGTTTTCACTAGTCAAGAACATCTAAAGATTTTTGGTCGTCATTCATGTACCGAAAGAGAAGAGGATATTGATGGAGGATCTAGATTATGATTCTTCCTGTTCAAATTTTGAGAGAGAGAAGCTAGAAGAGTCCTCAGATTCACTAGCTTCTGAAGAACGAGTAGAACCGATTGAAAGATCACTTGATGAACCCCCTGCTAAGAGAAGATCTGCATGGTACTGATACATTCTACAAGATGCAGAAAATCATGGAGCACCATTAGGCTCATTCAAAGAGCTAAGAGACATGAAAGATACCCAAGGTATGTTGCATTGATGAGTCGCCTCAGTGATTCAGAACCTTCCACCTATGAAGAAGCTGCTAAGCAGCAAGTATGAAAAATGCTATGATAATCTATTATGAAGAATGATGTTTGGGAGGTCGTTCTTAAACCTAAGGGGAAGTCCATAGTAACTTCACCATATTGATATAAATATTTCCTTCCTCAATGGTGACGTTGAGGAAGAGTTTTACATACAACCACCTTAGGGGTTTGTAGTGCATAGGAAGGAGTCCCATGTATGCAAATTGAAGAAAGCCTTGTATGGGCTTAAGCAAGCCTTATAGGCTTGGTATTCGAGTTTGAGAACTATCTTAAGAGATTGAGCTTCTCTAAGAGTGAAGTTGTTCCAAACCTGTACTTTTAAGATTGTGAAGAACAAACCTCTGATATTGGTTCTCTATGTTGATGATTTGTTCCTTAATGGAGAGGAACAACATATAGTTTGGTGCAAGAGGGATCTCACTTCTGAGTTCGAAGACTTGAGTCTTATGCACTACTTTCTTGATCTTGAAGTTTGGAAAAGGAAATATGAGATTTTCCTTTTGCAAAGAAAGCACACAATTAATGTGTTGTGAATCATTGGTATGATGGATTGCAAATCCATGACCACACCATTGGATTCTAGTTTGAGGAAACTACATGAGTCAGATTTTGGATTAGATCCAGTGAATTCTACCAAGTATAGTCAGCTCATTGGTCCCTTAATGTACTTGATACATAGTAAATCAGTGATATCATATATGTCACGTTGTGAGTCAGATCATGTCTGAGCCTAGACGTAGACATTGGACTGCTACTAAAGCATGAGCTTAGGTACCTTCGAGGTACATTTTCTTATGTACTCAAATATTCCTTGTATGATGAGGTAAAGCTACTTGGGTATGCCAACTCTAATTAGGATGGTAGTATTACGGCTATTACTACAGAAGAAAAGTGTATTTTAGCTAGTACTACAAAAGCAAAGTATATTGCGGCTAGTACTACCTGTCGAGAAGCAGCGTGGCTTGAGAAGCTACTAGCTGGGTTTGTTTGGGGAGAAGCTTGAGACTACGATCATTCACTCTGTTAAATAAGGTGTATTAAGCTCAGAAAACATTGTGAGATGAAGTATTACTTCATCAAAGACATGGTCCAAAAATGTTCCTTAGTACATTGGTACTGATGAGAAGATAGGAGATGGGTTATCTAAGTCTTTGTCCATGACGAATATAGGTACTTCCAAGACAAGCTTGGTATGGCAAAGAATGCCTCCCTTGCTGAGAGGGAGTGTTGAAGTTACAGCATCATGATTCATTCCCCAAGCCAATCTTGTGCACTAGGATTGGGCCTCATGTGTTGAGGTAATAGAGAGCCTTAGTTGGACTCAGGAAACTTGGAGTAAGATTCTTGGGTTGGACCCAAGAATGACTAAGCCTTATGTGTAAAGGTTAATCCTCATGTGTTGTGGTGGATACTTTGATATGTAAAAGTGATGATGTTGTACAGTCTTGTCAGACAAGGCTAAAGACTTGTGTACGAAGTCGAATCCTCATGTGTTGAGGTGGGCCTCATGTGTAGAGGCAATGCTTTGCTAGTTAAAGCATGCTGATGTGTGACATTCTACTAACCATGATCTAGCTATTAAGTATCTTCTAGACACTGGTCACCTCTAAAGTGAATTACTTTGGCATAAGGTCACTTGGCACAAATAGTAGAATGATATGACGACATCAATGAACAAATCTCCTTAGTATAATTGTTATGATCAATAATTAATGTGATAGATAAAAGTGGTCACATATGGATCATGCAGATAAGATAGAGAAATGAGAAATAGCATGCATAGAGAAATAGAGAATATGAATTTCTCATGGTAATTAACTTCAGTTAAATAGAGAATTCAAATTGCACATGTTATTGACTTCAGTAAATGTGGAGAGAACTAAGCTTGTTAACTTCAATGATATTAACAATGCAAGCTTCATTTAAATAGAGAGAACTCAATGTATTCACTTCAATGATGTACTCAAGTAAGACTTCAGTTAAAGTAGTTAACTAAAGTGTTAATAAATAAGATCTAGTTAACTAAAGTGATTTGCATGGAAATACTTTAGTTAAACTAAAAGACGACACTTAAGTTAGCTATCTAACTTAATGATTTAGCCTCCAATTAATGTTTGAGTTCAATCTAAAGACAGCGAATAAAGAGATGCGCCTTGGTTGAGTCATGAATTCATTCTGGTGATCCAGTTTATTAGCATCCAAGGCAAAAGGGTGAATCAGTGTGCAGGGTTTTCCTACCAATGCAAAAAGTGTGAATTGATGTGCAAGGTTTGCTTTTCAATGTTGAAAGGGCGAATGGTTGAGAGGACAATGTTCACTAGTGTAAATAGTGTGAATTGACTTGTATGTTCGGCGTACTGTTGAGAACCTCCTTCCATCTCTATTCTCTCTTGCTCCATGATAACACCTGGCGTGTTGATTCTCTCTTATCTTGTACCTAGGGTGCCCAAATAAATTGCTATTATAAAAGACATTCTCTGCTATATATCAGTATTATACTTTGGATATTTGTTGGAGTTTGTCTCCCTCATTGTTTTGAGGGTTTTCCCCAAAGTACATACTGTGTTATGTGGGATTGCTTATGTGTATAAATGTTCAAATTGTTCCAAGTACTCGGTGATTCCACATTTAAAGATTAAAGATCAAAGCTCAACCAAAAATTCAACAGGTTCAACTCAACATGGATTGTTGTCTAGATAGTTTGGGAGTACATGGATCTCGATAATTATCCCTCATTAGAATTTCGAGACATGCATGTGGATTGTGGTCCAATGATGAGGTTATGAGACATGCATGTGGATTTCTGTTCGGTTATTTAATTCGAGAGCTCTGCGATTCGTGAGCTCGGAGTGGTGGAATCTGAAAACTCGAGAATTCGACCTAGGATCTACACCTTTATGAAGGTTACGAGGCAGCTTGATGAAGTACTTAGTCTGCAAGATTTCATAATAGTGATGGAACAAAATAATCAAGACAAAGACTTCAAATTATGTTTTGTTATTATTCAACTTTTATACTATCGCATTAAGAGGGGGTGTTGGAGGATAATGCTCCAATTAATAAATGTAATGGATTATGATTTAGGAATCAGTTGTGTATGTGAATAGCTTAGTTATTGAGAGAGGACAGATGTGTTGTTAGTTGTAGGTTAATGAGTTAAAATAGGCAAGTCTATTAGTGTATAAAATATTTTTTTTTACCAAGACCCTACAATTGTGTTTGTGTATAAATGGATGTACCATTGAATAAAGAATGGTGAAGTAATTTGTGTGCTTATTCTTGTTCTTGTATTGTTGCATCATTGAATATTTGACAACCTCAACATGGACACTTTCTTGTGTTCCATTTTAAGAAGATGCCAACAAAAGCATAAGGGAACACTCCCCAAAGAAATGAAAATCCTCTAAAAATTAGGCACCTCAAGACACTTGGAAAATTAGGAATACCTCACTCCCTTTGACCAAACCTATGCCACCCTTGGAAAAAACACCAAAAATGTAATACAATAAAATAGGACCCACGACACTAAGTTTCCTACCCCATTAACCCTAAATGCAACTCATAAAAGAAAATAAACACTTTTCCACATTCAGATTTCAATTGCATTTTGTTGGGAGAGCTTTGAAGCATAAACTGCTAGTATGGACTCTTGAGAGTTGCACTATGAGTGTGTTTGCTCATTGTTGAACAATGAATGTAAACTTGAACAATGAAAAGCCACAACCTAAATGTTGGTTTTGTAACATCGAACAAGTACTTTTGCATAGGCCTAGTGTCTAGCATGCAGGAGTTGTCCAGGAGACCTCTCCGACTTAGGAGTTTCACTTTAATTAAGTGAACTATTAAAGTGAATGTTCTTTCGTAATTACTCTATGTAAAGAGAGGGCCCATGGTATTTGGTTGTCCATGGTGTTGGCCCAAAGTATTTGCATATTGTAATAGTATAAGAAGCATCCTAGGTGAGAGGAGGGAGACACAACAGAGACAATAGTCACACAGAGGGTTGGAGAAGGACTTTCAGCTAAGTGTGTCGAGAAAGGTTCAAGGAAAGAAGCAAAGGGCAATTGAGGGCTAGTAACCAGAAAGATCGACTGACTGATCTTGAGGTTTGATAGCTAGCTTTTGTCATTGCATTTTCCTCAATGGGCCATTATCCCAGGAAGGGAGCCCGAGGGTTTTATACTAGCACAACCACAAGTAAAGTGGTCAATGAACGTCAATAGGTGCAGCGATCCAGTTAGTTTTGTGGAGATTTTGTGGAGATGGTTGGTTGTTAAACAAAGGCTAAACATAAAACTAATTACCAAATTGTTATAATTATCCATTTATGGTATAACATAAACACTAAAACATTTAATAAACAAAAAACAAAAACTGATATGCAAAACAAAAAACAAAAATTGATATATGCTTAATTGAAGCTTATTGAAATCGTAATCAAGATGCATTTAAGCATAACAATATACAACGACCATGAAATGAATCTCAATTGTACATTTGTTACACTCGGGTTAATCTTGTTGATCCACTCAAGGAAGTCCAAAATCTCAGATAATATCTAAATGCCTATCGACGTAATTATTAATAAAATCAATCCATTGGCTGATTTTTCCCCAGTTAGGGTTTTCTAGGGTAAATCTCAATGTGTCAAATATATGTGATAATTTCGTGAGTTATTTCTGTGGCGTTGTTTTGTTGAGATCTAGCATGTTTTCAGTTAATAATTTAAGCAATTATTTGGAATGGTTTAACAGGGTCTGGTGTTATCACCAACCTTGTAGTTGCCTGTGTGAGGTAGATCAAGGATGGATGGTAGAGGGGCAAGAAACTAAGGAGGTGGAACCAAGACTGCCTAGACTCCCAAATGGATGGTTGTCATGCCAATCAAGGCAATCTTCACTTTATGTTATCTAAGTCCAAGACAACAACAGGGGAGACCCGGATCTACTCCCGACAAAAAAGATTAGACCTAGACACCAAAACAGATCAAATGTGGCTTTGAGGTACGTAAGGTGTAAGGTACATGGAAACCCTAGCTCTAGGGTTTAGGTACTAGCAACTGATGAAGATGACCACTATCTTGGGAAACGTAACTGTGACAAGGTGAGCAAGGACAGAGTTGAGACAGTCTAGTACCAAAGAGATAGACTTGGTGAAGGATATGAAAGTATCATGTAACCTGAGTTATCAAGGAATGGTCAACTTTCGGGGAAAGAGGTCAGGAAGGGCTAGCACTATGCTTGGAGATCAGTGCATGTTCAGCCTTGGGTAATGGAGTCAGTATCAACACAATGTTTCAGTGAACCCACCTGGGATATACCTAGATCTATGGACCCAGAAAAAGATTTGGCCCGAAAGATTCAAGTTACAGGAAAATCAACAGAAGGAGCGCTAGCACTATGGTTTGGAGAGGCAGATCTGCAGATCTAGAGCCACCGGGACATTATCAGGTCAGTTTTGGGGAGGAAATGAGATCAGTATGGCCCGATCTACAAACCCAAATCAGAAAATTGTAGGAAAAATCAAATCTGGAAAAGTCAAAATCTGATGAGGGGGGCTAGGAGTTAGTTCATGCCAGGTTTCCCTAGATCTGAAAAACTGACTTTCAGCAAGTGGTTACATTGGATTTATGATTTTACCTAACACTTGTCTAAATTGGTTAGAGTAGGGTAGGTAGGACATGAATAAGCCTTTCCCGACAGTAATGTAGAATCTTGCGTATTTCCCTAAAGCTCGCCTTTGAATCTCTTAGTGTAATTTTGATTCCTGCAAAATAAAAATCAAACTTTTATTAAAAGTTATGGTTACAAATTAGATTTATTTTCTGCTTTTCTGTTTCATGCATCTTTATTTTCAGTGTTTTATATATTATCCACATATCGTTCTGACGACCGGTCTGTGAGTTTGGTATAACTCTGGACATGCTGCAGGTAGTCAGTGACATTGTTGGTAGCGGTTGTAGAACTGGATGGATTGATCTAGGATGCGAGACGCAGAGTACGAGGACCAGAGATTCTGAGGTTCTCAAGCGCTCTTTTTCAGCAGAGCACTTGTCCCAGCTGGAGCCTAATGTTATCACATATATAGTAGCCAGGCTACCATATTCTATTTTTCAGACATAGTACATTTTTCAGCCAAATCTCTTACATATGAGATGCTGAGATGAGCAGTTTTGACGGATCATTATTGTATTTATGGACTATTGTACTCTCCCATGTCAGGACTGAGTCTCAAAACACTCAGATTTGAGGAATGATGTAGCCATTTAGTCATTTACAAAGCAGTTATTGATGCCCAGATTTATATCAGTGCTTTCTCATTGGACAAATGATGGTTCTGATGGATTATATGCATGATTATGACTCGGCTTTTATTATATAGTGTCATGGTTATCATTGCTCTTATACTCATCTTTGTAACATGTATTAACACGTAGTTTCATGATCTGGCGGTCATAATTATATGGACTTGGATGTACTTGTATTATGTATTAATGTCCCTACTTAAACTTGGAAGTTCCCGATCTATACTCATTGGTTTTACCCTCCTTTGGGAGAATAGAGGTAGTCATTCCCACCATTATTTTGGCTTGCTAGTGTTGGCTTCATCTTTCACTATCTCCACCCATCCATCACCTTCCAGTTTTGTTTCTAACACGACTTACTACTTGACTTATGGCATGGAGAACATTTTTCCCCGCTAGAACTTTTGCTGGACGAACCTCCCTATTTATATTGGGTCTCAACTCTGAGTTGGTGACAGAACTTGCCTTTGATGAGTTGGATTGTATGCCTAAATCATTCTGGTCGGTTCTCCCGATGTTTGGCACCGTACAGAACTCCCCCTGGTCACTTGAGATGTTGTTGGCTAAAACTGAAAGCTCATGTACTACTTATATTAGAAATGTTTATATGCACCCATGGAAAATGAAAATGCTAAAACGGTGTTTCTTAACATATGTGAAAAAGGGCAAGAGCAATGAAATGCTAAAATACTCCTCGAAGGGTATAAGAAAAGGTCCAAAAAAGCAATTGGTTAAATATATGCTATATCATAATATTGCTGACCTTATAAATTTGAAAATGTCCTGGATGAAAGCTGCAATTAGCTGTGCTTCTAAGCACTGGTGAAGTCCCCAAAATGACATATAGGCCAAAAAGGCCATGGAAATAAAATTGAGGATCCTAATGAAACTGAATCAAACTTGATGTAGTCAATATGCCTAAGTTGAATAAGCACTCTCTAAACAATTCAACCATTTGTGAGGCACTGCCATTCCTTGTGTTGTTGTTTGTCCGACATTGGTTTTAGTGTGTTTTTCCTTTCCATATCCAAAGTGTCATGATGTTAAGGAAGTCATCATTTGCCCTAGCCTGGTAAATTTCATCCTTCACCCTTCACTAGCAAATTGACTACAACTATGAAGTGAGTATAGTCCTGAAAGTCTAGTCTAAGTAATAATAAATAAAGCCTTATAAATGTATTTGGTTGATGTACCGCCAGTGATTATAAATTGACTTCAATATGCTACTTGTTGTGATTGTTGTTTAAATGAGTTGTAGAGCATGTCTTAGCCTTATAACACTTGCAACAGATGGATGATAGTCTGAGTTATATTATTGATATCTGATCATTTACAGATGGTTATATTGTCTATTGGATATGGTTGATGATCCGGTAGAGACCTAAGAGGGGTATGAGTATACACCCTAGATGGATTTGGACTCTCCAAGTCTAATGAGACAGTTTATTTTCAGTTCTGGGCACTTGCAGAAATGATCAGGCTCATTTTACCTTTCTGATGCAGTTTCGCTTCACAAGATGATGTGTCTGAGCAAGGAAATGTTTTATTTGGATCTCCTAGGGCGTTGTATGGACATATGGGGTGCAGCCACTTGTTTGTACCATAGTACCCCCATCACAGAGAGCTTGGTGGGCTCAGTTTGACAACGCAGGTACCCTAGGAGGTTGTTTTGGCAGGTTTACGTTTCTCGAGGCAGATTAAAAAAATGATTAAATGGCTCTTGAAAAAATCGATTTGAGCTACTGAGACAAGAAAATGACATGGGATGAGTCATGATGATGAGAGTGATGTCCTCTGCATCTTCTCCAGCAGTTGCAGCACCTGATTGGGCCCACCTATTTTTTGGGCATTTTTATATTATTTTCTAGAGTTTTTGGGAGGCTCACGATTTCCTCGAGGCACAAAGTCAAAGAATTAAAATTGTACTATTTTATTGTGCCATGGGGCACCCATAGGGAGTTAGTTAACACTCCATGGACCTACCATGTGCTTCATTTATTTCTTGTTGAGTGGGGTACCCTCTTGTTGGGTGTTTTAGTCCACTTTGGTACTTTATGGTTATATTGATCCATGTATTGTATGTTGAGCTCATCTCAACCATTGATTAAAATATTTTATCTTTTAATCTTGGCCACTCATTTTGAAAGTGGTTAGGATTCGGTTATGATTGTGATTCTCTCATTTCTATTTAAAGGAGAAAGTTTCTCATTTGTAAGGAATCTTTGGCTCTTGGATCTGAATAATAGAAAGATTTTTCCGTGGATATTTTCTGGATCTGCTTTGCATCTGATGTTTTCAAATGGTGATTGGATAGTCTTCTGCTTCCTAGCATTGTGGAAATTCATGTGAGATCTATATTTTTTCTGCTATCATTGTCTTGTGTACAGAAGGGCGTTTTAGCTAGAGCGTTTTTGCAGGGGGACCACAACTCGTTCGGTTATCTTCGTCTTGGATCAAAGGGTTTTCATTAGTGTCATTGTGATCTATGATTACTTCTTTTTACTTTCCTATAGCATTTGGTTTCTTTATCTTGTCTTAGCAAATCTGATATTGTTGGCATTTGCTCATGCAAAGTAGGAAGCGCATTGGTGGTTTGGGGCTTACATCTGTCATAGAAATCACGTGGATCTTCCAGAATTGATCGGAATAGCAAAGATCGTCGTTGTTAAGGCTTCTACAAGCATTTCTAGGTACGATCTAACAGGTAATTATCTTCTCTTTAGCAGATCCCAATCCATTGTACCTGTTTTCCTTCCATTTTTCTAAAAATCCTTAAAATACTAAAAAACCCCTAAAAAATACTAAATCCGGGAACCGTCCGATCTTTGGCCAAACCACTAGTGGGTTTCATAGATCGGGCCTCTTCCTCACTGAATCTACTGCAACACTGGTCAAATACCTGCTGGTTTGACCTAAATCTGAATTTTAGTCTGAAAACTACATAACACCCCCACTGAAAATTTGACCTGCTAGGGTTTTGACTTTTTTCTGATTTCTGACTTCATAGACTGATAGATCGAGTCTCACACAGTCCAAATCACCACCAACGCTGTATAGATTCATGACAATGTGACCTAGATCTAAGTTTTAGACTGAAAACAACCCTAGCGCCATCACTGAAAAACTGGACCTTTCCGACGTTTATTGTTTTCGAAATCTGACAGGCTAGGCTGATAGATCAGGTCCTGAGCACTCCAAAACACCCCTAACGCTAAGCTAGATCCATCCTACTTGCCCTAGATCTAAAGAAATCAATTTTTCACCCTCTCAACCTCAATCATCAACTTTGACTTTTTTAGGATTTGACTTTTTCCAACTTTCTCTGAACCAAGTGTGTAGATCAACCCCTCCTAGTCCCATTTCACCTTCAACGCTAAACTGGTTGTCTGCTAGTGGCCTCAAATCTACAGATCTGTCCCATCCAACCCCAGTGCTAGCCTTCCTTGACTGAATTCCTGCCTTAACTGAGCCATCCGAACCAAAACACTTATTTGGGTTCATAGATCAGGGTCTACCCTAGGTGGGTTTACCTCAACGCTGGTGTACACTAACTCCATTGCCCAATGCACGAAAGGCACTGATCTCCCATCCTTAGCGCTAGCCCTGAATTGATCTCTTCCCCTTGAAATTGGTTGTTCCTTAATGACTCAGACAATCACACGTGTTCATCTTTTTCATTGAGTCTGTCAGCCAGGTACTAGATAGTCCCGACTTTTTTCCTACCCATCCTGCCTCTGTTACGCTTCCCAAGGCAAAGATCATCTTCTTTAATTGCTAGTACCAAAACCCTAGATCTAACCATTTCCCCCAAAGGTCATCTGATTACTGCTTTGGATCAACCAATATACTGCTGAAGTCCTTATCCATCTACTGAATCCTACTGTAGATCTAGAGTTCCTGAACACCTTACACCTTACGTACCTCAAAGTTTGTTTTGATCTGATCTGGTGTCTAGGTCTGATCTCTCCTATCGGATCTAGGTCTCCCCCATTGTTGTCTTGGACTCAGACAACATGAAGCGAAGACTGCCTTGATTGGCGTGACAACCATCCATTTGGGAGTCTAGGCAGTCTCGGTTCCACCTCCCTAGTTGCTTGCCCCTCTACCATCCATCATGGATTCATCATACATAGGCAACTACAAGGTTGGTAATAACATCTGGATCTGTAAAATCCAAAACTAAACCTTGCTAGCAGTTGTTGTATTACTAATGTGTCCATATGCACTTTGTGGACTTGAACCTTGCTTGTAGAGTTAAATCTTGTGGATTATTATGTGATTATTACGTTATGTTATTTATCATGTATATGATTAAACACTAACATTATGGATCATTTACGTAGTTTTCATATATTTTAATTGTAACTAGTATTTCTAGGGGGGGGTCGCCTATGCCTAATCCACAATGTCCCCTATTACATTCTCTAAAATTTCAGGGGTGCCTCCACACAGACATGTTCCTATGATCTCATGTCCCCTGCATCCGGGAAGCTCAGTGGCACATTGATCGGGATTTATGTGAGAACGAAATGAAAGAACAAATATAGAATCATAAACACAAACATATTGCAAGGAAAAGGAAGATACAATAAACACGTTCTATTAAATGGTGGAAGTAGAATAGACTGTAAATACAACAGCTAGAATGGTGGTAGCTATCTCTAAGAAGAGATGTGCCTACTACGCTCATATGTGCCAAGCTGAATACAAAATGAGGCTGAAAGGGCATATTTATAATAAGCATGAGGGTGAGAACCCTAAACGTCCAAAACTTAACCCTAGAAGACGAACCGTCATAAAGTTTGCGACCCCAAGATGGTTAGTTGAATAATCCACTTCCCGAGGTCATAACTTTTGCATACGATCTCTGTTTGGGGCATTCGATAGCCCGTTGGAAAGGTCTATCTGAGCTTTACATCTTTCGACTGAAACCAACTAGATGAAACCATTAAGCTCCCCAAATCCCCAAAAAACGTCGTTTACGGCCTAACAGCCCCAAAGGTTTGGGACCCGAAAAACCGTAAAAAATATACTAGAAAATTACCAAAATGAACAACTGTTTTGAGCCAGTGGAATAGGTGGGTAGCCACCGATATCCATCTGGATCAAACATTGCTTATTTAATTATGATGAATCATTTATTTGGAATGCTTGATATTTAGCCCTATTAGAATATCATCTAATGTCAACCTTTTAAATTGAAACCCTTGGAAATGAAGAATGGTTCTGTGCATAAATATTTAATGTTGTGCCTTGTGTTTGTCTTCAGGCAGCATTGCACATGCAGGTGAATTCCTCTAGAGTTACAATACCAAGGCTTCAGCTTTCTTGCTGGAAAACTGAGTCACGAAAGGTGAAGTAACTGAGTAACTATGCTCATAAATATATACCAATGGTTTGCATTTACTGTGAAAGGATGTAACAGAAAAAGGCACTAGCTTGTGTGTCAACCAAAACACATACGGTGCATCTACATTGCAGGGGCAGCTTACATGCAATGCACGTGAAACTCCAAATATGTGCATGACAAGACATCATGATTTATTCAAAGTGACATGCCCTCAGATCTCCAAGGGAGGGAGGCTCATATATTAACTGAATAACTGATAAACTGAACCATCATGAGAAAAACACAGAAACCAATGCCTATACCAAAATAGAGCCAGGCATATAAAATAAGACCACGATCAGCTTTATTTCCATTCAAGCAAAGAGAAACTTACAACAGCAACTGGAAGGACAAAGATTGCTCTCTACTTTTACTGTTACATGCCTAATTCTCTCCTCAATGATAAAGCCCCCTCTCTCTGCCATTTCTTCCTTTAGATAAATCACAATATGGTTGCAAAACAGTTTAACCATCTAAACAATCCCCATCTGATTCTGTGGTGTTCCTTCTCTGCAAGTTGTGAATATAATATCCCATATTACACTTATGTTTATTTCCCGTTACACAAAGGCTTCTCATGTTGATGATATTTTAAATACAAACACTTTTATGTCACCAGTCGATTTTTGTGATAACAGCAAGCTTCTTTTGCTAGATGAGAAGACAGGAGATGGCTGAAGACACTATAGTCTAGAGAAAGAGTAGGACCCCAGTTCATCAAGTTGTATAATGCATTGAATTATAAATTTTGACTTCCCTCAACTATGAAGATAGAGAATGCCAGAGTCCAAGCAGCAGTTGTGGATCTATCCAAAAATCTAGGATTCAGGATCTATCCAAAAGCCTGGACTTCAGAGCATGGACAACTCTGGCCTAAGCAACTAGACCTGAGTGGTTTCAATTTTGTTGTTTTTGTTGTTTGATACCGTTATCAGCTCTGTTTTGCTTTTACATAGCACTTGTTAGCCAAAATGCTGTCTGATACTCCTCTTTTAATTTTGACTGTAGTGCTTAACTATGGCTCGAGTCTGGACAGAAGTGACTTGTATCTCGTCTTCCTCTGACCTAATAGAAATATATTTTGGTGGAAGAAAGCATTTATCACATATCTTCCAGGAATATGTACCAGTTTACAAATTAAAACATCCATCGATATGTTTTCACCAAACAACCAAAAGCATAAATGTGCATACTGCACAAGGGGACAACCAGGCCTAGCGGCGCCTGCAACATCCTAGGCTAAGAGCTGGCTGAAGCTACCCAAATAAATCTCCAGCTCTGGTCCATAAGCATTTGCAATAAGTGTGTCTACTTATTTGCATATGCTCAGAGGGGATTGAAAATGATCACCTACAAAGCTGGGCATGGAGGAGTGCCAGATTTCAGTGCAGATCGGCCAACCAGACCTCATCAGGCACCAAACTTGTATGAGTAGCTTCTTCTTGTCAACCTCTAATGTTAGAAGTTAGAACTTAGTAACTGAGATGACAGCAGATGCTTCTTCTCTCCCCTTTACTTCTACATATATACCTAATGATGAATAGTCGTTTCTCTCTTTGTTATCAACTTGTACTTTCTTGCTCATATCTTTATTCTTTTAGTTTTCAGGAGTAGCCATGGCACTCCCACAGTATGTTGCTACTGGTTTACTTTTCAGTCCCACTGACCCACTTTTTTGGTCATTCATCGACATTGGTAAAATTATATAATCTTATCTTATCTTATATGAAAGAACCAAAACACAATACATAAATTGATTTAAGCAACCTCAACTGTTACAGATGTTTGAGTTTCCTATAAAAAGATGTTAACATTTACCACAGTGTAATCCTTATGCAGTCTGTATAGTTTGTATATGCCCCGAGAGGATTGAGAATGATCATAAACATAATCATACATGGTACATTTCTTAAACAAAATAACCAAAAGCATTCACAAGCTGGTTATACAATGTATAATTATTACAGACGTGTATCAACAAATGCAACTCTATAGCATGTTGGTATGTTACTTATGCTTGCGGATAAAAGATGCTGTTTTATATTTTTTGTGGACAATGTTAAAGATGATTTGAAATTATAGGTGTTAGACTGACTAATGTCAAAAGATTTTTATTCAATTTTATTAAATGAAAACCATACTGAAATTTGCTCCAAAATGCTTGCATTCTGTGTGTTTGATCCAGTGGTATCCAAAACGGATGACTGCCATCACTGTGAATTTCTTTTAAATATATCTACAAGTACATATATCATAAGAATTTACATCAAATGATGGGGACAAGTCCTCTGAAGCAGTTGTGGCAAGGTGGCATAAGTTCATTTCACTTCTCAAGAGTCAAAACAGAGCCATCTGTAACACTAAGTTTTTAAATGTTGCAAGTGGCAACATAAAAGCAAAAGAAAAGATAAAGTCAAGGACAGAATAATTGGTATTCAAACTCTTAAAACAAGCACTACCATATTCCAGTTTGAAATTTCACTACACAAAGTAAGCAAACCTTCCAACTAGAAAATACCATCAGATCCTTCTTGCAATTGGATAGACAAAAGGTAAAAGGAAACTTCAGTTGAAAGAGGCATCAGATATATAAATGAAATACATTGTTCCAATAAAATGTAACAAGACAAATTTATAAACTTTACAACACAATATTTACACCTGATTCTTGTAAAGCTTAACCTCACTTTTTAGCTTTAGAAAATCTAAGGCAGCGATATTTTTCTCCAGTTACAGTAATTTCCAAGGCACCATCCTGATTATCTTGACTTGATGCAGTACCCATTAGAACACTTTTCTCCTTTTCTAGGTTTTCCCTTTCTATTTTCAACCTTGCTTCTTGTCTAGCAATTTCAGCCTGTAAACATACACCACTCAAGAAATTATTTTGTTTACATCATGAACAACAACTGAAAACAAGAGGATATTGCAGTCATAGATGCACTTAAATAGTCATTTTGAGTTTGCAAATGCTAAAAGAAATTAGTTCACGATGAACAAAAGGATCTGGAATTTGTTGATAACATTGTGTTAACTGTCTGACTAATAGTTTCTCCAAGGAAGGAAATGCACTGATGCAATAAATACTCAGTACATATGACCTAAAGCCCAACAAAACAAAATTTACGACAAGTCATCTTGTTGTAGTCTATGGTCAAGCATGCACTAATGATATCTATAGCATTCTTTAGTAAAACATCATCATCACTTAGAACTTGAAAAGGAAAACCTCCAAGACATCACTGCAAATGCCGAATAGACCTTTTGACAGGTAATTTCAATGTACTTGAAAGTCTGAGCCGCTGAAATGTTCTTAAAATCCCAATAGGTAATATATGTGTGCCCCATCAACCTTAACTGGCACATGTTAAGGCAAACTAACTATAGTTAGTTAAAAGCCACTGGAATCATGATTTTCAAAGCACAAATGCACAAGACACAGTATTTTGCATACAGCTGACTTGATTTCCTATTGCATATTATGTTTTAACACATTTATAGTTCCTATTTCTTTTGAAAATTATACACTGAAGATAGATTGTATCTCTAGCCAAAAATAGCTCACCTTAGAAGAGATAGATCTTATCTCAAAACCATCTATCCTATCATATTTTGTCCCTAATACTTTTATCAAAGTAGGTTTCCCAACTAAAATGGTCATTACCTCTTTAACACCCCTGCCCAACAACCATTTTCGTTTCTTTTACGCCAAGAATCTCCCTAAACCTCTGAAACTACTCCTTGCTCAATGCTTTCTTGAAGATTTCAGCAAGTTGAACTTCAGTCCTGTAGTGTACCACTTCAACTTTTGCCTTTTGCACCTATTCTCCCCAACAAAGTGATAATGGATTTCAATATACCTAGCCCTTGCACAAAACATCATACTTTTTCTTAGTTGAATGACACTCTCATTGGCACAGTAGACGGGTGTGCCTTGACGTTGTTGAAGGTTGATGTCACAAAGAATGCTCCTTCACCATATCGCTTCACAAATGGGTATAACTACTGCTTTGTATTATGCCTTTGTGGAGAGAAATTAAACAGTTGGTTGGCTTCGTACAAATCCATGAAACTACTACTAATTCCATGCTGAGAGAGCAGCCTCTGGTGGATTCTATTTCATTGATGGAACATGCATCCTGCCCAATCGGAATCTATGTACAGGACCAAGTTGAAGTCATGCCCTCCGCATGTTCAAGTCCATAATACAAGGTACAACCATACAATTCTGTGTTTCCTTCAACAAAGATCTTTGGGACTTGCCATGAAGTGCGACATAATCCCAACTGTATAACCCAAAAATCTGATCTGATAGTAGTAAGGACAATACTTTATACCAACTGTGCATAAAATGTTGCATCTGATGGCTTCAAATCTATATGAACTAATAACTTCGTATTTCTATAGAAGTTGCAATTGACTTTCCCTTGTCCATATTAAACCTTTTCCAATATTATTGTGCACACTTGGTCTAGGACATCAAATTGTTGCCATTCATCTGCCATACTTCCACCTTCAAACAATAAGAAAGTATGCCCAACTCAATCATTCCAAAGGTTTTATGCAGCTCACCTTTCAAATTTTCAATCATCTTTGTCTTGGTACTTGTAATGATTAGATCTTCACATTCAACACAGCAATCACAATATAATCACCTTTCATTATTATCTAGAGATTCAAATTGTATAAATTTCTCTTAAACATGTTTCCCATGAGGTGCTCATATATTTTTGCATACCAAGTTATGGTGCATGTTTGGGTCCATACAACGATTCTTTTAATTTGCAAACCAGATTCTCCCCCCACCTTTTGCAAAGCCTTGGGGTTGCTACTGTACATTGTATACTTCCTCTTCTAAATCTTCATTTAGAAAGGCACTTTTGGCACCCATATGTTAAATGGTCCACTTGCACTAAGTTGTAATGACTAACACTATTCTAATTGTATTCATTTTCACCATGGTTGAAAAACTCGTAGGGTATCATGTGCACTCACTACTTACACCTGGGTCAGTGCCAAAACTGAGCAGAGTCTAATCTACACAGAAAAACTCACTGAAAACAAAAAATTTAAAGTCCAATGGACTCAAGATTAACTCTGGAGTTTTTCATACAAAGAGACTTTGACATGGCAAATGCTCACCAATTTTTTTTTATGATTTTGTGTACTTTTAAGTTTTCAACTTGTCGAGATTTGGAGGAGTTTTTGGGTTGTTCTTGTTGAGCTTTTAGCAGGAATTTATCAATTCTAAGTCGTACCCATATTCTCTAGCATTGTTGAGTCATCCCCCAGGCCAAGTTTTTCAATGTTACCCATATTCACTAGCATTGTTGAGTCATTCCCCAGGCCAAGTTTTTCAACATTGATTTTTTCCACATGTGCAAAGGTTTCTTGATAATCAATACCTTCTTTATGTGGAAGAAGTTCTAGCACTAACTAACTTTGGCTTATTCTGGTCAACTGAACCATCAGCTTTATATTGCCTTATATACCCTCTTGCAACCAAATACAATTTTCCCTTTAAGCAAATCGACAAGTTCCAATATTTAATTCCTCTGTATAAAATCAGATTCGACATGGATTGCTTTATCTCATTCTTCCTCTCCATTTGCATCCTCATATGGAACACGTTCATCTGAATTTATGACAGTGACCATCAAACCTATATTAGCCTATTGTGTAGATCTTCCAGATTTTCTACTTCATTGCTTTTAAGTAATTCTATACCTTTGAGTCCTTCAATGTTTGCATTGCGCAAGTACAACTTTGGAATCTTCTTGGCCTTTGGTGATGTCCTCTCATTGTATCTTTATTGTCATTAGCCTCTTCAACAACACTAGAATCTCAATTGATTCTTTCTTCCTCGCTATGGCCTGCATTATTAAGCAACCTTCTTACAATTATCTTCAATAGGCAATGACACTTCAAACTGATTTGAATCTCCCTAGCAATGATCTTCATCAAATATGGCATCTCTTATGACAACTACATCCTTCTTTTCCCAATTAAAGAACTTACAAGCCATAGACTCTTCATTGTGGCCTAAAACAATACACATCATACTTTTGTCCTCTAGTTTGTGTATTTCTTCTTGTAAGTTTACCTTTTTTCTCTGAACCCATTCTTCATTATCCTTCAATCATTTAAGTAATTGAGTACTTGGCTAGTGTTGGAGGTAGGAGACACCTCCACAAGAGTGATTATAATGAATGGAGGGCACATCACCTTGAGAGTGATTGTTGTGTATAAAGGGCACACATACTTAAAAAGATGGTTTCCAACTATTGTTAGCATGTGTGTACACCTCATGAGAGAGATTCTCATGCATGCATACTCATTTATGAAAACATGCATTCCAGCTATTGTTAACACATGATGGGTGCACCTCATGAGAGAGATTCCCATGCATACATGCATATTTATGAAGAGGTGTGGAGTTCATTGACTCTAGGAGTTAAACATCGTATTCATACCATGTGGGCACATGCATTTGTTATGGGGGTTACCTCTTGCATGTTGTCCAATATTTTTGGGATATATCCCCTCCTGCATGGTGCAATTACTTTGGGAGCTATATTGCATGCATGGCGCAATTACTCTAGGAGTAACTTCATGCATGATGCATTCATTACATGAATGAGACGCATCACTTGGGAAAGATTAATTTATTTTCCTAGAAAATTTATTTGCTATTCATAGCACTCAAGCAAGGTGCATCACTTGGGAAAGATTCCCTTGCATGCATGAGCACATGGAGCGCACCAATCTTGAGGCTATTCTTAGCCCTATTTGTAACCTCTTCTTCTCTAGTTATATAAAGGAGAGGAGGATGGAATAGTTAGATAAATAGTGAGTGTAATTTGCTATGTGAGCTTGTGAGGAGTTTCTGTGAGAGTAGAATAGAGCTAATGCAATCTTTCTTTTTAGTATAATACAAAAAGGTGTGATTGTTGCTACATATTTTTGGTATGTCGATTTGCATTCCTGTTTCTCTTTTCTTAGATCTGTTATCGACTTAGTTGTCAGTTTGATCTAATTCTCTAATATGCAATGACTACACTCTTGAATCTTCAATATGTTGAAGATTGTATCTCAAACCAGAACTTCCACACATGTTTAGTGTAAAACATGTCGGAAGTAGTTCTAGTCAAATCTATTTTCTAATTCACTTTAGTAATAAAATGAAAGTCTTATATTTAGTTGTAGAGAATAATAAAGTGTATTTCTATACACTAGTGATTTAGATTTATCTAAACTATACATGTCACTCAAAGATTAGGGTTTTGGTATATTAGGGTGTTGGGTAGATTCATATGCTTATTGCCAACAATGATAAAATCCAATGAGCAAGCTTCAATAACCTAGAAAATAAATTAAGAAGGAAGAATCAATGTTGTTGAAAGCATGAAACAACTTCACCCATTCATGCATGCTCTTCGAATCTGCCCCTTGAATCATTGCAATAAATGTCCCAAGCAAACTCAAATCAGCATTATCATGTCTATCAAAGGCAATCAATCAGCAGGCCCTAATCCCTCTTGGGAGATAACTCCCAAAATATCTGTAAGCTTTCTATGTTACTCAAAAAGTGTTTACACCATGTTTGGGGTGCTTCATGAGATTTGTGGTACATGGTGTATGCTCAATCCTTGGATGTGTTAGACTTTCAGGTTACTTCGAAAGTGTTACACCATATTTGGGTTGCTTCATGAGATTTGGAATACATGGTGTACGTTGAGCTACTGGATGATACAACATGGATTGTAGCATGAGAGATGGTCCATGATGGATATGCACAATTGTGATAACTTGTTCAGTGGATGCTAGACCTTGGATGATCATTGGCTCGGTGTTTTTCCCTAGGGCATTGGAGATCTCTTGCACGATGACCACATGGAGAATTCACCTGATGGGAGAAAGCCCTACTAGATATAAGGAGCATTGTGCATTGTTGAGGGCTACAAGCCCTATATGGCATGTGCTAACTTGGTTTCCTATTCGGAGGATTGGAGATGGCTCAAGGACATCTAGGGCTTTGACAGTTCAAAAAGTTCTAAATCTTCAATTTGCAAGATAAGAGAGACGAAGGCCGCAACAAGACAAGTTTGTGAATAACAATATCCGCTTTTATGCTTGGAAGAGAGATTTTTGGCTTAAAGAAACAAGTTTTTAGCTTGGATTAGTGGAGGGTCCTCGATCGGAGTCAAAACTCAATACAACCATTTTTTGAATTTGTATCTCCAAGTTCTAAGTTTTTCATTTTCAAGCTTTTATTTTTATCCATCAAAACTTTGAAAAAAATTATAGCAAAACAAACCTATCTACACCAAAGTTAAAATAGACAATTCTTCCCATTCAAGTTCTAATGACGAAATGGAATTGAGCCAGATGGGAGAAACAGGCAGTGGAAGTGTAGCTAGAAGTTGCATGGAAAATCAATGCATTTCCAAACTTTTATGATAGAGATAATCCAAAACAAAGCCAAAAATAGTTGTAGGAAACCTAAATGGTTGGACCATATTTGTGGCAATGATGTCACTAGAAGTGACAACAAGGAAAAACAACACTTTTATGAAACTCTAAATAGGAAGATGCTAGATGCACAAGATTAACCCCGTAACAGAAGGCTAAAATACTCAAGCTAAAGGAACTCTTCTAGCAAGAATGTCTCTTTGCAGCCTAAACAGAGAGTAGATTAGGTGTTGAAGTTAAAGAAGGGGGGGCTTCTATTAAAAAAAGGTGTTGTAGGCACAATCTCTGAAATGTATAACACACAATTACATGATGCACATGATGCAATTGCGGGATTTTAATTTTTAATGTTGATGCCATTCCCTTTGTGTTTCCCATTCTCCTTTTGCAATGAGGCCATAATGAAGGCTTTGGAAGCAAAGATTTAATGCATCCCCCTCCAAATCTAAAAACAAGCTCAAGACACAAGTGTCCAAGATTAGCTTGGAGATGGAGCATATGAGGCAGATCTGGGTGAGGTCAAGTTTCTCTACTGTTATAGAAGCAAAAGACTAAGCACAAGCTATCTACTACTTAAGCCTAGCTCATAGGTTGTTCCTTGTTTTCTTTGTTTTAATTTGTGTATCATGTACGATCAATTATCATTTATTTTTTCCAAGGAAAACCTCGCGTGGAAAGTTTCAGCCACTTGCCCACATTCTTGGATGATGCCCATTTCAAACCCGTTGGCACCGATTATGGCGCTTTAATCGATAGAGACATCAAGAGAGGCACAGAACAGAGGGATCCAACCTGAGGAATAGACCCTAAGACCTCCTACATGAAGCTTAAAGCACTCAACCACTAAAACTAGCCCACCGAACTATTAGTCATTTACACATCTAAGACCATATAAATAGAAAACTTTGTCATCTAAAAGACCAGGCACGCAACAAATGCATCCAGCCGAGGTAACAACCCCGAGAACATGAAGCTCAAAGGAGTCAACCACTCGAGCTAGCCCACCAGACTATTAATCATTTAAATTTTATACATCTAATATAGATAGAAAATTTTGTCATTTAAAACTTTTGAATCATATCAGATTAAGATGTATTGTGAGATTTTGGAGCAATAGATCTAGAAGCTAAAACAAGCTGTAAATACAGTTAGCAATATATTGAACAAGTGAAAAAAATCATAGTGACATAATCTTCATTAACTGTCAAAGAACGGTTACAATAGTTCATCAAAGATGAGAGTTCCAACGCAATATGCATTGGAATGCAATGGAGAATGCTTGCCCAATGTTGTACATATAGGCAATTTGAATTCCTAAGAAAGGCAATTCGAATTGTACTCTTGTGCATGAGGACCTAGTTGAGCTTAATTTAGAGCTAAGTTGCCAATTAGCCAATCATATCATAATAGCATTTTCATTTCTTTCCTTTATGATTGGCCATTGAAAGGGTAGTAATTCATTATTCTCATAGCTATTTTACTTGAACAAAAGTTAATCTATGTATCTTTGCCTCAGTTTGGATTGTGCAATCTTAACCCCTTTTTCTTGTAAGGTGCACCCTTAAAGGAAAGAAAGAAGAAGTTTTTTTCCCTTTGTGATGTTGTGTAGGTATCTCTAACACATCAATTGGATAGAGATTAACCTAGGGCAAGATCTTTCCCTTGGTGATTATTCGAGGCAAGGCCCTCTTGGTAAATCTTTGGTGACTCCATGTCCTAAAGTGTGTTTGGCACTAGTCTCTTCCATTCAACCGCCAAAAGGTAAAAAATATCAAAAAAAAACTACACCCTCTTTTATTTCTTATATTTAAAAAATAACAAAAACATTTTTTATGGTGAAATCTACTAACCCTAAAGGAAAATCATATTTAAATTTCACAATTAGTTAGATCTATATTTTTATTGAATATCTTTGGGTTAAATTAAATTATAAATCTGAAATTTAACTCTAAAAGTTCATTACTTCATTTTCAGAATTATTTATTTCAAGTCTTTGGTTATTAAAGATTAATTTAAATAATACTGAGCCCTAAAAAGCTGAATTTTATCTCCTGGATATATCCAGTGAATATTCAAAGTTTATTACTCACTTTTATTCTCAAGTTATTTATCTCTATTAGTGGGTAACTATTAAACTTACGCAATCTGTAATGACTTTTTTATGCATTAAAACAGAAATCCCAACTCATTTCATAATTCTAAGGGTTGAATCTTCTTTCTTACATTTGAATTGCTTATTAAATTTCTGCAATTTCCAGCGATATAAATTCATAGATAAATCATACATTGCAGAATTTTCCATTGACTTAAGCATTTCTAAGTGTTCTACTATTTTTCTTGGATTAATTTTTTTAATTATAATTGTGGAATTTATTTTGAATTTCTGCATTTTACTGTCATAATTTTCAGAATTAAAGTTTATCTTGTAAGCTTAAATACATATATCCTTCAAGGGAAATTTCATAGTGGTTATCACCACTAATTAGTAATTCCTAGTGGTTATTACAGCTAAATTCTTTTAGCTTAAGTTGCATAATTTATAATATGTAGTTGCTTGAAGTACTTAACTGATATCTTACATTCTTACAATTGGTTTATCTAAAGTGGTGATTAGGCTTCATTCTTTGATTAGAGCAATTCAAGACATATTTATTAAATCTAATTACAAACTCTAGTGGTTCACCCTAGACCTTATTCTTAGCCTTGGACATCTTATTAATTCACATTGTACATGTTTACTTTTCATATCAATATTGTGGATTAGTAATTTGTCTCTTTTATGCTTCCTGTTTTACCGTTATATTTATTTGAAGCATTTCCATTTGAATCTAAGTGTTTTATTAAGCATGTCTTTTATTTGTGAATTCATTTAGCATCTTAAGTACCTAGTTCTATTTCATATATAATTGTGCTTAAGGTTAAATTAACTCTCACTCTTACCTTAAAGAAAATATTCTCTAGTTAGGGAAGCCTCCCTTGGCTTTTGAGAGTTGGCCCAAAAAGAAGGGGTTGGTTGTGTGGTGACATTGGCAACCAATCCAAGGTTGCCTTTGGCTTGTATCTGTACATTGGGACCTTTCCTACTTAGGTGCAAGTTGGAAGGTAACACACTGAAGATTGCTTTAAAAATGGAATGTGAAGCATATTGAAGTTAATTGAACAACCCATACATAATAAGTAGGTGCTTCAAGGAGTCAGAGGACACTAGATTAGAACCTAATTGCAATTACTACTATCAATAAGGGTGTTTGTCAGCCATGAAAACTAAGACAAAGCACAAAATGGAAGGGTTGACTCATCTGATAGAAAAGAACGGGGGGAATGCCTATAACATCGACAAACATATGACGCTGACTTGGAAGATATATCTAAGGAAGGACCAACCAAACAAAATGAGAGGCAACAAAGTCAACAATCACAACCATGACAAGATAGAAGAAGTGAAGGGAAAGAAGTTAGTGGACTTGTCAAGAATCAGTGAGCATGGTGTGATAGGAATCATACATGGGACCAAAGTTGGGCCCATCATCCTAGCCAACCAAAGTGTGTTAGATAAAGGAGTCAACAAGCCCAACGTCAATAAATTAGCAATCAACAATGGCATACTAAGTTCAAGTGGAAGCAACAACCGCTAATACCGACTCAACCTTGACAAACATCACATCTACCATATGTGCAAGCATCCTCCAAATTGCTTGGAAATATGACCACAACAGCAATGCCTAATGAAAAGCAAACATCAAAGTTCTATTTGTGTAGAATGTGGGGACACTCTACACAAAATTGCATTACTCTTATCTAGAGTCAAGTTGTGACAACTATGTGGACCAAAAGATTCTTGAAACTCACTTATGATAATTTGTAAGAACAAATCATCAAGATCGGAAGATCCATAATATAGTTTCAATCATTTGTATGTAGAGGCAAGGCACAATTGAGGTGGCACAGGCTTCTTAGGCATGTGGAGTAACCAATGATTTGTCCAAGGAAAGTCAGTTAGTTACATGATCCCACCCTCAAGGTTTTGTTGGATCCAAATCTATGGGGGGGGAATTTGAATGTTCAAGAAATAGAAAAGCAAAGGTAGAAGAGACCTCTCCAACTTTTGATGTTGAGACTCAAGACTAGTGATGCATGTGAGCCATGTAAACTTTCAGACCATGGTAAGTAGATTTTGCACTCCAATAATAACCTAAACACTAAGTAGCTAGAATAATGAAGAACTTCAATCAAAACAACAACTTCTAAATACGTTAATCTACAAACACATATTGTTGGAAAAAAGAATAGCAAATACAGTGGTGCATCCCCCATTCTCATTTATAGAATAAGAAGAGGAGAGAAAGTACAATGAATTTAGACACATGCAAGAAACACTTAGTTTTCACTGTGTCGAACCCTAACCCTAATCCGAACACCTAGTGTGTCCTCCTACATGGATTGGAGTGCCAAGAATATAGAGCCCCTCCTAGAGATGACTAAATCAAAGCATGTAGTGACAGTAGACAGAACCTATACAGTATAGATAATTATTGCATGCATCCTAGGGATTCACACCCCTCCTACTAGAATAGAACCTTTCATGCAATGCACCCTAGAAAACCTAGGGATCTTCACCCCTGTCTAAGAATATGCCATGCATGTAACCTAAAAATCAAAGTAAACTAAATTCTTAATTGAAGATCAAATTGAACACTAGGTAGCTAGAACACTGAAGAACTCCAATCAAAACAACTTCTAAATACACTAATCTACAAATGCATACAATTGGAAATATGAATAGCAAATACACAGATCTAAACTCTCAATCACATCTATCTTCTATTGAAAATTTGAAACAGAAGAACTACACTGCAATAACTCGAAACTAAAACTCGTTGACCAACACAATAGTGCATCCTGCATCTCCTTTATAAAATAAGAAGAGGAGGGAAAGTACAATGAATCTAGACATATGCAAGAAGCATTCAATTTTGACTGTTCAAACCCTAACCCTAATCTGAACACCTGTGTGTCCTCTTGCATGGATAGAAGTGCCAGGAATATAGAGCCCCACCTAGAGATGACTAAGTCAAAGCATGCAATGACTAAACCTCTAGAACTATAGATGTTGCATGCAGCCTAGGGATCCATGCCCCTTCTCCTAGGATAGATCCTCTAATGTAATGCCCTACATAGCCTAGGGATTTGCAACTGTGTCTGGGAATAGACCGTGCATGAAACCTACAACTAAACTTAATTGAAAGCTTAAATGAAGATCAAACTAAAGACAAGCACATGCACGCTTGAGCTCCTAACTCACCTCTACATAACAATACCTCGCCCCTTAATCTACCCTAGTGATGCACCATCAATAGATCTACACAAATCTCGAGGTGAAGGTTCTATTGGAACTATTGCACCATGAGGAAGGAGAATCAAGTACCGAGCAACTGGGTTAAAATTTAACATGCTAGAGGGCCTACAAATTTGTTTGAACAGGCTCAAGATGTCATCCAAGCTTCGTAGTTTGTACACAGAGGAGACAACAAAAAGAGAATTTGTCTAAAGTGGCTGTCCATGAAATGCTCGAAGGAGGTTGTTTAAGGGATATCTCATAAAATCTAAAGGGGATTGACACCGAACAAAGTTGTTTGTTGAATTTTAGCAAGCTTCTTTGTACGTTATTAAAATTGTAGCTTGAATTAAGCTGAAAGAGTAATGGCATTATCTTAATTTTGTTGCCACCTAAAATGCATGTCCATTTTAGGCCAGTAGCATTGTACCATGGAGATAGCGATAGAGAGAGTCATTTCTTTTACTGGATAGAAGGGTTTTTACATTCTCATAGGTATATTCGATCTAGAATTCAGCACTAATTAAGGCAATTTACAGCCAACTCTATGTTAGCAGACTTCCATACATGCATACACATTCAATTGTTGAGGGTGCTATAGAAGATTTTATAAAGCCAAGTTCCTTCATGAAGAGATTTTGGTGATAAAAGAAATAGACAGATCAGCTTTTTGGTGCATTCAGCTTGAAATAAGGGGAGCATGTTTTGGAATGTTCCTATAGCAGGTTTTTGTATCCAATGAGTACTTCTGTAGCAGCTTTATAATGGATGCCAGGATGGAAGAGCAGTATTTTCTATGCAACCTTGAGACTAAGCATTTGGGACCTGGAGAATATATGTTGCAGTTGTTGTAATGATCAGAAGAAATCGCTGGTGCGAGTTTTGTTGGATTGATGCTCTTGGATTGAAGTTATCAGTTGAGAGTGTTATTAATCATGAGCGTGTGTATACATATTATATATCTCAGTAATGTTCAGCACGCAGAATAAAACAGAAATCGATAAATACATCACCTTTCGATAGTGTTACCTCCAAAAATATACACAAATGATAAGTCCAATCACCGAGCACAAA
Source organism: Pseudotsuga menziesii (assembly GCA_001517045.1). Classification (NCBI taxonomy): domain Eukaryota; kingdom Viridiplantae; phylum Streptophyta; class Pinopsida; order Pinales; family Pinaceae; genus Pseudotsuga; species Pseudotsuga menziesii. The sequence continues at coordinate 229,418 of LPNX010135467.1, read as the reverse complement.
CCCTAGGGCAACTTGAAGACACCGCCTACTGTCACCTCAGCAATTGTCCTCCTAACTTTAGGAGGCCTCTTTTCTGACACAAGGGGTGATTCTCTTATAAAACTACAAATTTGACCTTTGTCCTTGCAAAGCTTGACATAAAAATTAGATTTATAGAATGAAGATATTTTTAGAGTTAAGTGATAAGTGATGGTGGACTACCAAAAGCAATGTCTATTGCCCATAAGAAACGAGGTGATTGGACTTGTCTGAACATGGAGACCTGGATTCAAAACCCTTTGCAGGTGTGGTTGTAAGTATGTCGTTGTGAATATAAGAAGTATTCTACAAAATAAAAGTGTCTATCCATTGGATGACAGAGTCAAGATGAAAGAGCAAGAAGTATTGAGTATGATGGAGAAGATATAATTAAGACATGTGTTGATGTGCTCTAATTAGTTGAAAAAAGATTTTCAAATTGTGCAAGATTAAGTGAGGGCCCTTATGTAAGATGCACTATCACAACCATGATATTACTACCAGTGTTGCAAACATCGGTCAATTTATTGCGATGTTCTGATAAATCGCGAGTTTTTCAGCTCGCCGACGTTTGCTCAAAAAATCGGAGAAAAAATCGGCCCAATTTTTTCCTGAGAAATTACCAATTTTTTCCGATTTATCCCGAGATATTGCCGATTTTTTCAGGGCATTTTTTTCCTGAGATATTGCCGATTTTTTCAAGGCATTTTTTTCCTGAGATATTGTCGATTTTTCCACGATTTTTTCTAAACGTGAGAATGAATATTTTTGTATTTTTTTAAGTTTGTCGATTTATTGCCAGTGTTTGTCGATGTGCTGCCGAGATATCCCGAAACGATGTTTCCTGGACCCTGCAGATTTTTTCGCCATGCCAATGTTTGCAACTTTGATTACTACCAAGTAATCACATGCAACCATGTACAATAGAGAAATCACCACATATGAAACCCTAGATGAAATAGATTGTGTGTGACAGCCTTCTAATTGAATGATCAACCAACAACTTATCATATCTTCGAATTTGATTTCGCCATGTGATCAAGAAGCCATAGCATACCACACTTAATCTTATTTCTTAGTTACAACAGATTTCAAACATTCAAAGAACAGCTATAACCAAAAAATTCCAACAACAAAATTCTCCAATTATCCAAGCTTACATCAAGAGCAATGTTGCAAACATCGGCCGAAAAATCGCAATGTTCCGAGAAATCGCAAGTTTTTCAATTCACTGATATTTTCTCAAAAAATCGCCTAAAAATTCTGGCCAATTTTTCTCGCGATATTGCCGATTTTTCCTATTTTTTTCTCGATTTATCCTGATATAATGTTGATTTTTTCTTGATTTTTTCTAAAGGTGATTTTGACTTCATGGGGGGTGGAGTGTGGGGATCCTATTATGAAATCCACCCTTGGAGAGCATTCTTACAGCACTAATTAATTAATTTCATAGCATTACGGCACTAATTAATTAATTTCAAATCATTCTTACAGCAGTAATTAATCCGCCCTTGCAAAGCATTCAGTATCCTAGTTGAACTAACTAATTTCATTTATTATTATTATTGACTCGTGATGATCATGAGCTACATTTGTTATATTTTTTTATGACTGGGGAGTTAGGATTCAGGACACAGTTCATTTTTTATGTGTGATGTATCACTAAACATCTTATATATCTTATAGATCAATTTTCTTTCCATATCCATATGGCAATGTGTGTTTATTTGATGTTATTATTGTTTAGATGTTTACATTTTTGAAAAAAAATGAATATTTTCGTATTTATAAGTTTGTCGATTTATTGACGATGTTCGCTGATGTGCTGCCAAGATATTCTGAAACGATGTTTCTTGGACCCTGCTGATTTTTTCACCACAGCGATGTTTGCAACACTGATCAAGAGTCTGGAAGGATTTTATCTCAGCCCTAATGACCTCTTATTGGAGCAATAACGCCCTTCTACAAAGATTATTTCAATAGCAAATTGCATTGGCAATCCCTGCAAAACCATAGTCATCCATGCAAGAGAAAGGAGAAATGGAGAAACCTTACATTGAGCTTAACACTTAATTTTTTCCTCCCAATAGATATTCAACTAAGCTTAGAGGGAAAATCCCATCCATCCAACCATGCTTTTACAAATGAGAGCTCTCTTCCTTTTATAGAGATTTTCCTCAAACATTTTATAATAATATTGAGTAACTTCTAGATCCATGAACCTTCTAGAAACAATAACTTTAAAATACATAAAGAAGGTCTAGAACTTAGAAGCCTTCTTCAAGCTAGGTACTCCTTAAGGGTGAAAAGATGCACAAAATAGGGCTTGATTTAGTCTTTGTTGCCACATGTCACCTTCCAAGCTTGGGAACACTCCAAGAATCACCATCAAGCAGCTTCCTCTTCCTTGGTCTTATGGGTAAGGGGGTTGCCTTACCACCTTGTTGTGACCCCTCTAGTTGACTTCTTGTCCTATATCTTCCTATTGGTCCTAGCACCCTTATTGTTTGTGGTACCATGACCCCTTTGCTATGATGACTTGACCTTATTGTTTTTATTTTGTGTGACCATTTGACCTTTGGTACCCTATTCTAGGTCAACCACTTTATTTTATGTTTTTATTTTTGGTACCTATCCTAAATCCTAGGAATGTCTAAGTGACCTTTCTAGAAGGCTTGTCAAGATTATAAATTAAGTTCATAACTTCATTCTTGGGTGCATCTTGACTTGAGAGAAGTTCAGATCTGATTCTTGTCTACTTGAGAACAATTTGTTGTTGGTTTGTGCTTGACGTCTAGGGCTACAGCTGCTTTGAGTGGACGTTTTTTGGGTCTGTGTTACTTCTATCTCCTTGTGGACTAGGTCCTGACTGTGTTGTCCCTCCTTGAGCTGAACCGTGACTATATGTTGCTCCTTTGACTGAGCCATGAGCTGCTTGTGACACCTCTAGGCAAGTTGTGACTGTACTGGGCTGATCCGTGACCATTTTGTTGTTGGTTATGTAGGTCGTGTTCATCTCTGTGGGTTGCTCTTGGACTGTTAGCCTAGGCGTCATTATTCTGGGGCTGCTTAACTTGTTTTGACTAGGGTCATGTTTGTTAACAGCCTTCCTACGTTGGGTCGTGATTGTGGGTTTACCCTCTTACTGAGTTGTGGTCTCTCTTTGTTGAATGGTGGTTGCTAGGAGCCTTTAAGGTTGGGTTGTGACACCTTCCTGCTAGGCCATGACTGTTTTGTATGCCCTTTGGCTTGGTCTTGACTGTGGCTTCCTTCTCCTAGCAGGTCGTGACTATTTGGATGCCATTGGGTTGGTTTGTGACTGTGTTGTCTCTATCCTAGCTGGGTCATGACTATACATGATCTCTCCTAGCTGACCGTGCACAGTAGTGACCCTCCCAAGCTTGACTGTGGACTGTGGTGCCCTATCCTAGCTGATTGTGGTTGTGTTAAGCCCTAGATGATAAGTCAATGATGGTGTTAAGTCTGCTAAAGGGAGTTGTGACCTTTTAGGGTGCCTAATTGTGATTGGGACTGAGTATCAATGCTATTACCCTACTGGGATCTTCCCACTTGGTGACTAGGATTTGCTACTGTATGTATCTAACCTTAACCTACAACACTCTAACCTACACTCTCTCAAGGTATGTCATATGTTCCTTTGGTGACTTGTCCTTGCAGTGACAAGATTTGATTCCAAAAGAGTCCGAGTATAAGGGAGATTTAAACTAGATCTAAACCAGCATTGTCACTTTTTATTAGTTGTTGTTCATTAGTTTGTCTTTTATGATACTATTGTTATTATTCATGTTTTGTATATTGCAATTGATAAATTGTATCTCAAGGACCAACTTTAACACAGTGACCATTGGAGTGTTAAAGTTGAAAGAGATGAATATTATGTTTAAATTTTCTACAGCAACATTGTTCTAGATCTAGCTTTGTTTTAGTTTTGTTTTATGCATTAAAGTATAAAATTTGTGATTTTCCTATATCAAACCCTAATCTAATCCAAACTTTAACAATACGAATGCCAAGTGTCCTTCTTAACTAGGCATTCCTCTTCTTTTGTACATGTGACCATAGATTATGCCATGAAATACCCACATATCACTCAAAATAAGGAATGTTCCTTGAAGAGTCTTTAACCATTGTGAGAGGATTTTTAGGTGACACACATCAATCTTCATCGAGGGCATTCTCTAGAAACCTCTTTGTTGTCTTGTAGATGATACCCAAAGCCCACAAGAATCTCAGTCATGCCTCAACATATGTAGAAGCACCTCATGTGATGTGAGATGAACCCGTGTGTTGAGAAATGCCTTCAAATATGTAACTTTTGCGTTGAAAACTATGAAGACACCCCAAAGGCACCCTCCCAGTGGAGAAATATGAATAACATATGTAGATAAGTGTGTTAAAAGGAGAATGTCTACTACATGTGCAACCTTGCCTCTAAATATGTGAACTTAACAACAAAACATACCTCAAAATATGTGAATATCCCTCTAAATGTGAAACAAATGGGAACACATGGATCCTCACCACTATTCAAATTTTAGTGCTTTCATAAATTGGCAATTATGAGTGTAATTTAAAAAATTTATTTAGCATAATTACACATGAAAGTATCAACTATATGTATGAGCAGTATAACATTAACCAGATGTAATAGTCAACCAACATAGAGCAAAAAATAAGCATATCATGAAAGTAAACAAATCACATCACATCAATCATGCAGAGTAGACACCATCTTTTTACCCTGGGAAAACCCTCATTCCTTCAGAGGGAAAAAACCCAACAACCTTTCTTATGATAGATTCGTGATAGAAGAACAAGTATACATAAAATGACCATGAACATCAAACCCTTAACACGTGAGGGTATATACAAACCAAGAAACCAGATACTTATCTTTTGTGTTGATGTAAGCCTTGCTTGATATGACATCAACCCTATCACATTTATTTATTGTTGGAAGGTGTTTGATCTGATCCACAATTGACAATAGCAGTCCTATTGAGTCTTGTATTTTCCTTCAGTTGCTTGGATATGTACAATAAAAGTCTTGAAGGGGCTAGGGCTAATTTTGAAGACTTCACAATGTGGTGGTAGCCTTTCTTAGAATCAAGATTTGAACCTTGATGACTTCAACAATATATGGGCTAGGGCATCAGCATACTCATGGTAACCATCACTAAAGATGCAGTGGCCATGTTAGGTCTTATTTCAACCATAAGTGATTTCATATAAAGTGCCAACAAACTGTTCTAGGACCAAATCCAAAACTCAATGACCTTGTTCTTTTGTCTAAGCCTCGGTGAACTTCTCTGTGAACTGATAGCATAGTGGAAAAAATCTCCGATTTTTTGGTGATGTCCCGAAAAATCATGATGTTTTCTAGCTGCCAAATTTTCGGCCCAAAAAAATTGCAATTTTTCAAAAAATCGGACATCAGGAAAAATCGGGAAAAAATCGACAAAAATCAGACAAAAATCAACAAAAATCGAGAAAAAATCGGGAAAGATAAGGAAAAATCAGGTAAATCGGCAAATAGGGGAAAAAATCGGTAAGCAAATTTTGACCCTACTAAAGTACAAAATTTGCATTTTTAATGCTTGCCGCAGTTTCCCGATTTTTGCCAATTTTTTCGTCGATGTTGCCGAGAAGATGTTTTCTGGACCCTCGCTGATTTTTTGCCGATGTCGATTTTTTCCACTATGACTGATAGTCAACAGCATACCTCATTATGATCGCAGCCTACCTGTAGCAGTCTTGTTATAGTCATGACATACCTATAGCAGTCTTGTTATGGTCATGACATACCTGTAGCAATCTTGATATGGTCATGGCATACCTCAGCAGGCCTCATTATGGTCACGGCATACCTATAGCAGTCCTTGGATACCCCTGGTATACTTCAAATACCTTGACGGTGACCTCGGATACTCTTTCTAACTTCAATCAAGGGTTGTCAAGCTTGAGACTAACCCTTATTAAGGCTAGAGGAGATGAGGAAAACTCTAAACAAAGTTCTGGTGGCTGAGATAAACACTAGCAGAGTTCAAGCTTCACTAGACAATGCCTTCTAGGACTGTCGACTGCCTTTTGTAGCATAATCGAGCCTATAACACACATGTGGCTTCTTCCTTGTGGTCAAGACAAGCAACAATACTCCTGCAGCTGCATCCAACATATGAATCAAACCCTCAGTGATAGAGAGAATCAGTATATACCCCTTACGTCAACCTTAAAGGGATGAATCAGTCCTTCGACAGTGAAGAAATCAACATATATCTCCTGCGGCTCTCTTAAGGAGATGGATCAAACCTCCACGAACCAAATAGAGAGATATATGCCAGGGTATACTCAGAAATTTTGTCTTTTGATCGAAGGTAAGAGATCATGTGTGTGTCTTTTTCAAATGAGAGCACTCTCTATTTATAATCCATCTTTGAGATCACATCCATAGTCTTAGGAATAAACAAATAATAAAATACTCTTAGTTAGGGTTATATTATTTTATTTTTACTTTCAACCCTTCGACTTTCATCTTGGCCTTTTGGTCCCTTGCTAGTGGGTTCTTGGACCTTCGATTGGGTTCTTGGTCCTTCATTGGGGTTTCATGACCATAACCAAGTCATCTTAGACCCTTCTCTTGGTCTTTGTGGCCCACATGTGCCAACTCAAGGTACATTATCATAAATAAGAAACTTTTCTTCTTTCATTCTTCACTTGACTTGGGCACTAGTACTTAGTGTCTTTCTTTTCATGAGCGCTAGGTGTTCATGACCTCTTATAGGTGGGCGCTAGGTCTTTATGACCCTTTCTTCATGGGCACAAGATTTACATGACCTTTTATCAAGTCATTATGTCTTCTAGTGATGGATATGGTCCATACATGTCATAGAATAGATAGAGTATCCTTCCTTCAAAAGGAATCTTCAAGTCCTCAAATGATCCACTTGTGCCAAGAGATAAGCTCTCTTCCAATTGCTTCTAATTTGAGTCTCCTAGACTCAACTTTATGACTTCTCATAAGTACTATACATTGGTCTTCTTCACACTTTCAATGGTCAAACTTGTCTTCTAGAATCCTCATAAGAAAGGTTTATTCATGTTGATCAAGTACATCAACATCCTAGTCTCTAACTAGATCCTCAACCCTAGGTTGAAGCCAATCTCCTGAAGAATGGCTCTCGATGTTTCCCAAAAATCAACAATCACTACCTCTCAAATGACACATACCATGCTCCAAAGTTCATATATGCTGGTGCAATATTGTTGAAAAGAATGCCTCTAAAAATGCAAACTGGACTTGCATTTCAAGGTGTAACAAGTAGCAATTACACTTCTTTAAACAACAACTAGGTGCAGTATGAGTGCTCTTTTGGACAACAGCTAGGCAAGTTTTATTTGTGGAGATATTTTTATATATGAAGTGCATCGGAGTTTCGAAACGTACCCAACATTTCAAGTATACAGTCCACCCATCATCACAGGATCCAAATGAAGCTTTCAAAAAGACCACTTTCTAAAAGCTTCATTTGGATCCCCTAATGATGGGCGGAGTGTCTACTCGAAACATGTTAAAGAAATGTAACTTCGGAAAATATTCTATTGTACTTTTATTATATTATTACTATTCCTCCTTCGGGAGATGTCATTGATGTAATTGGCCATATAAAAGTCTTGAGGTAAAACCTTTGTTGTAAGTCAGGTCAATAGTACCCACAAAAGTATTTTATAAATGTCATTTCGAGTCTTCCTAGGTAGGTCGGCCCTAATTAGAGAACTAGGCCGACCAAGTTAGGTAATTAGGTCACTCACTTGATGAGTATAAATAGGTGAGGCACCTCCCTCATTTAGAGACATCTCTCACACAAGTAAATGCGCAAGATAGAGAGTGAGGAGGGTCGTTGGAAAGAGGAAGTTGCTTGTCTTGTTCTTGGGGTTGTTCATTGTACTTGGTAGAATTCTATATTGAGGAAGTTTTGTTGGGATTTCTCCCCCAAGAGGGTTTCCCAGGATAAATTTGTGTTATTTTTGTGTTGCTGCACTTGTCTTTCTTTCAGTGATCCTAATGTTATGGTTATGATGAAATGATGCTAAACTTGAAGATATAGTATAATCATTACAAACTTAACAAATCATTGGATTCACTTATAAAATCCAACACATTTATCCAAAAATCTTGCCACATTTATGGCTAACTGTAAAAATCTACATTCAAATGTTTTCTATTGGTATTCTAAGAGGTTTTATGTGGAGGATGCTATTTATAGAATCCTAGGGAGCTAGCCCAGTAGGTCGGCTCAAATGGTTGACTGCTGTGAGCTGCAAGTAGGAGGTCATGGGGCCAAGTCCCCAAGCTGGCTATCTATGTGAATATTGAGGGCCTCACTTAATGTCCCTGCTGGTTTAGGTTGCCAAAATTGCAACCGAACGGTTTACCCCAGGAACCATCCTCGAAATGAGGGGAAGTACTTAGAGGATTTCCTGCAATTCATTCCCTTAGACAAAAAAAAGGACACCTAGGAAGCTATAATATCAAATTTTACTTCCAATCTGATTGAAACCAATCATTCTAAAAGTTTCATTTGGATCCCCTGATGATGGGTAGAGTGTCCACTCGAAACATTGGGTACGTTTCTAAACTCTAACACGGTTCATATCCAAAAATATCCCCACAATTATGGCTAACTGTGAAAATCTACATTCAGAGTTTTTTGCTTGTTATCCTAAGAGGTTTCAGTGGAGGCTGCTATTTATAGACACCTAGGAAGCTATAATAACAGATCTTACTTCTCTTCTGATTGACACCTGTTTCAGTTTGTGTCATCAACAAAGAGGGCACAATTCTTGGCAAAAAAGCTTCTAATATCTCTGACAGACTACAGTATATCATCAGCAGTCTAGACACAGCACTTTGTAAGTTATTCCTCTTTAGGTGTTGAATAAACAGTACAGACAGAGCACACTTGTCCAACAGATTCCCTCCTATATTTACCTTGGAGTGACTTGCATGCAAAGCAAGATTTCTTTCCAGTAGCTGCTTTAAAAGAAAATTATTATCATTAGGAGTAGCACTCAGCCTAAAGGAATGACTAGTAACAATGAACCTCTACCACACATTCCAAGAGCAGCCTGTTTCATGAGGTATAGGACAGTTCTATGGAATAATGGATAGTCAACACCCTCCATGAGACAAGCACTCTTGTCATCTAGCTACCCCAACACATGATCAAAAACTCTTTTTGGAAGCAACACCCTTCACTTAGAGATATTTTTTGAGGTTTTCATAGCATATTCAAAGTGTGCATGAATCAAGAAAGAGAAGCACTCCACCTAGGGAAATCCCCCATGTCCATGGCAAGTTGAAGAAGACTTGGTCAGAGGTCAAAGTTACTTTATTTGAGCACCCTAGCTCTAAGGAGGACACGTGGCAGCAATATGCGATTTCAAGAAAGAATGATGCCCTATTTTGAGGAGCACTCCACCTAGGGAAATCCCTCATACCCATGGCAAGTTGAAGAAGACTTGGTCAGAGGTCACAGTTACTTTATTTGAGCACCCTAGCTCTAAGGATGACTCATGGCAGCAAAATGCAATTTTGAGAAATAATGATGCCCTATGTTGAGGAGCACTCCATCCATTGTGCCTTCCACTATTATTTTTGGAAGAAGAAAATTACTTGATGAACATGCTTGAGGAGCGCGACAAGAAGAGGAGGATATGTGGCATACAAAACCCCATTAACAAGGTCAACCATCATCTTTTAAGGCAGCATTCTCAAGGAAAGGACATCTGGCAATGAGGTCAAACCCTAATCATTTCCATTCTTCACCCTAGAAGAGGAGCCCTCCCTCCTTTGAGGAGAATAATTTGTTTTATGTGTTTTTTTATATTTCCTCTTGGAGAAAAAAGTGGATCTAGAATCCTTCGATTATTTTTATTACAAAGTTGTTGAAGAGGAACTCTATAAGAGGGAGAAAGCTCTCATTTGTAAAGGCATAGTTGGATTTGTGGGGGAACCACTCCAAGCTTAGTTGAAGATCTATTGGGAGGATTTCCATCTCTCCCTTCTCTTGCTCATGGACGACTAGGGTTTAAGCCAAGATTGTCGTTGTCTTGTTGCTGGAATAACCTTTGTAGAAGGGTAGTTGTACTCCAATAAGATGATATTAGGGATGAGGTCGTAAGTGGTAACACTCCCTAATCCTTAATGTAACTCTAAATTTTGGACGACTTTCTGGTGTAATTTCAAATTGGATGTGGCACATTACAACCCTTCTAATCTTGTGAAGAAATCAGACTTGAAGATATGATGTACGGTTAAGTTGTTCATTCAATAGAAGGTTGTGCTACCTGGTCTACCTCATCTTTGACTTCATGTGGTTTTTATTGTTGAATTTTAGCATTGGCATGAATACTTAAATTTTGCAGACTAACTTTAAACAAATGACAAGTGGAGTAAAATAGCATTCATCACATCAACACAATGGACACAAGAATTTTTCACTTGGGAAAACTTTAAAGGACAAAAACCTCAAAAAGCATTAGTAAGTTAGTAACTCATCTCGTAAATGAGATGACTGAAATTCCTCAAAAAGTTTCACAAACCCCAATGGGGTTAACCACAATATCAGAAGATCAATTTTCCAAATTACATCAAAAATGCCCTTCTTCAGAAAATCAGGCTTTTATCTCACCTGCCCAATAATTGCAGGTTGCCCAAAATTCTTTGTACCTGCCCAAATCTGACTGATCTGCCCAGCCTGTCCGTACACCTCTGTCTGCACCTGCTCGTACGTCTGCCCGATCTGCCTGCTGCCCATTTCTCTGTCTGTTGCCCGTCCTTTTCTACCCGAATCTAGACTATTTGGCATCCCTACTGCCCTGTGTGGCAGCTCTACTACTACCCGAGGGCTAACAGACCTGACCGAAGTCCTTAGGGCCTGCCTGTGAGCTGCCCGTAGGGTCTGTACAAACCCAACAACTCTCACGAGCTCCGGGCTGCTACCCGAGACCCTCACGGGTCTGCCTGAGGCTGCCCAAGGGTTCGGGGCAGCAGTAATACACACACGGGTATGCCCTGTGGGCTGCCCGTGGGTCTGCAGCAAGCCCTAGCCCTTACAGGCTGCTACTGCTAGCTGCCCGATGGCAAGAATAGAATGGTCGAGCCCTAAAATTGCTGCCCAAGAAGAAATGTGGACAACCCGTGAAGAGGAGACTGCACGAGTAGATCTGCCTAGATCTGGAGGTGGCTGCCCGGATCTGATAATTGTTGCTCGAATCTGGATGATGGCTGCCCAGATCTGAAGATGGGTTATAGAAAAAACCCTTAAAACAAAAGAAAGATAAGAAACCCTAGCTTAGGGTTTGTCTTCAATGGAGGATGATGATGCCCTAGCTAGACTCATCCATGCTAGGGCACAATCATAAACTTTCTTCTTCACTTGTGAGGTCTTCTGATTTGCAGTAGTACTTGTGAGAGCAAGTGTGTGTATAATAATGAATTGGCTTGATCTTCTTTTATATCCTTGAGTCACCTGTAACTGGACCAAAATTAGAAAGAACAAAGTAATATTATTTTATTCTTTTCTAATTTTCACTTTTACCTTTAGCCTTCCAAAAGGTCCTTTATGTATTTTGACTTTTGTTTTTAGCCTTTTTCCAAGTGCCCCTGTGGTCATTACCTGTGGTCTTTTAATTCCATTCAAAGTACATCATCATAAACCAAGAGGGTTACTCATGCTTTTATCTCACACTCTGTGTGACACCAAGATCAGGTACTAAGGTATCTTAACCAAGGGTAGCTAAGCCTTGGAGAAGAACACAAAGCCCATTAATCAAGGGTCAAAGTGTTACACATGCCTAGACCAAGTCTAGGGCTTATAGTGTCTTCCTGGTAACAGACCAAGTACCTCAGCCATGGGCTGCATAATTTGACCATAGGTCAAATAATTTGTAACAGACCAAGCACCTCCATTCTCCAAGAGAATGGCTACTCAGAACTAAATTGAGTCTACCAATACTAGACTGGTCCACATCGTGGTCCTGGACCAGATGTCTACCATTCATCAGAATGGTCACTCAACACAGGGTTGAGTCCCCCCAAGGCAGAGCTGGGTCCATATCATAGTCAAGGACTAGATATCATCATTCAACAGAATGATCACTCAAGACTAGGTTGAGTCCACACCGTGGTCCCAAACCAGGTGTCCCCATTCTCCTAAGAGAATGACTCTCGATGTTGCTCAAAAACTCAACGCTCCCTCTCAGCGAGAGAGGCATTCTCTGCAATACCAAGCTTGTCACGAAAGTACACAAACTTTGATGCTAACAGAGGCTTGGTCAAGATATCTGCGATCTGTTCATCCATACGAATGTACTGCAACTTCAGAGCACCTCTCTGCACTAGGTCTCTAATGAAATGATACCTCATTTCAATGTGTTTCGATCAATCATGAAACACTGTGTTCTCTGAAAGCTTTATGCAACTTTGATTATCGCAATGGATGATCGTCGAATCAAGCTTTCCCTCGAACAGATCATATACCAGTTTTCTGAGCCAAACTGCTTCCTTGCAACAATATACTCTGCCTCAGCTATACTCTGAGCTATGGAACCCTGTTTCCTGCTGGACCAAGAGATCATTGTTGATCACATACTGAAGCAATAACCAAAGGTACTTTTCCGGTCAACTCCACTGCTAGCCCAATCTGAATATCCAGATAACAATACTCCAATGCTGGAAGTATACCTGAGCCCATAAGTGATAGTACCTCGCACATATCTGAGTACAAGTTTAGCGGCTACCAAGTGTATGTGCTTCGAATCGGACATGAACTGACTTAGTGCATTCACTATGTAACAGATGTCTGTTCCCGTATGCATGAGATACATCAAGGATCAAATAAGTTGTTTGTACAAAGTAGAGTCCACACTCTATGAACTGGTGGCTGAGTCCCGCAACTTTGTCAAGTTGGTAGTCATGGGTACGTTCATGGACTTGTAGTCCTGCATCCCAAATATCTGCAAGATATCCACTGCATACTTTCCTTTTGTCAGGAAGATCTCGCCTGGCTTTTGCCAGACCTCTAAGCCAAGGAAGTAATGCATCAATCTGAGATCTTTCATCTCGAATTCAGAGGTAAGCTCCCTCTTACACTGATCTATCAATTGTTCATCACCTATAAGAAACAAGTCATCTACATATAGAACAAGTATCAAGACATGATTATGAACAACCTTAAAGTACAAGTTAGAATCGGCTGTACTTTTGGAAAACCCGAAGCTATGGAGAAATCCATCCATCCTGGCATACCAAACTCTTGGAGCCTGTTTCAGTCCATATAAGGCTTTCTTAAGTTTACATACATGGGTCTTCTTCCCATGAGTCACAAAGCCTCCAGGTTGTTCAATATAAACTTCTTCCTCAATCTTACCATTGAGGAAAGCCGTCTTTACATCCATCTAATGTAACTTCCATCCGAATACTACAGCAAGTGAAATGATGGTTCTAATGGTAGTATACCTGGCAACGGGAGCAAATGTCTCATCATAGTCAATGCCTTCTTTTTGAGTGAAGCCACAAGCTACGAATCTGGCTTTATACTTCTCCACGCTGCCATCTACAGCATGCTTGATCTTATAAAGCCATCTGGAAGTCACAACTGACTTTCCTGTTGGTCTAGGAACAACTTCCCAAACTCATGATTGACTTGTACTCTTCAATCATGGCATCAACCCATACCTGTTTACTTGTTGCTTCTTCGTATGATGAAGGTTTTGCACTGATAAACTGACTCATAAGACTGGAGTACTTCTGTGGTCTTATGCTTTCTCTGAAAATCCCGAGAGGAGATTTATGCTTCTCGCCTTCTTGCACTGTTTCTCAGTACCAAGCAGGTCTCCTTTTGGAAGAAGGAACTTTAAGTAGTTCTTTTGTTGGACTTTCAGTGTCCTCAGGTGCATTTGGAATTTGGTCCTCAAATTCCTCTTCCTCCCTCTGAATTTCTGAATCTAGAAACTCAAGTGGAGAAACTGCATCTTCCGTTGAAAGCTCTAGTGTTTTACGAAACACATCTTCCTCATGGAAGACCACATCTCTGCCTGACCTCAATGTGACTTTGTCCCAGTATATATACTCGATAAGCCTTCGAGCAATCACTGTACCCGACAAATATACCTTTCTTATCGGAGGGCTCTAGCTTGGCCCTCTTTTTTTTTGGCACATGGACGTACACAGGAGTGCCAAAAATCCTCATGTGGTCAACTGCAGGTTTCTTCTTAGTGAAGACTTCTTCTGGAGTCTTCTCCCCCAAGATAGCATGAGGGCTTTTGTTCTGAATAGCGGTACCTGTAGCTTCAGCCCACAAAGATAGAGGAAGATCTAAATTAGTGATCGTAGCTTTAACAGCTTCACAAATCGTTCTATTCTTCCTTTCTGCAACCCCATTCTGCTGAGGGTTGTAAGGTATTGTCAGCTCTTTCTTGATTCCTGCTTCTCGGCAAAAATCATCAAACTCATTAGATTCATACTCACCTCCGTTATCTGATCTCAAGATATGGATGTGTCTGCCAGTCTGATTTTCAATCAGTGTCTTGAACTCTTTGAACCTGTTAAAGGTTTCACTCTTGGCCTTGAGGAAGTAAATCCATGACTTTCGACAGTGATCATCAATAAACAAGACATAATATAAACACCCACTCAAGGAGGGTGAGGACATAGGCCCACAAATGTCAGAATGAATCAAATCCAAAATGCCTTTAGATCTATTCTTGCTTCTGGGAAAGGATTTCTTAGTGTTCTTACCTAGAGCACATCCTTTGCAGATTCCTTCATGTTTTGGAGATACTTCTGGTATACCTGTAACCATCTTCTACAATCCTGGGAGAGTTGTGTAGTGAAGGTGTCCAAACCTTCTATGCCAAAGTTCACATGGATCAATTGTGTGATGTACCAAAGCATGAGTGGAATCTTCGGAAACCCTGTAAAGCCCTTCCTCCTCTCGAGCCCCAATCTGTACTACTGAGCTTATATCTTCATTCTTTGCCCATAAAAAGACTTTCTTGTCCATGAAGAGGACTCTGTAGCCTTTGTCTTCTAAACCAACAACAAAAATAAGATTCTTCGTTAAACCAAGAACATATAAGATATCATCAATATGAAGAACCGTACCTAAGTCAAGTTGAAGTGAGGTTGATCCAACTCCTTCAATTTTGTAGGTAGAGTCATCTCCAAGTTCTACCTGTGTGGTGCACTTTTTCTTCCTGTAATTGGTGAGAGCTCTACGATCACCGGTCATGTGCCTGGAGGCACCACAATCCACCAACCAAGCAATATAAATGTTGGTGGAACTAGAGAGTGCTGAAACCAAGTAGTACTCTCTTCTAGGTTCTTCTTTAGCCTGGTTTTCTTCTTCTTCTTTGGTCCCACTTCTTCCTCTTCCTCTGCTTCTACAGCGGATGCTTGAAACCTTCGCTTAGGCTTCTTCTTGGCTTGCCTACAATCTTTAGCAAAATGTCCAAACTTGTGGCAATTATAACATTCCACTTTTGACATGTCAGAGAACTTACCTTGAGGTTTCTTTCCCTTCTTTTGCTGAGAGAAAGACTTCTTAAACTTCTTTGACTTTGCTGCAAGTGCAAGGTTATCTTCCTTGATTACTTTGCCTGAGGTCCTTCCCTCTTCTATGCAATCATGCCAAAGCTTTTCAAAGGTTGGTTGATTCTCATGTCCACTGACAGATGCCATGAAGGTTTCCCAAGAGCTTGGGAGACCATCAACCACAATTTGCACAAGGTCATCATCATCAACAGTAATACCAATAGCAATGAGTTGATCTCTTACCTGTGCAATCTTTGTGAAGAAAGAACCGACACTTTCATCCTTGTTCAGCTTCAAAGTTCATAGCCTCTTCTTCAAGACTCTCTTCTGACTGGGAGCCTTCTTTTCATATAGGTTGGCCAAAGCATCAAAGCATTCTTTAGCAGTCTTCAAAGTTGTGATGTTGGGCATCACCGTCTCTTTGACAGAATCATAGATGATCCTTCTAGCTTTACCTAGCTTCCTTTTGTAAGCAAGCCTGCCAACATTAGATGTTGGCTCTTCAATGACATTAAAAACAATGGCATCCAAGTCATTCTCTTCTAAAATGGTTGTTAAACTGGCCTTCCAGGAGTTGTAGTTGGCTAAACCATAGAGCTTCTCTTCCAATCTGAAAACATTGACGGCAAACCTTAGCAACTTAGTCAAATGTTAAGTCTGCAAACCTTATCCCAAGGTCTAGGAAAACAACAGCAATGTCCCTATACTGTGTTTTCACATGCTAAGCTCTAATGCCATGTTGAATTTTAGCATTAGCATGAATACTTAAAAATTTTGCAGACCAACTTTAAACAAATAACAAGCGCAGTAAAATAACATTCATCACATCAACACAATGGACACAAGAGTTTTTCACTAGGGAAACCTTTAAAGGACAAAAACCCCAAAAAACATTAGTAACTCATCTCGTAAATGAGATGACTGAAATTCTTCAAAAAGTTCCACAAACCCCAATGGGGTTAACCACAATATCATAAGATCAATTTTCCAAATTACATCAAAAATGCCCAATTAGGGCTTCTTCAAAAAATCAGGCTTTTCTCTCTCCTGCCCAATAATTGCAGGCTGCCTGAAATTCTTTGTACCTACCCAGATCTGACTGATCTGCCCAGCCCATCCGTACACCTCTGTCTGCACCTACCCGTACGGCTTCCTGAAATTCTTTGTACCTGCCCGGATCTGACCGAACTGCCCAGCCCGTCCGTACATCTTTGTCTGCACCTGCCCGTACAGCTGCCCGATCTGCCTAATCTGCCCACTGCCCATTTCTCTGTCTGCTGCCCGGATCTGGACTGTTTGGCAGCCCTATTGCCCTGTGTAGCAGCTCTGCTACTACCCCAGGGCTAACAGCCCTGACCAAAGCCCTTAAGGCATGCCCATGAGCTGCTCGTAGGGCCTGTACAGACCCGACAACTCTCACGGGCTCCAGGTTGCTACCTGAGACCCTCACAGGTCTACCTGAGGCTGCCCAAGAGTTCAGGGCAGAAGTAATACCCACCCGGGTATGCCCTATGGGCTGCCCGTGGGTCTGCAGCAAGCCCTAGCCCTTACGGGTTGTTGCTACTAGCTGCCCGAGGGCAAGAATAGAAGGGTCGAGGCCTAACATTGTTGCCCAAGAAGAAATGTGGACAGCCTATGAAGAGGAGGAGACTGCCCGGGTAGATCTGCTCGGATCTGGAGGTGGTTGCCCAGATCTGATAATGGTTGCTCAAATCTGGATGATGGTTGCCCGGATTTGAAGATGGGTTATAGAAGAAACCCTTAAAACAAAAGAAAGATAAGAAACCCTAGCTTAGGGTTTGTCTTCAATAGAGGATGATGATGCCCTAGCTAGACTCATCCATGCTAGGGCACAATCATAAACTTTCTTCTTCACCTATGAGGTCTTCTGATTTGCAGCAGTACCTGTGAGAGCAAGTGTGTGTATAATAATGAATTGGCTTGATCTTCTTTTATATCCTTGAGTCACCTGTAAGTGGACCAAAATTAGAAAGAACAAAATAATATTATTTTATTCTTTTCTAATTTTCACTTTTACCTTTAGCCTTCCAAAAGGTCCTTTACGTATTTTGACTTTTGTTTTTATCCTTTTTCCAAGTGCCGCTGTGGTCATTACCTATGGTCTTTTAATTCCATTCAAAGTACATTATCATAAACCAAGAGAGTTCCTAATGCTTTTATCTCACACTCTGTGTGACACCAATATCAGGTACTAGGGTATCTTAACCAAGGGTAGCTAAGCCTTGGAGAAGAACGCAAAGCCCATTAATCAAGGGTCAGAGTGTTACACATGCCTAGACCAAGTCTAGGGCTTATAGTGCCTTCCTGGTAACAGACTAGGTGCCTCAGCCATGGGCTACATAATTTGACCCTAGGTCAAATAGTTGGTAACAAACCAAGCGTCTCCATACCCTAAGAGAATGGCTACTCAGAACTAAGTTGAGTCTACCAATACTAGACTGGTCCACATCGTGGTCCTGGACCAGATGTCTACCATTCAACAGAATGGTCACTCAACACTGGGTTGAGTCCCCCCATGGCAGATCTGGGTCCATATCATAGTCAAGGACTAGATATCATCATTCAACAGAACGATCAATCAACACTAGGTTGAGTCCACACTGTGGTCTCGAACTAGGTGTCTCCATTCTCCTACGAGAATGGCTCTCAATGCTACTCAAAAAATCAACAGTTCCTTCAAAGTTTAATGGTTGCACATTACTTTGACTGTAATTTCATGGTTGTGATGGTGCATCTTGTATAAGGGCTCTCACTTACTCTTGCATAACCTAAAAATCTGTTTTGGACTAAGTATGGCACATCAGTGTATGGCTTAATTATGTCTTCTCCATAATATTCAAACCCTCTTGTTCATAGATCTTGACTTGATCGCCCAACTCGATAGGCATTGGTCTTGGTCCACCTTCCCATTATTTATAAAGTAGATCTTACACATTCTTTGCTAGGGAATACTCCCTTGTGCCGGAGGAGAGCCAGCCTAAAGTGAAAAGAAGAGTTGCTATGGTGACAATCTATGTCACAGGGTTCAGCAAATTTTATCTTTGAAGTTCGAAGTTCGCCAAACTCCAAAAAAAATTTGCAATTCCTTTAGGTTCGGCGAATTTCAACACCGAACCTCTAGACGAATTGAATCGAATCACAACGAACCTAAACGAACTCGAACCCTAACGAATCTGAAGCGAATTTAAAGTGAATTTTTTTCGAATTTTAAAGCGAATTTTACGGTTTTGTCCTGTCGCCAGTCAGTTCCCGCGTTCCACTGTTTTCTCTTGACTCCCGAGTCCACACCGCTCTCATATCCCGACTTCATTTGCTCCCGAGGGCCGACTCCACAGCAACGACGCCCTCTGCAACTTACCAGTCTACGTTCAACAACCAACAATCTGTGTTCAGCAACCGACGCCCCCTGCATTCACCAATCGACGCCCTCTCCGTTTCAACAACTCCTGTGTGACGCGTCGATGCCCACAGGCCACATCCCATAAATTTTAATTTTTTTATTATGTTATAAATTATATGTTATTTAAATTTTAATTTTAAATTATGA
Organism: Pseudotsuga menziesii; assembly: GCA_001517045.1. Taxonomy (NCBI): domain Eukaryota; kingdom Viridiplantae; phylum Streptophyta; class Pinopsida; order Pinales; family Pinaceae; genus Pseudotsuga; species Pseudotsuga menziesii. The sequence continues at coordinate 210,216 of LPNX010135467.1, read as the reverse complement.
TCAGGTTGTAATTTATTTTTTTATTGTTGATTAGTGCTACTGCAGCACTGCTTACTCATACTAATTAGTGATTATAATGCTCAGACCTGCTAAATTAACTTATTTCTTGCTTTCAAATTATTTTAAGTTTTAGCTTTTATGTTATATTTCATTATTTAAATTTTATAGTGTAAATGTACATGGAGGTTGCAACTTGCAGCATTGAGCATAAATTATAATGATAAAAATTGATATATGTTCTTCATTTGTTTTATTGTATATTTTATTATATATATATATATGAAATTTTTTATATTGGCGAACCTAATGCCGAACCTCATCCCAAACTTCATAAAAAAAATCGAATTCGAATCGAATTTCAAGGTCGTCGAACTCGAATTCGAACCCGAACCACGTGACATAGGTGACAATGGGCAACCTTCCTAAGTACCTCCAGGGCTGCACTTCGTTTGGGAATTCAAATATCTTTGATTGCAGGTCTGGGAGGCAGCAAATTTTATAAGCATTGCTTTGTACATATCTAGTTGGGTTTTATAATTATCTAAGGAATCTTGCTCTATTGTCTTCTGAATACCTAATCAGAAAATATCAGAGAAAGGTAGCCATCCTTAATATACATAGTTTCACAAGATTCTCTACTGCCTACAGTGCTAGCCCTTCACAAACTGCGAAAAGCAAGTCAAAGAAAGAAATCTAAAAATTAGGTATAAAAAGACAGAACAAAAGCAAACTGGGAAAAGAAAGTCAGAAAGAAATCTAACAATTAGGTTTAAAAAGACAGAACAAAAGACAATATAAGGGCTGCAGTATAGGTTAAAATATAAAATCCCCCTGGCATCTAAGTCGAACAATGAGACATGATAATATCTAGTTCAGCGGACAAATCCATCCTCAGTTGACACATTAACAATGAAGAAGACACCTAATCCATCGTAATAGAAACAAAGATTATGGAGTGCCATTCAACAAGATAAACTTTATAGCATTCTCCAATCAACAAAGCGGAAGAGATAACAATCATAACATCTAATTTGAGCATCCAGCAATTTAGCAAGGACGAAAGCACCTACAATGTTTCCATCCCATCATATCACTTAATTCTCATTTCATCAATGACATTATCATTTTGATATTTACTTGACTGTATCCAAAACACAAGAGTCAAGAAACATACATTTAGCTCACCTGTTAAGAAAATCTTCTTGAAATGTAGACTTAAGCAGGAAAAGATCACATTGTTAAAATGATTTCCTTAAGAGTGGCTTGAAGTTCATTCCTTTTATTAAAAGCAAATATCACTGAAAATCAAACTGCATTTCAAAATGTGTAAGCTTTCTCAAAAGACACACAGTGGAAGAGATAAATCTTTCAACATTTTCTAAGCACCACAAAGTTTTACCTGAGAAATGGATCAATGGATAACAAACTGCTTTGAGCAATTTGAATTTGAAGAGCATCTATGTGGAAGAACAAAGCTTTTTCATTGATCCATGTTTTGGAGAGTTCTAGGAGACAAAGAGTGGAAAAGTTTGTTTAGGTTATGCTACTATATCCAGTGTGGGGAGAAGTTACCAGAGGTTTCTTTGACTGAAATCTCTTTCCCTCCACAATGATCCTTGCAGTGTATCTGGCACAACAATGATATTCAACATACATAGACTTGGTTTTTTTCCTTTCTTTAGGAGACTAGATTTTGAATGCACGATATATACTAAACTACATAGTCATGAGCCAAGCAATCATTGGGGCTACTGAGAAGTCAACTGCATTACTCACTCAGATTGAAAGATTTTGAAATCCTTTTGTTTGAAAAACTGTTTGTGTGATAAACACCTCAAGCCTGCTAGTACTCGGTTGTCTTTAAAGATTAAACAGAGCCATTAGCAGAATCAACTGAAAAAGCATGCAGGTTATTCTTTGAAACATCTCCATTTTCTGCATGTTAGTGAAGCTCATACAACATCAAAGACAGCACCAAAATGAGACAGAATTTTCTGTTTATTTCAATGGGAATTTTATCCATATTTTGTATTTTGCCAATGTTGGGTTAGCATCTACACATCACCTTAAATAGGACCAATTCTGAGGCTGATAAAGATGACTAGAGGCTTAAACAAACAGACTTGATGAAAGTGAATATACTGTGCATGTAGTCCACTAATAACAAACCATAATGCAACCGACTTCCCAACAAGCTCGCCACTATAAAATCTCTGTAACAATTTCTTCTAGGAATCTTTGCCAAATAGTTTGTATGCACCATTAATATAGGCATGTTGTATTGCAGAGCTGTCACGCAGCTTATATACTTTTCAACAAAATTCTATTGATAGAGTCAATGTACGGCTGTTGTCTCCATAAAATAGGGGAAATAATCCTCAAGCCAAAATTCAAATCTTTTTAGGAAGCAATCAACTCAAATCATGAAATGTAACAAGGAAGAAAATATGTTGTACTGTGAATTGCACAACTAAGATATAATTTGGTCAAGGCCAGCCTGTCAGTCTATAAAGTGATCACCAATCTGCTAAAGACAGGCTATTCTCAAAGGAACAAAGACCTGCATTCATTGTCAAATTCTTGTACTTCTTCCCACTTTTCTGTTTATTACTCATTAATTATTAATATCATTTGAGAAATTGCTTTCCACAATACAGAGTTTATATCTTTCAGAATTGAAATAAAGATCAAATAGGTAATTAGTTATAACTCATAATAAAACCCAGAAGGAAATTATTCCTAGCAATTCGAGGTATGGGATCTTGACAAATCCTTTCCACTTGCGAGGCTTCACCCTTATTGTCAAGTGCTCAGAAAGAACTAAAGTTTTACTGTTATCTCCAATTCTTCATTTTACAATGTAAAACAAGGTTCAGATTTACTGAACAATACAAAAGCTTCAGAATACATGAATCTCTGTATTTTCTGTAGATCATACCATCGAAATGAAAGACGCACAAGGTCGCCTTGTTAATGGAAATTAAGCTGCCTGTTCTCTAGACCACCCTTTAATCATCGTATAAATTGGATTATCGTAATCCCTAGATTAAGGATCAGAGAAAATTTTAGCGGTGAATATTTGCCATTTGGCTATTTTTTCTGTTTTTTCTCCAAAAGATATTCACCAATTCAAAATGTGTATTCAATATTCACCAATTCAAAATGGGTATTCGCCCAAGCTTCTATACTATAAACTTATTTTGCTTGAAAAAATGAGCATTTTATATAAAGTCTGTGAAATCATTAGATGTTTAGAAAATATTTGCCCAGTCTTCATATAGTTAACATTTTGAGGATTCTAAAGATTCAATGAGGTTTCTACACTTACAACAACAATGTAGTTCCTTAAATTTTCCATGTTCAAAATTAAATTCGAAGTTTTAACATCCATGGTTAGTATAGATTACCCTATAGTTATTGTTGTCTTAGATAGATGCTCTTTAAACCTTAACTCTTAGATACATGCATAGAGTAATTAATTTTAAATGATATGTCCAAGAGACACATAAGATCCAGAATTGGAACAAGAAATGGTGTTTATAGGTCAGTTCAGTCTTTCTGTTCCAATATTAATGAAAAGGTCTCAGCTCCAGAAATTCAATAATTCATAACAGATGGATGATTCAGAGACGGTTGGGTCATTCCTAATTCAGACTCCAAAGTTGAGAATGAATCTGAGGCCAGTGTACCTTAAGGAAAATATGTGTACTGGTATGCCAAGCACCCTGCTCAATCAATGAATTACCAGTCTAAACCAAGTAGTACAACAGAGGCCATTCAAAGATGCCCAATATAAGTGCAGTAAATAATAAATACTGAGTATGATACTGCTGAGTCGGTAACATTTAAAGGAATTTTGAACCTGTCAAGAGCGCATAATAGAATGTAACCAAGCTTATAATATGCATGACAGAAAATCCAAAACACTGCTAAAATATGCAAACAACAGTTGTAAGGAATTTGCACTAAATAAGTATAAAATACGATAATATGTGCACAAATGATCAAAGAATAGGTCAATGGTACTCGAGAGTACACTCAATTGCCACAAGACTGGGAGTTCTAGAACACTCCTAAATGTTAAAATGTTATCAAAGTAAAAGAAATACCAATGGCACTAAAAGAAGGAAAAGAGCATGAGCTAAGCAAAGCAGAACTGAAAAACCCTAAGAAGCTTGAGGCCCTAGCTCAACATCAGCATCATAACTAAAAATAAAGTTAGAGGCAGAAAAGAGAGAAGACGCATTAGAGATGTAGAGAAACTTATTAAGGATTACTGAGAATGATATAATGTTTCTGTTGAAAGTTAGGGAAAGGAGATTGCCGCGGTATCTCAAGGACCTTCGACAAGTCATCATGGCCAACTAAATAGCAAGGGACTGCTTCTGTCTGTTTATGATCCATGCCTTTTTAAAACATATATATATATATATTACACTTAGACATGCATTTGGCAGAAAATCATGCTGCAGTGCTTACTATGCCGACCGAGAAGAAGAAGAAACTAACAGATCTCCAATAAATGAAATTCTACCTCGTCGTAACCTTTAGAAAACTGAGAAGCTACTAGGTCTTACCGAAAATTGGGCAAAATTGTGAAAGAATCCATATATATATATATATATATATGACCAGGTTTTTACATTCCCAATAATTTCCCTGTGGCTTAAGTATGAAACCCTAACGAACGTTGGACTAGAAAACACGGAGCAAGTTGCAAGACATCTTATTGCAAAGGAGTTTATATCTACCTCTGTTATAAGACTGTATCATCGATATTTATTGTTTAAAAACATTTTATTTAGAATTGGTTTCTATTATTTTATTTCATGGTGGATTTGAAAAATAAGCCATGGTATGGACTCATTGGTGTTGTAACATATAAGAATGAAAGGGATTTACAGTCAAATGAAGATATTTACCTCCCTACGCGAAAGTTCAGCTTTCCAGGCAGCCTCTCGTTCAGCGACTTCACGTTCTCGTTCCTCGATGTAACTCTGCATCTCCCTCTCCTTCATAATCCTGTCCTGAATATCAGCTTCCAGAGCTTCTTTCAGCTCCTTCACGAACTTATCCACCACGGCCTTGATGCGCAGCGACATCGCTTCCGGAGATTCGAACCCTGAACCTTCCCCTTCCCTTCATCTATTCTGAAAATCCCTACTCGCCATGCCACGTGTGTCCAGAGCCGAGGTCGCATCCACGTCGGGAAGAGGTGAGAGCTTCAAATGGCACTCCTCGAGCATTGCTTAGCCATTATCAGAGAATGCTAGCACGTCCAAACGATTTCCTCTGAGTCTGTCCTCTCAGAAGCCGCCATATGGCAAGCCAAGCACCGTCGAAGTAAAGCTTGCACGGCACTTCTGGTACACTCAAGTATTTTCGTTGCCACGACAGACACGCTCTTCCAGCTTGGCAGCCGAATCAACAAAGTGACAAAGAGATGTGGAGGTGTACAAGCACATCACAACATGGCGGGTGCTTTGCAAAGTTATGGGAAACTATGAGTAAATGTAACTTTGCCCATATTTTTAGTTGGTTATATCTTTAAGGAAAGTATGTGCGGTTTTTATGCAATGCTTAACAATGACATACACATTTTCATGGTTAACAATGAGTGAAAGATTTTCATGGGTGATAGTGATGGGGGTTCTCATTAATATTTCCTTTTGCAATGTTTAACAATGACATACATATTTTCATGGTTAACAATGAATGAAAGATTTTCATGGGTGATAGTGATGGGAGGGTTCTCATTAATATCGAAGGAAATAGAGAAATAAAAAAATTTGCTAAGAAAAAGTGTTATAGTTGATATTTACATGGAGAATTAAATTATACATGGGTTTTATGTCGAGATTGTGGATCTCTTTCACATACTCCTATCAGATATTACCTCATTTGATCGTGTCGTTACATCAATTTAGATGGGATATACAGAGGTTCATGTAGATCCTTTCTTTACACAGAGATATGCAATGATGCAAAGGGAATTTATCCATTAGACAAAACAAAGAGACCAAAAAACAAGCAATTGTTATCTCGAGAGAGAAACACTAAACATCATAAAATGGGACAGTTCCTCGAGAAATAGGAGATTCATCTATCCTTTCTTCAAAGAACATATTGCCTTCAATAGAATGTAAACCCTTCTTGGACAAAGAGTCGGCAATAGTGTTATACTCTCTATACACATGTTGGAAATTGAGAGTGTGAAATGATTCTTGGAGCATCCTGATGCAAGGTTTCCACCAATGCAATAGGCCCACCTGTAAGTGACATTTCTGAGCAGCCCAATCCACAACAATGTGTGAATCACCCATGACTTGCAAAGAACGGATGCTTTTGTGCCTAGCAAAATAGAGGAGGCCCGCCAAAGCCAAAATTTTGTTGAGTGTGTTGGTCCCAGGGCCACAACCCATCCAAATATGAAAACTATGGGATGGTGACATGAAAAGCACAATACCATTCCCCAAAACAGCACCATGGAATTGTGACGCCCCGTCAAAGAATCTCGTGGGGTAATGCATATGTGGAGAAGAGAACAATATGTCTCTGACTTTTGCATTGTGTGAGTGTTGTGCAATCCTAGGATCGATTGCAATAGACTGAATCACAAATGTGTTGTTGATAGGTTTATGCTCAAATATAATGAGGTTTCTATGACGCCATATAGCCCATCCCACATAAATAGGAAGAGTAGACCAATCCGGAAGGGCGGTACTCCACTTGAGCAAATTTTGTTCAAAATTGTCTTCACTCCATGAAGAGCTGATTGTCAATACCCTGCAAACTCCCTGCCAAACCTATTGAGTAAAAGCGCAAGATGCTAGAAGGTGATATGTAGTTTCATCGAACATAGAACATGGGCAACATACTATATTTGGACCATATCTATAAATTCTCCCAGGTGAGGATTTTATTCATCAATGCCAACCAGCAGAAGCAAAGTAGTTTTTTGGACAATTCCATGTCCACAATTTCTTGCACCACCACCTGAAATCGTCTTCCCAACGATTAACAAATATGGTGTCATAAGCTCCCTTGACCGTTACGTAGTTGGACTCATCGTCCCAAGACCAAGTTAGTGTATCCTCCTTTTAAGATAAGTGGATACCAATTTGATCCAGGAGGATATTGGTGGCCACCCACCTATTCCACTTGGACCCCCACCATTGTTTGTTTTAGTTTTCCAGTTTCCTTAATTGTAGCACACTTTACTATTTTTGGCAGTTTTCGGGTCCTAAACTTCCAAAATCGTTTTGAGGCCATATACAACATTTTTTTCGACATCGAATGGTCGAACAAATATGAGTCTATTCTGGACTTCATATCTACCATTAATGGATGTAGTCCTTGAAGAGATCTTTCTAACGATGTATCATGCGCGTCAAACGGAGGTAGTATGCCAAAGTTACGACCCCGGGAAATTGATGTACCAAGTTACCCAACGGGGCCCACATTCTAGTGTTTCACCTCCTAGGGTTAGGTTTTTGGATGTGTAGGGTTTCCATTGTTTCTCAATCATATATAGGCCTTCGAGCCTCATTGTAATGGGGAGTTCAGAGGCATGTAGCTGCCACATCTATTCTCAAAGATAAGCTACCAGCACTCTAGCTAGTTTATTTCCATTATGTATGTAAACAAGTTTCAGTTCTTTGATTAATGAAATGAAGTGTTATTTCCATTGCATATTTGTTTCTATGGTTATTTGTGTATTCTGTTGCGTTCCTGCATAAATCCGGCTCACAATTCTAGAGAGGCCAAGTGTATATTGATTCCATTCACCATGGAATGGGTGGGGAATGTGAAGACATTCTACATTTTTCCACCCTCGGTTTTGAAGAGTTCCATCACCCTAACTATAAATTTGTGCTAAGACCATAATACCAAGATTTATAAGCACATGTATAAGATCTTGTGACATAAATGAGAAATGGGATCCCCCAATGATGGGGTCTTCTCCAATCTTGATTTGATACTCATTTCTCGACCTCCAAGCTAGCCAGTCGTTGAGTAGAGGTTGTGCGTGTAGCAACCATATCCAGCAATTTGACCCATTCCAAGAAGGAGGAGGAGCACACCTTATCCAGGCAAAGATTGGAGCGTCATGAAGATATTTTGCTTTCATAACTGAACTCCAAAGGCCATTCCCAAAGAGACACCACCAGAGGGTCTTAGCTGCTAATGTTGTACCAAAGTCATAAATGTTATTTATACCCCAACCTTCATGGATTTTTGGACGAAAATAGCTCGCAATTTACTAGATGATACTTAGGTTTATGGTTATTACCAGACCATAGAAATGCAAAGCATTTTTGTCGAACATTTTATCAAGAATGGACTTTCATATTTTGGCAAGGGTCATCCAATACATGGGAATTTTCTCCAAAAAGGGTCGTCATAGATGTTATCTATACCCCAGCCTCCATGGATTTTTGGATGAACTAATAACTCCTAATTTACCAGAGGATACTTAGGTTTATGATTATTACCAGACCATAGAAATGCAAAGCATTTTTGTCGAATTTTATCAAGAATGGACTTTGGTATTTTGGCAAGGGTTGTCCAATACATGGGAATTTTCTCCAAAATGGAATTTATGAGGATGAGCTTGTCGCCCATTGAAAACCATCTCAAATACCAATTTTGCATTCTCTTCTCAACTTTACAAAGCAGCCACAACTAATCGTTTATGTGATAGTCGTTTGCTTTGAGAAAGAAACCCAAGTATTTGATTCCACGATCCAGTGGTTCAAACTTAAACTAAAAGAGTTGTTGTAAGGTAACAGTAAAGTGATCGTCAACTTCAAAAACTGAGAAAGTAGATTTATTACTGTTTCTCATCATGCATGTTGCATCCAAAAAAAATAAACAAGCATTCTTTAAAGGCCAGTCATTCTGCTTTCGTAACCTTACCAAAAGGCAGGACATCATCTACGAAAAGGAGGTGTGTGATGCAAATGGCTTTGTTGATTTTGATCCCATAGAGCTTACCCTCATTTATTTCCTTTGTAATCAGCAAGCTCAGGCCTTCCACAAGCAATAAAAATAGCCACGAGGACAAGGGATAGCCCTGTTGTAGGCCTCTGGAACTTCTGTAGAACATGCATGGAGAGAAATAATAATTTATATAGAGCAAAAATAATCTATATATCATGGATTGATTATTCAAGACTCTTCCCAACCTCATAAGAGAAGTAAACTTCTTATGAGATTGGGAAGAGTCTTCAATAATCAATTTATGCTATATACATTAGAATAGTTTTATTGCAAGTTTATCAAGCAAATAAGGTCATGATTCTTAAGTACTTTCTCTTCGTCATCAATCAAGTGTGAAAGAGGACTTACCTTTAAGGAGACAACTTCGTTCTACATAACCTTTCAAAGAGCACTTGGGAATCTAGAAAACATAGATGAAATCAAATCCTTTAATGTTCGAAGAAGCAATAATGGGTCGAATGATCATAAGGAAAACGAGGCCATATACTTGCACAATGGGGGTCTTGGTAAAAAATGTGGACCCCTCGATAGGTTTTGGGTCCCCTAATTGGATTAAGATGCACAAAATTAAGACCTCAAACCATATTAACCAAGTTAATTTTGAATTAGGAAGCAAAAGAACCACTCAGCAACATCATAACATGGATACACATGTAGGCCAATTCACATTTAAAGCCTTGCACAAGAAATAACTTAATGTCCCTAATGCCTTTGGTCCTCCATTCTTTGTTTCACCATCTACAACATGGTGGAATTTAAATCCCCTATGTGTCGGGTCTCTAGTAGAGGTAGGAATGTTTGCTTTAAAATTTTGGTCAAAGGAAGTTGCTACGATGAAGGTCAAGTCTAAGATGATCTGAATGCTTATACAAATAGGGAACCACTTCAATAGGGCATTTTAAGCAATGGTAGGAGTTGGTTTGGGCCTTTGGCAACCCATAACTCTCCGCTAGCATGTTCTTGTCATATCAACCTTGATAGAGGTATGGTATATGATTTCCCTAATATGGCATTTGTCTTGGTTTGGTGTATGCTTTGTAGTTTGATCTTTAGTCAGCAAAATCTTTCAGGCAGTTTCATATGTCTAAGGTTGTCCTTTGTTGGAGGTGTTATAAATAAGGTATGGTTGACTTATGGGGCTTTCTTCTGCTTTAATGTGTTAGCTAGATTGAGACTTCATATTATGTTCTTTATCATGGCATAACCTTCCATCTCTAGGTAAAATGGAGGAGCAGGAATTGTTGAGGTGAAAAAATGTTAGAGGATGATGAATAGTCAGTTGGAGGGAGTGAATATGCAAGCCATTGAATACTTTATTTATCTAGAGAAACAAGAAAATAAGTAAAAGAATATTGAAGAAGTTATGAAAGAGTGGAATTTGAAGTATGGGAGGCTTGCTAATGACTCAGAGATGCATTATAACATCATCGTGTGGTTTGTTAGAGGATCAATCTATTGCAGTCTTCCAATTTTATCCACTAGTTCAATGAAAGAGAAAGGTTTGGGAAGAAGAAACAATGCAATAGACAATTGGGGCATTAATAGAACAACCGAACTTCCAAGACACTCATGGTATGGAGCGTGATGATGTTACCATGGAGGAAACCCGTTATCGGTACAAATTTGATTAACATATTTACTCATATTCTTCACTTGTTTACTTTTACTTGGAAAGTTTGTTTGGCAATATAGTTTTAAATATTGTAGGAAGGCCTCAAGCCATAGAATATTGCTATGTTATATGTTGTATTGTGTATGTTGTTTTAGCTCAAAAGAGCAATTTTGAATAATGTTTGAGCTTGTTTTGTAAATCATGGTTATTTGGGTTTTCCACAACCCTTTAATAATATAAATCCCATTAGTTATTATTACAGAACATAAAATAAAAATGACACAAAGCTTTAATTGTGTGATGGGTTTTATGATAACATTTTACCTACATCATTTTCAACTATATTGTGTGATAGCATGCTTCCTCACTCTAATTACGAACATTGTTTGCAGTTTTGGTGTTATACTATATGGTGACTATATGGAACTTGTATGATTTGTAATTGTTATTATTCAATGTTAAAGTATGGAATATACTTTTTATTCACAAGTCAAAGTGCTTTGCATGAGCATTAGTTCAATTCCATTTTAGATTTTTTTATAAATTTTTCCAATGTTTATAAAATACAATTTATTATATAGATTTTTTGGAATTTTAAATTAAATTTCAAAAACTTTAAATTTTACTCCTTTCATTTACTCATTGGTCAAAGAGGTTATCAATGGGACATAAATCCCTAATAGTGTAACTTAAATTTTAAAACACCCAAATAATAATAATAATAATAATAATAATTAATTAAAAGCATTTAATATGGATTTTTCTAAGAGTGTTATGTGACAACTTTCACATGCCATTATCGACTTTTGAGTGGCAAAAAAACAAAACAAAAATTGTTGTCACTTCCCATATGATGTTTTGATTTTGATGTGAATAAACTTATTATCTTCTTATGATATCTCCTTGCTTTCTCGATTGATATATTCAATATGTGACTTATTTACTTTCTAATTTTTTATCTTTAGCATGGACTAGCTACTATGTAACATATTCACGTGTTTATGTGATGTTTATAAAAAATGCGAGTTTAATACTCACTTCATGATTATGACACCATCCCATGTCAATACTCCCTCTTCTTACTAGTTTACATCTTAGAAATGAATCGAAATGGATATCAAGGACTTGGTGTGGCAAGGATATGTCTCTAATACCATGAGCACACATTATGCAAAAACTTTGATAAAAAAATGTATAGCCCTTGTGTAGGGTCATTACCATAACACACACACACAAACATACAAAAGTATTTTTTTCCTTTTTATTTCTAGAGAAAGGAATCAATCATGTGCTCAAAGGCCATATAAACAAAATTCTGATGTTGAAATCCAAGCAAAAGACTTGCTTGTTTTGCTTAAACGATGTCAAGAAACCTATTCTTGAATAAATAAAAGAACTTTGTTTTGCATGGAGCTAAGTGGAGGGAGGTTTTCGTATGGATGAAAGGCACACATGCATCGAAGTGCAAAACTTGCGTCCATAATTTGGGCACAAAAACCTTTAAGCACATTTTCTGGTTTGTTTTCATTATGAACCAAAATCCTTAAAATAGCATAAGATAACAAAAGTACACATCATGTACAACAATGTGAGCACAGCTCCAATATAGATAATAAAGATAAGTTACACAATAACTCCTTAAATAATATGAGATCTCTCTCCTTTTACCCCAAGACATTCACATAATATCATTCACATGTTCTCAACAATGATTGCATTACCTCTATATATACCTATTCACTCATTGCACATGTGGTCCCTTCATTAGGTTCTACTACTATTACATATACATTTATATCAATACATATACATTTATCCCCATATATGACCCCCCCCCCATTGGGTCATACTAGTTTCCCCTTGCTCGAAATGTATGAACTTAGGTTAAGTTTATCTATCAACAATATTTGCCTAATTTTATGACCTAGTTGGCTACCTTGCTAGGCAATTGCCTAGCATGGCCCATTGAATTTCAAGCCACTTGGATGCTCTTATGAATTGAATCCCTCTTTTGGATATGTATAAAAAATGATTTTTTGTTTAATGTTGTTGTATTATAGCATTAAGTCTCTTGGTTTGATGAAACACCGATGTGTGCCAATTTGTTATCACACACCAATATACAAAGATGCAAAGTGCATTTGGAGATGTAGCATCTCTAGCAGCTTCTTGAATATTGGCACAACGCCCCATGTATGATGAGTGGAGTGCCTCCAGGCATTGCTTTCCCTTGAGGTTGTCTTCTTGACATGGGTCTATGTTGAGGCCCTCAAAAATACCCCAAGCCCCAAGGTTCAAGGACCCTTCAATTTTTTTAAACCACGCTGACAACATCTTCTTAACTATATCTTTTAAGCCACGTTCGATTAGCTCCGTAATTGTTTGGATTGTGTCTGAGTGCTTATTATCCATAGCTTTGATCTTTGATTTGGATTGATATTTGAATTCATAATATTTGGGTCTCCTTTGCTTGCTTTATGATTTGCTAATGTGTTAATGACAAAGACCCTATCAGACAATAAAGCATTGTCGAGGTACCCATGTTTGAATAATTACAACTTAACTATTGCATAATGTTTATTGCTTGCCTTTTGAATGGTTTATATCAATGACACGATGATTATATGCATGGAATGGTGACAAACTCATTATCAAAAGTCTAGACAAGCATAACAATCAAGGCATATGTAAACAATGCATTGCAATCAAGAACTATGGTTCAACTATGTTCCATAAGTAAATGCTTTATCACTCACAACTGGTACACATAAATTTAAGTCGGGATTGTTATTGCTTGTGTGGAGATAGTATTAATGCATAGCTTCATTTACCAGATCTATAATCATAGTCTATGCATTATCGCTTATCTAAGGTTGAGAGATACCACTTAAATCCAATCAATATATTGATGCTCTTGTTAGATGAAATTTATGCATCCATGGAAATGAATAATGGAGGATGTCTTGAGGGGGAAAAGTCAAAGGTGAGGAAATCTACACGGTGAACAAGCATGACAATAGATTCATTTCAAGGATCAATAGTTTGCATAGCCAATGTAAAAACAATTTGAGGAACAAATATCTTAGCATCATTAAACACACAAGGAATTCTTGCAATGTTTCACGAAATAATAGAGAAACGAGCTAGTATAGAACAAATCGGAAATAAGGAGATATTTAAAGTGAAAATAAGTGGTGTGGGATTTGTTTATACTACTAATTATCCACCTCACCATGTGGAATGTCGCTTCTCATAACTGAACATCTATTTATTGTAAAAAACCAGAGGCATGGATACTCTTGTTAGGGAAGGATGTTTCAAATGGTTTAATTAAGGATTTGATTTGTAAAGAACTCCTCTAATAAGATAGGTGTGTGTTATTCGAGAAGCATAGAAGCACTGCATGGATAAATATAACTTAGTTGCATCTCTTGTGAAGTGTAGATTAAGTTTGTCACTTGGAAAAAGCACAAATAACCAAACTAAATTGTTAGGAAGTTAAGGATGAAGCAAGTACCAAAGATCCTTAAATATATTCAAATGATAATGGATACTTCCAAGGCAACTAATGGTTTCTCGAATCCTCTGGCTATAATGTTTTATTTCAACAAAAACCCTGACATAGTGTTGACCCTCACAGTCATGTGTTTAACCTCTATGCACTCTATCGAAGGATAAAAACATACATCGACATGAAAGTTCATGGCAAAGGAAGTTACAATTGTTCAATGTAGTAATTAATGTTTTTTTTCACAATGATACTCCATGGGACCTCATTGAACCTAAAAATGCATGAATGAGGAAAATGCTTGCCATATCAATGAAGAATGTTGCCCAAAGAAACCAACATTTCCTTTGACCTCAAAGCACATGTTGGAGTTTTCCAAAAGTTGAAAAACACACAAGGAACTAATGTGCATTGTCAACAAAGTTGAATTTGCTACTAGGGTAATGAAACATTGTGTTTCACCCTCTCAAACATTGTTGAACCCATCCAACTAAAAAGAAAAATGCATGGGAAACCAATGCACACTACTAGAGGACGGAGGAATGTCACCCAGAGTAATCTATTATGTGTTTTTCTCATTAAGACTCCGTTGAAAACCAAAAACATAGTATAAGCTAATTTGCATTGCCAAAGAGATTGTAATTGTTGTATTAAGATGACACTAGTGTGTTTTAGCATCCATGCCATTGTTAAATCTCACAACAAAGGAAAAAATGCATATTAATATAAAACACGATAGTGGGAGGGGTAGGAAACAAATCAATGATGGGACCAATGCGTTTTTCCCTTTGGGGCACTCATAGACCCCATTGCGAAGCCAAAAATGCACATGAAGAAGAAATAAAACAAATGGATGATCAAGGAAGTAAACTATAAGTGGAACATATGTGTTTTCTCTCTTTGGACTTTACCGAGGCCCATGATAAGTCAAAAACACATAAGGAATCAAAATACATTTTATGATAGGGTTCAGAAAGCAACTAAGTGATGTAAGTAATGTGTTTTTCTCCTTTAGGGAATACACCACATAGAGTTGGGAAAATTCTATAGGAAAAACATCAATGCACCTCCCAGGGAATTATTGGACAATACAAATGTCTAAAAAATGTATCAATAGTGAAAACACATCACCAAAGATGCTTCAAATATTGCTTAGACTTATAATTGATGTGTTATTCCTTCTAATCCTCCATCATACCCTCGAGTAAGTCAAAAATTTCCCGGTGGCTAAAATGCATAAAAGAATAGGTTACAACAACTTGTCAAATCAAGACACAATGTGTTTTTCTCACAAGTATCAATATCCTCTTTCCCCAATAGGATATAGAGTAAGAAACATGTCCATAAATATTGCATTTGTAGCGTTTGAGAATATGCATGCTCAATGTTGTTGAGCATTACCTATTATTGTTGTTTGTTACATCTCTCGACTAAAATTTTAATTTTATTGATTACTTATTTGGTGTCATAGGCGAGAGGGTCAATTGGAGATAACATAGGGAAACTAGCAATATTTGAGAAATATACAAACATAGCATCATATTCCTCACACCTAATCACCTAGAAATAGATTAGTTGGAAGACCTACCTGGCTCCCAAGTCATCATTGTTGTGCCTTAATTCAATTTGATGAGATTTGTAATAATGCATGTAGAAAACCCAATAAACATCTTTATTTTCCCATTTGACTTCAAAATCATACTCCTCACCTTTCTTTTCCCCCAAATTTATTGTCTACGTGACTGATATGAATAAGGAGGCATCAATTATTAATTGGTGAATGGGTTTTGTTAAAAAACAACGACAATTGATAGAAATTTTAAATAAGATATTGTGTATCCCAATTCGAGTGAGGACACATGGTGATATAGAGGGGCCTCAGTCGAGAGACGTGGAGGTCCCTCCCAAACCTAAGATGCATTTCCCCAACAATGATGCAACCAATGCATCCTCAAGATAGTTGACTATTAGTACACCCCACCTCCAACATGCACTAGCATTACCTATTATTGTTGTTTGTAACATCTCTCAACTAAAATTTTAATTTTATTGATTACTTATTGAGTGTCATAGGCTAGAAGGTCAACTAGAAATAACATAGGGAACTAGTGATATTAGGGAAATATCCAAACATAACATCATATTCCTCACACCTAATCACCTAGAAATAGATTGCTTGGAAGACATACTTGGCTCCCAAGTCATCATTGTTGTGCTTTAATTCAATTTGATGAGATTTGTAATAATGCATGCAGTGCCAGGATTAATTATAATCCTCCCTTGACCACCATAGTCTAAATGCCTTTTCCTAGATTAGGATTATGTCGCCACTTCATTAGTGCCATGGGGAAGTCATCTCCACCTACCACCTGATGCACCAGTTTGCATGAGCTTGGGAGCTCCAGAGACCAATCCCAATAATTTAGTAACCCACATTGAGTCATGGGAGTCCCACCATCTGTTCACCCTAGTATGTGTTGAGTTATGCTTTGACGGGCATCAATTAATTCATCTTTAGTTAGCCTAGAGGAAATTTGCATGATTTAAGTAGGTTATGTGCCTTTGCTCACCTACCTTGGTAAGTTATCTGAGAGTAAACTGATTCAGTTGTCCAGAGTTACACTAGTGAGTCTCCACTTATGATTTTCCCACAACTAGTGATCTTTGGAGGCAGTCCAAGTCATGGGATACAAATCACTCCTAAAGGATTTGAATTTCCTTATTTGTATCATGATTGTATTACTTGTAGATTAATGATGTTATGCTGACAAATTTTTGCCTCTTGACAATTCAATTTCAACATGGTTGTTTGATCATTATACACTTAATTTCTTCTTCCTCCTTCAACCTTCTTTCACAGTGAGGTTCATTCTAGGTTGAAGATCCTGAAGCTTTGCTAAATTAAACATGGTATCATAGTAGGTAATTAGTCCAACTTCAATCCTTGGAAACTTCCATTGATGCACTAGAAGTAACTAGGTTCCACATAATTCCTGGTATGTGTGCCTTTCTCCCTCTAGATTTATCCAGAGAAGTCTAGCCAGGTGTTAAGCACCCTGATAATGTGCACATGTCGAAGTAGAGAGTGATTGATTTGCCTTTGAATTGAAGTGTTTTTTGCAGGTAAATTGAAGAATTTAAAAGAATTGTGTGCCCCAGAAGCTGCAAGCTGGAGAATTCAACAGCCTTGACATCCAAGATCCTCACACCCTTCAACTATCTTAATTGGAGGGATGACATGCAGATTGTGTTCCACAACAAAGGTTTGTATATGGTCACTATGGGAAAGGAGGTCGAACCCTAGCATCCTCTTGAGAAAATTGAAGTATCTAAACAAGTTGGATGAATCATTTGGTTTCATGTGCACTCATATGTCCAAGGAGTTACTCTTCACCTAGATGGATTAAAAACTGCAAGAGAAGTATGGAAGAAGTTCGAATCATTGTTTGGCAAGCAAGATGAGTTAAGAGGTCATATTTTGTAGAATGAGTTGGTTTCTCTTCAACCCAACAAATTTGAAACCATTCAACAATTATTCACCAAGTTCAAATCCTTGGTCATGCATTGCAAGAAATGTGGGATTGACAAGAAGGATGAGGAATTGGTGCTCTTTATTCTGAGAAAACTTGGCCCAGAATTATCAGTGTTTGTATCCACCTTTCACTCCAGGATACGAACAACTCCAAATTGGCAAATTCCATCCCTTAATGCATTCACAGAATCTCTTATTCAAGAACAATATAAGCTAATACATATGGGAGCCCTCAGAGCCTCCAATAATCAAGCTCTCTTGGCTGGAGAGACCAAAAATGCACAAGCAAAGGGGAAGCATTAAGGAAAGGATAAGAGGAACACTCAATTCCAAATAAAGTAGGAGTTTGATCCATAAGATGGAGCCTCAATCTCTAAGAAGGAAAAACATCAAAGGTTTAACAATTGCAAGTGCTCCCATTGTAAGAGAGGAAACCATACATAGAAAGGTTGTATGAAGAAAACCATAGATCAGATGTCAAGACTTCTTCACAACATAATATTTCCCTCCCTGAAGGTGCAAGGAAGGATGACTTTGGAGAAAAGGCTGAAGATCATGAGAGATGCCATGCACTGAAGGCTGGATTTTCAAAATACCAAGCCTTACTCATTGATTCAAGAGCCTCTGACCATATGGTTGCCTCCAAAGAATCATTGTATTCATTAAATGTTATTGATGGTCCTAGTATTCACATGGGAGATGACACTCAAATCCAAGCTAAAGGGAAGGGTACGATAAAATTACAGCATGGAGTGTTCAAAAATATCTTATATGTGCCCTCTTTAGCAGCAAATTTGTTGTATGCATATCATATGACTCATATTGGCTCACCAAAGTGAGTTGTATTTGATCCTGAATCAATGGATATCTCAGATATATCTATTGGGAAGATGATAGCGAAAGGTATTGCAAACCATGCCTCCAAGGCATATGAGTTCTCACATTTTTTGCCATACTCAGATCCAGTGCAATCTCAACTAACATTTAAAAGGGGAAGTAAATTCATTCTACCTAAACCATTTACATATGATGATGTTTCCATTAATGTTTCAGATTCATAATTCGAAGTAGAGGACCAAGTTGAATTAGTTTTTGGAATTGAAGATGAAGTTCAATCAGATCTAGATCCAGATCCAGTCCCTACTCCCAATCCTAGGCCTAATGGTCTCAAAAAGACATTGAGACTATTGGGAACATGGTTGGAGATTCATTTGACAAAAGAAGAACTGGATCTCAGTTTCAAGATGAGAGCCTTGTGCTATGTCATGCATATTCACCTCTTAAAGAGAGGAGTTATAAACTCCCGTGAGATGTTACATGTTGGTGAGGTTTGGTCAACAGTTCTGCAAAGTGACTTGCCATGATTCTCCAAAACATACAACCATGGATAAATAATATGAGTCACTGAGAACAATGAGACATTGGATCATGCCTCTCTTCCTCCAGAAATAGAAGAGACAAAAGTACCTTTCTACATGGTAAATTGGAAGAAGAAATGTACATGGAAAAGCCTAAGGGGTACACTGATGATTCTCTCTTGACATGCAAGATGAGGAATCCATTGTATGGGCTCAAGCAATCCCCTAGGGCATTGCATCCCAAGTTGAACTATTCCATATTGTCATAGAGATTCGAAAGATGCAAGTTTGGCTGCTAAAGAAACAACATTTCTTCTCTTATATGGCATCAGAATGGAAGAAGGTGGAGAGGTTCACATGTGTTGTAATAGGGAACTAGTGCACACAAGGACCATTGCACTACATTATTGCTATACAAAGGTGTAGAATACGTAATTTGTTCACAAAGTTTTTTACTCAGGAGAAATTTGTCTCTTGGTGTGAAAGCTTGATCTAGTTCCCTACTATTCATTTTGAGGGGGTATTTTCCCATGAGGGTTTCCCCATTTCCTTGGTTTATTGAGCAATTAATTTTTTCATTAGATTGTATGGGTGACCTTTGGTCTTAGTTTCCAGGGCATAGGTTGTCCAAGTTTGGATGAAGGGGGTTTGTTAGGATTAATTATAATCCTCCCTTGACCACCATAATCTAAATGTCATTTCCTAGCTTAGGATTATGTTGCCATTTCAATAGTGCCATGGCAAAGTTAGTTGGGGCCCACTTACCACCTGATGCGCTAGTTTGCATGAGTTCAAGAGATCTAGAGACCAATCCCTATAATTTAGGAGCCCACACTGAGTCATGGGAGTCCCACCACCATTTCACCCTAGTTTGTGTTGAGTTATGCTCCGATGGGAATTAGTTAGTTCATCTTCAGTTAGCCTAGTGCCGCTTTGCATCATTTAAGGAGGTTAGGAGTCGTTTCTCACCTACCTTGTCTAGTTAACTGAGTGTGAACTATTTCAGTTGTCTGGATTTGCACTATTGTGTCTGCAATGGTGATTTTCCCATAGTTAGTGATCTCTGGTGTCAGTCCAAGTCATGGGATTTGAATCGCTCTTAGAGGATTCAAATTTCCTTATTTGTATGATGATTGTATTACATACATATTAATGTTTATGAGACTAATTTTATGCTGACAATTTTTTGCCTCTTGACTGTTCAATTTCACCATGATTTTTTTATCATTATACACTAAATTTCTTCTTCCTCCTTCAACCTTCTTTCACAGTGAGGTTCATTCCAGCCTGAAGATCCTGAAGCTTTGCTAAATTAAACATGTAGAAGACCGAACAAACATCTTGCTTTGCCCAAATATCAATATTGACTTCAAAAGCATACTCCTCACCTTTATTTGCCCCCAAATTTATTGTCTACATGTCTGATACGACTAAGGTGACATCAATTATTAATTGGTTCATGGGTTTTGTTAAAAAACAACATTAACTGATATACATTTTAAATAAGATATTGTGTATCCCAATTCGAGTGAGGATGCATGGTGATATATAGGGGCCTTGGTCGAGAGACATGGAGGTCCCTCCCAATCCTAAGATGCATTGCCCTAACATTGATGCAACCAATGCATCCTCAAGACACTTGACTGCTGGTATACCCCACCTCCCGCATGCAATAGTTGATTAATATGGAACTCTTCATGTGAGTTATTCCCACCCCACACATGGATATTATGTCTGGTTTCGATGACCCGCCATCGCGTGACAATCTAACCATTGACATGGAATAAATTTGGTATCAGATGCATCAAGATTGACTGTTCTATCCTTTCATTCAACCTCCAATTATGACTCTAACAAGCAAGGTTAAAGGCATTAGCACAATGGTCTACTCTATTTATTGTTTCCTAATGGTTGAACCATGTTTTTCTACTTCAAGTCAAGCTTGTGCCAACAATTTATAATAGATTTGGAACATCTCCCTTCCTAACATGGTGGCTCACACAAAGAGTGCCCAGTGAGGTCAGTTAAGGTTATGAATACTGCCACAACCCATGCATCCTATAGGAGGAAAAGGATTTGACCTCTCACTACCACAAAAATATCCTCACCAATATGAAGCAGGAGATAACATAGGCATAAAAGTGGGTTAAGCGTGAGCCATAGGTTACTCCACTACAAGGAAAAAACCCTATAAAGGAGGTTATAGTGAATATTTGTAGTGTTACAAAATTGACAAAAAAAAATCAAAGCAACCTCCACTACAATGTTTGTTTCCGGTAGTAGAGGTTTTGGAATGTCACTTCTCGTAACTAAACATCTATATATGCTAAACAAATTAGAGGCATGGAAGATATTTTAAATGGTTTAACTAAGGGTTTAATCTGTAAACAACTCCTCTAATAAGATACTTGTATGTTATTTGAGAAGCATGGAAGCACTAGTGCATGAATAAATATATTGTTGTAAGGTAGCATAAGGATGCAACTTAGTTGCATCTCTCGTGAAGTGTAGATTAAGTATACCAGTTAGTAGAAGCATAAATAACCAAAATAAATTGTTAGGAAGTTAAGGATGAAGCAAGTACAAAAGATCCTTAGATAGATTTGAATGATAATGGACACTTGTAAGGAAAACCAATAGTTTCGTGAAGCCTCTACGTATAATGTTTTATTTCAGCAAAACCCCAGACACAGTGTTTTCCCTCACAGTGATGTGTTTATCCGGTACGCACTCTATGAAGGATAAAACATACACAAACATGAATGTTCATGGCAAAGGAAATTGCAATTGTGCAATGTAGAAATGAATTATTTTTTTCACAACGAGACTCCATGGGACCTCATTGAAACCTAAAAATGTGTGAATGATGAAAATGCATTTCCAGATGAATGAAGAATGTTTCCCATAGAAACCAATGTTTCCTTTGACCTTAAAGAACATGTTGTAGTTTTCTGAAACTTGAAAACACACACAAGGAACTAATGTGCATTGTCAACAAAGTTGAGTTTTCTACTTGGGTAAAGAGACATTGTGTTTCACCCTCTCAAACATTATTGAACTCCACCAACTAAAAACAAAAATGCATGGGAAGCCAATGCACACTATTGGAGGAGCTAGTCGGTAAGCCGACTAGAATGATAAGCTGACTAAGACGATAAGCCGACTAAGTTGACTAGCTGACTAAGTCGATCGGTCGACTAATTAGAGATTAGGTTGACTACCTAAGGTCATGTCGGTTGACCAAACCGACATGTAGTTATTTGTAACTGTTTTGTCAATCATATATATTAGGCTGTTGAGCCAGATAAGAACTCAATTTAGTTCTATGTATTGTATGAACTCATCTGTTATAATATAATCTGTTATTCTTACTCTTGTGTCCGATATGTCTGTATGCTTATAAATGTGTATTATTGGTAACCCTATGTGATATGTGAGATTACAACACACACTACTAAAGGATGAAGGTATGTCTCTTAGAGTGCTCTACTATGAGTTTTTCTCATTGAGACCTCATTGATGACAAAAAGCATAGTATACGCTATTGTGCATTTCCAAAGAGGTTGTAATTGTTTCCTTAATATGGCACTAATGTGCTTTATCCTTCATGCAATTGTCAAATCTCGCAACAAACCAAAAAATGCATATTAATCTCAAACACACTAGTGGGAGGGTTAGGAAACAAATTGGTGATGGGACCAATACATTTTTCCATCCAGGACATTTTAGTAGAGCCCATTATGAAGCAAAAATGAAACAAATGGAGGATGAAGGATGAAAACGATAAGTGGAACTTATGTGTTTCCTTTCTTGGGCCTTTACCGAGCCCCATGATAAGTAAAAAACACATAAGGAAGCAAAATACATCTATGAGAGGGTTGGGAAAACAACTAAGTGATGGAAGTGATGTATTTTTCCCCTTTAGGAAACACACAATGCAGGGTTGGGGAAATTCTATAGGAAAAGCATCAATACACCTCCTAGGGTACTATTAGACAATACAAATATCTAAAAAATGCAGCATTAGTGAAAGTACATCACCAAGGATGCTTCAAATATTGCTTATACTTATAATTGATGTGTTTTTCCTTCTACCCTCCTTCAGACCCTCGAGTAAGTCAAAAAAACGCCTAGTGGCTAAAATGCATCAACAAAGAGGTTACAACAACTTGTCAAATCAAGGCATAACGTGTTTTTTCTCACGAGGACCAATATCCCCTCCCCTCGATAGGATTTAGTGTAAGAAACATGTCCATAAATGTTATATTTGTAGCGTTTGAGAATATGCATACTTGGTGATGCTTAACATTGCCTATAATTGTTGTTTGTAACTTCTCTCAACTAAAATTTTAATTTTATTGATCACTTATTGAGTGTCATATGCTAGAGAGTCAACTGGATCTAACATAGAATAACTAGTGATATTTGGGAAATATCCAAACATAACGTCATATTCCACACACCCAATCACTTAGAAATAGATTGATTGGAAGACCTATTTGGCTCCCAAGTCATCATTGTTGTGTTTTAATTCATTTTGATGAGATTTGTAATAATGCATGCAGAAGACCCAACAACCATCTTACTTTGCCCAAATAACAAGCCACTAACAAGCTTGACTTCAAAATCATACTCCTCACCTTTCTTTACCCCCAAAATTATTATTTACACACCTAATATTCCCAAGGTGGCATCAAATATTAATTGGTTGATGAGTTTTGTTAAAAAACAACATTAATTGGTAGAAATTTTAAATAAGGTAATGTGTATCCTGATTCGAGTGAGGATCCATGGTGATACAAAGAGGCCCTAGTCTAGAGACGTCGACACCCATCCTGAGCCGTACACATGTTGTGTTAAGAATGATGCAACCAACGCTTCCTCAAGGCAACCAACTATTGGTACACTATGCCTTTCGCATGCGCTAGGCGATTAATATGGAACTCTTCGTGTGAGTTCTTCCCTCCCCACCTATAGACATTACTCCTAATTTCGATGACCTGCTATCACAACACAATCCAACCATCAAGGAATAAATTTGGTATCAAATGAATTGAGATCGATTATTCTATGATTTTATTCAAACTCTAGTTGTGACTTTGATGAACAAGGTTATAGGCATTATAATCGTGATATACTCTATTTATTGTTTCATAACGCTTGAACAATGGGTTGCTACTTCAACTCAGGTCTGTGCCAATAGTTTGGAAAAGGTTTGGAGCAACTCCCTTTCTAGCATGGTGGCTCACACCAGGAGTTCTCGGTGAGGTCACAGCCAGGGTCATGATTACTCCCATTGCTCACACATCCTACAGGAGTCAGAGAATTCAACATCTTGTTATCACAAAAAGATATTTGCCGACATGAAACAGGAGATAACATAGGTGAAAAACTGGGTTAAGGGTCAGCTAGAGGTTACTTCACTACAAGGAAAGCACCCTGTAGATGAGCTTATAGTGAAGGCTATTGGTTCTACAAAATTAGAAAAACGTTTCAAAAAAACATTGGTTACAAGCTTCAATTTTGGTAGGAGAGGTTTTGGCAGAGGTTATAAAAGATATTCACTATAACTAAAAAAAATTGGGCAACCGAAGGTTTTAGCATAGTTTTTTTTCTAGTGCTCTATAATTTTATAATGTGCATCAATGTATATATTCAATGTCAATGCACCAATGCGTATATTTTAATGCAAACATATCAGTGCTTTTATAATATTGTAACAACAATAATGTGTTTTATATATATGCACCGATGCGTACATTTATTATCAATGCATCACTACATATATTTTAATGAAGACATACCAATGCTTATATTATATTGTACCAACATTGGTGTGTTGTTTACATACGCATTGGTGCATACATTCATTGTCAAAGAATTGGTGCATATATTTTAATGCAAACATATCGATGCTATTATTATATTGTACCAACATCAATGCATGTAACATTCACATCCGATCGATGGCTCATATTTTACAAAAGCACGATGTGTTTTTATATTTAAACACATCAGTGCCGATATTGTATTATATATGTACTGCTACATATTTTGTATTAACAAATAATCAGTGCGTATATTATCCCAAATAAGAACTGGTGCATATATTTGGGGAAAAACACTGGTGCTTATGTTTTAAAAAGTGCATCGATGCTTATGATATTTATATCGCATTGATGCATTTATTATGTAAAATAGCATTGGAGACTAAAATTTGAGTAGGCATCATTTCATGAAAATGAATAAAACTCATTCATTAGTTCAAATAAACAGATTGTGTATGGTTTAATGGGGAATTTTTTTATGCTGTGAATATGTAAATATAGTTTCTTATTTTTCTATTTTTACAAATTTTCAATCAATCATTTGAGAGTTTGATCTTTTTTATAATAATGTTTATTTTTATATTTTACTTATTGTGTTTGAATATCTTAGTTGATTACACATCTTCTCATTGTAACCATGTGAATTATTTATATATTTAACATTTGAATTAATCTAAAAAAATCAAATATTTTTTAACAATAATAATTTTTATATTTTAATTATTGTGTTTCACTAAGTGTGTTGATTGCACCTTTGTTCACGGTCACAATGCAAATCATTCTATATTTTCTCAATAATGTAACATTTTGTGACATTAGAGAATGTTGTATAAGAATAAACTCATTTATTCTTCACACCAGATATGAAATTTGAAGAAAAGCACAAGTACTCACAAACTTTGTGATCAACCCTTTTTGCCTTTTCGTCTCGTCTAATGCGTTGAATGGGTGTTATTTTTTTTCTACTACAACAAAACAATGGAAAATTAGCATTTCATGCGATAATTAAACTATTTGCACATTAAAAATAAAACAATAATTACATATGTTGGATACGCGTTATTGTTGGGATGGCTTCCCTTGTGATGTGGTTATGTTCATTTCTTTGACCATCTCATGGTACATATTTTTTGACACCCCTACCAGTATCTTTTGGATATCACATTGCTCTTCCTTTTTAATTTTAATTATCTTCATGAGAAACGAAAAGCACAATGAAAAATAGATAATATTTATATGAAAATAAGCATAGAAAAAATCATAAATAGTATGTTTGAGGACTAGTATATACAAATTATAGAAAAATATATTTACCAATAATACTTTTAAATTATTCTTTTTTGTTGTTGCATATTTTTTCCATTGCAAGTATCATTGGTCTTAATGCCCACTGCACTATATACGCTACCCGCAATTTACTTATAAACTGATTGATAGAGTCATTGGATCGATTTTTGTATGGTAATTGAAAAGTATGTCTATATGTTATTTCCATTATATCCTTCAAAGTTTTATGAAACATTTCCCCCCTCTCATTAACTTCCAACACCACTCCAGTTGAACTAATGACCAATTCATCATCATTTACATTCTTCTTAATTTTTATCTTCTTAGGGTGTTCTATTCATGTCCGTGCACAACATTCAATATATTTGAAATTGAAAGTTTGAAACATGTTTACTTTTATAACTAAAATGAGCATTTTTATATTATAAAAAGGCTGATATATCAACATATCAGTCTATAAAAGTCCAAAAATAGACAATCAAAATTTTCCTGAGCATATTCTTGTTCTTTTACACCTTCCCATAGTCTTTATACTATTAAAGAATTGCTAACATCTAATATATAACTATATACTTCAACATATTTGCTAAGGAATTGAGTACAAAAACATACCATAAAGAACTGAAATCTACTAGCACTATGACCACTAAACATGACCCATGGAGCATCATTGTCCCCTATATGTCTAATAGAGCTTGAGATGTCCACAACGGTGTGATTAGTTTGTACAAATTATTCGGTCATAAATCTACTTCCAACATGATGGGTGAGCTTGAACTGATTCACAATCAACTTCTCTTAGTGGTGATCCATTGTTGTCATCATAATCTCCACCTGGGCACCATAAACACAAAATTGTCCTTTTGCATCGTAAATATGGTGATCCAATCCTGAGGTGTGTGTCATGAGCTAGTGGACTACCTTCAAGACTCCTTCCAACTAAGAATTAATCCAACAAAGATTACTCTTGATGTCCCGAATGTCATCCATGACATCCNCCCCCCCCCCACCCCCCACAAATAACCGGAACCTCATAGATTTTAGATAAAATTCAAAATTTTTCCCTATATCGAATGCACACCACCATAAAAAAAACTCTTGAATATCCTTTGACTATTAGAGTAGAGAGCCACTCCCCTTAAGTGTTTGAGGGGAAGACAACATCCTCAACAAGTTCCAATATCACCATCCTAGAGCTATTAGGTCTAATACGAAAATTAACAGGTTCATAATGAGGATAGATTTTCTCTTTTATCCACAGCGTTGATACAACACAAGACTAGTCTTGATATTACTCACAAGACTCATCTTGATATTACCCACAAGCTCTACAATACAAAATCACCATCTCAATCATATGAGGATACTTAGGACTTGATACAACACAATGTCCTAACTTGATGCCACACAAGTATTGGAGAATGACTCATGATGTTGTACAATCAACACTTCCTCTCAACGAGGGAGACAATCTCAGCTTTATCAAGAATTTCCTGCCATACCAAGCTTATCTCGGAAGTATCTCAATTTCGTTATTGACATTGGCTTGTTCACAATTTTGCAATCTGCTCATCAGTAGCTATGTACTGAAATTTGATTTTACATGACCATGACTTTGATGAAGTAAATTTTTATCTCAATGTGTTCTATCATAACACATCGGGCTTTTTAGAAAGCTTGACTATTAGCACCTAATAACTGTAGGCTCAAATATTTCATCCTAGTAGCTAGCTTCCCAAGCTACACTACTGATCCTCAACAGGTAGTATTATCCGCACAATATATTTAGCTTATCTCAAGCTAAAACAATAGTTGGATAGAACAATAGGTCTACCATGTATTAAATACAATAAAGAGCCTCTTATAATGTATGTCAAAGGTACTCAAACATATGCTTAGTTAGTAAGCATAAATACAACATGTCTGCTCAGAGACCAACCAACTACTTACACAAAGTAGCGTTATCTAGATCCAATCCAGAATGTAGTTTCTCTAAACTCGAAACAATGGATTTCATATCCATCATATACAACATTTTACATCAAATGTGTAAAATCATGCAGAAATAAAGTCTCATCTTTTCTTTCAATATTCAATATTTGTTGATTTCAAGAATCTTCTTCTATCTAGAGAAGTTCTCCGTGAGCTTTCCATTCTCTTTGATGTTCTTCAAGGCTTGATCACTTACTTAGTGATTCTTCTTTTTATACTACAACACCCCAACTACCTCTCTAAGAGGTTTAATTGTTCTCTGACAGTCCATACTATAACGTTTCTTGAGTATCAATAGTATATGAGACTTTGACCATGTCTATGCTCATGTGTATTCTCTCCACAAGGTATCACAACCCTTGGCTGCCTGAGTCATGCACCATGACTAACTAGTTTGAGGAATTTTAACTGTTGTTTCCTGTGAAGATACATCAATACTCTCTCTTCAACAGAGGAGTCTTTTATACTATACCAAGCTTTTTCTTGACAGAGGCTTAGTAAATATGCTGGCAATTTTGCTCATCCATGGATATGTATAGGAGTTACACAACTCCTTTCTGCGCCATGTCTCAAATAAAACTAACTAGCAACTTTGTAAAGTTTTACTCCTTTACAATATGCTCTATCTGAGAAACATATTTGATGTGATCTTTCTTGCTCACTGTATTAGTCAGAATCCATATATCCATGGAGCTTACTTTCACTAACTGTGACATGTCTTAATCTACATACTCTTGTACCAAGTAGGTAACACAACACATGCTTTATTGTACATGTCTATGTACTAACTGTAAAGCATATAACTGATCCTGGGACCTATATAGATATATCTAACATTTGGAAATAATTTAGTTGGATGTAAGTGGATATATAAAACAAAGTTTAATGCATAAGGACAAATTGAAAAAAATAAAGCTCGGTTAGTAGAAAATGATTTTCTCAACAAGAAGGTATTGACTATACTAAAACTTTTTCTATAGTTTCTAAATTGAACACGATAAGACCTATTCTTCTCTTGCTACATCTTATCAATGAGAAAAACACCAAATGAATTTCAAGAGCACATTTTTTAATGGTGATCTTTGTGAAGACATTTATATGCAACAACCACCTAGTTTTACTATTGTTGAAACTTGAAGTTTGGTATGCAAATTGAACAAGTCTTTATATGCAATCTTTGTAACATGCAAGAGTTGAAGACATACATGCACCTCCTTAAACATGCACCTATAGCTTGGTATTAGAAAACTGATGCTTATTTTTTGAAGAACGGTTTGCATTGGTGTATATATTATCCAAATTTGTATGTTAAGAAATTTGATGATGGTTTCCTCATCATGGTACTTTATGTGGATGAACTTATTCTTGTTGGTATCCAACTTGCAGTTATATAGGAAATAAAGAATAATCTTAAAAAGCAATTTTAAATGATCGACTTAGGCCTATTGCATTATAGTTTAGGTATATAGATTTGGCATATGGTTGATGGTTTATTCTCGTCTCATCCCAAGTATTCTACTATTTTTTTACTCAGATTCATATGAGTGATTGTAATCCTTCTCCTACGCCATTTTAGTCCGTTGTAAAGTTAATTGTTGATTGTGGAAGTCCTCTTGTTGATGCCACTTTGTATCATCAATTTGTGGAGAGTTTGATATATTTGTCACACAACAAGCATGCTCTCTCTTTTGCAGTCAACATGATTTCAAGGTTTATACAAAAGCCTCATGAAATTCATTGGAAAACACGAAATATAATATTTAGATATTTTATAGGGGACAGTGCATAATGGTGTTTTCTATTCTATCAGGGATACAGTTTTACTTCCTTGTTATAGAGATTCTGATTGGGTAGGGGCTGATTCAAATAGAAAGTCTACTACAGTGTACATCTTTTAGCTTGGTTCAAGTTTGATTTCAAAATCTAGTAAGAAGTTGATAACTCTCTCTTTCTTCTTATGAAGCAAAGTACACGGTAGGTAAGGAAGCATCTAAATAAGCAATTTGGATCTGACATGTTCTTATAGAGCTTGTACTAGTTCAGAAGTATCCTACTGAATTGAGATGTGACAATCAGAGTGCAATTCAACTTGTGTACAATTCAGTGTATCATTCCAAGACTAAACATGTTGACTTGGATTCTTAATACATTCGATATCTTGTTGTAGATGGTGTTATTTGTTTGGGGCATTGTCCCACGAAAAAATCAAGCAGTTGATATCTTCACCAAAACCATGACATAAGTGAATTTTGTGTATCTTTGAAGTTTGTTGGGGATGCAAGAAGTTGTCATCAAGTAGAAATGCTAATGTAATTCCATCTTCCTCCATATATGTGTTGTTTTCCCTAGTCATAATTAAGGAGGAGTGTTGGAATGTGTAATTTTAATATTACATGTGTAATGATGTCTAGTATAATATTGTAAGATGTCTTATCGAACAAAGGAAGGAATAAATCATCCTAATCTTATGTAATCATGGAGCAATATTCTCCTATTACCATTCATTATATATGAAGGTGGAAAATAATTTATCCCACATGTATTTTAGGATGTTATTCTTCCATACCTCTAGTTATATAATAGAGGTGAAGCAGAGCCTTTGGGCATATCTTGTGATTTATATTGTAAAGTTGTGAGAGCATATGTGGAGTGGAGCTCAAGTGTAGGATTGAAGATTTCAAAATAATAAGAAGACAATACTTTCTTGTGGATGTTTCCTCATTTGGGGTTTTACCATGTATATATGGTGTATCATTCTTTTCTCTTGTCTCTTGTTTCTTACTTTGATTATTTTTGTATGTATGGATAGAAGGTTAGACTAGTAGATTCTTGCTTTACATGTTAGCAAACATATTGTTGTATATTCATGCATATTCTCAATATTCTAACAAGTGGTTTATTCTATTCTCAACTCTATAAACGAACCACTAACAAATAACCTTTTTATAACTATTAGGTTTTAATATAAAAAAGCCAAGATGCTTAAACTCTACATCACTTCCCTTCAAATGAACATTAATTTTTTTTAGAAATGATTCCATCTGAGTCAAATGTGTAAATAATTAACTTATCCAAATTAATGACCATACTTGTGGTAGTGTTGTTGTTTGAGCAAAATCGAAGAAGCCTGAACTTTAAAACTTTTATCAAACAATTTCAACACTTATGAAATTCACATATGAATCTTTATATCAGCCACATATTAATGTTTATATCAACCATATATGATTCTTTATATCATCAATATATGAATCTCACGAATCAAATCAGCCACGTAAATTAGCTTCATAAATCATCGATATAAATCAATCAACCATGAGAGACAAGATATACCCTGGGAAAACCCTCCAAACACGGAGGATGAAAACCTAACAATTATTTGAGTATGATAGATAGATTCGCAGAGAATTCTTTACAACACATACGTAGATTTCCCAATAAGAGATATCATCCCAACAGTAGAGAAGAGGGATCCAATGTAGCCCTGCAAAAACAATTGTATGCAACTGTGTTGAACTTGCCATATTCCTAGCATATTAATAACAAGACAAAAACCCAAACATGCAGAAGGTAACGCATAGGAGGCTCCGTAAACACACTTAGAGCACCACATAGTGAATTCATAAGGAGGATCTAACTAGAAATCCCTCCATGCAAACATTAGTGCCCTTCCTTTCCTCAATTAGATTTAATTGAATGTTCATTGCCTTCAATTAAAAGTTAATTGACTTGAACTGAATGTTAACTTACATGAACTAAATGATAATTGACTTGAACTAAATGTTAACTTACTTGAACTGAATGTTTAACTGACTTGAATTGAATGTTAACGTACTTGAACCGAATGGTAACTAACTTCAACTGAATGTTAACTTACTTGAACTGAATGATAATTGACTTAAACTCAATCTTTAGTTGACTGTTGATAACTTAGTTAACATGCTAACTTAATTGTCATCAATGTTTCGCTCTTAGTGCCATCCATGCACAGTTTATATTATTAACTTTTGCATGGATCTCTTTAGTTAATTGATGCATGGTAATTGATGAACATTGAGCTCTTCTTTACTTAATTGATTACATTAATTAATATTTCAATTGATGCTTTGACCGAGGCATTGATTGAGGCATTCGAATTTTACTAAAGCTTTATAACTTGAGTTCACTCAAACATTTTGCATGGGCAATTCAAATTCTCTTTCTTTATGCTTTATCTTATTATCATTAATAATTAATGCATGGTCCATATGTGTATTGTTTATCCATCTTGTCATATCATACTCAGAAAAATTATTCTATGCATACTAATGATCATATATATTACCCCCGATCCATATAGTCATATGCTAAAGTAATTCACTCTAGGGGTAGTTAATCCCTATAGGAGACTTATAGCACTTGACGACCATGACTAGTAATATATCACATAGTATAACCAACTCAACAAATGGAAGTCCACATTCTTGATACAACACAAGATCATCTCCACAATTGGAGATCCATTCTCATAGGGTACCCTCTATGAGAATCATTGACTTGTACCCGTCTATGAGAATCATTGACTTGATACAACACAAGTTCACAGTCTTGATACAACACAACAACAATATTGATATTAATCACAAAACTTAGCTTGATATTACTCACAAGCTCTACAATACAACATCACCACCTCAATCATATGAGGATACGTAGGACTTGATACAACACAATGTCCTGACTTGATACCACACTAGCTTGGAGAATGACTCCTTATGATGTACAATCATTAGGTGGGAGTATAAAGGGATAATAAATACTACAAAACTTGACTCTCTCTTTCAAAGCCTAAACCAAACAATTGAATGTAATCCACAAAAAGTAAATGAGAGTTGGTACCATTTCTTGCAATTTTCACCCCTTGCAACTATCTGAGGGTTATGGCTTGGTGAATGGCCTTACTGAGACCCTCAATAATATGTAAGAAAAGATAATGAGACAAGGGGAAACCTTGTCTCAAACCTCTAGAGGATTTTAAAAATACTAGAAGTTGAAGCATTAATGAGGACGGAAAAATTTATAGTGGACACACAACTCTTGATCCATTCCACTACTTGCAAAGAGAACCCCAAATGAATCAGAAGGATTCTAAATAATAACCAAGAGACTCAATCATAGGTATTGGATAGGTCTATCTTGATGACAACAATTTGGAGATTTGACACCTTTAGTGAGTGTGGGGCTTCTTATGCAGACCCTATAGCTTCATGAATCAGTGTTCCTTCAAGGAACCCAAATTGTTTTGATGAAATATACTTCAAGAGGATGTGATTTACTCTCATGGCCATAATTTTGTCTATTATCTTGTATACATAGTTACATAGAGAAATGGGTATAAATCCATCAAAATTATCAATGCAATCTTGCTTTGGAATTAAAGAAATAAAAGTGGAATTAAGGTTCCTTGGGAACCCTCCCTTGAAATCCAACTTCTTCAACCATCCATAACATGTATTCACCTACCAAATCAATAAAGTCTAGATAAAATTCGATAGGCCATCCATATCAGCCTAGGTTCCTCTCTTTTTGAATGAAGACAAAACATTTAGGAGTTATTCTCTAGTAACTTCCCCAAGCAGAGTCACATTATCCTCGTCCTCTCCCATTTTGGGAAATAAAGAGACAAATTTTAGTATCTCTTCAATATTATCTCTCTCAGTCTCTTTGAAAGTTGTGGAGAATTTCTTGAACCCCAAATAATGGAAACCAAGAAAGCCTCATACCTTGTTTCCATTAGCATCCATTAGACCCCAAATTGTAATACGACTTTTCCTAAAGTTAACAAATTTATGAAAAAAATGTATTTTAGTCACTAGTGGAACTCCACGTTGCCTTGATTTTAATCCTCCAATCTCTCTATATGTCCAAAAGTGATTTATTCCTTTGAGATTCCAACCCTTTGATCTCAAATAAAGCCTCCTCATTGTACAAACCATCATGATTGGTTGCATAGATATGTCCCAACTCTTCTTCAATAGATCTAAAGATCACGCTCGTGGAGGTAAAACAATATATTTTCCATGGGATCACCTTGTCCTTAACGAAACTAAAGCATTTCACAATTTGTGCACTTATTCCTCCCTCAAACTAGAATTAAAGTTCACCCAAGAGTCATGGACCATTTTAAAAAAATCCTCCTCCTCATCTCAAGCTAGATTGTACTTGAAGGGAGCTCTAAGATTATATTCCCCTAAGCTTAGCTCCAAAATGATCGAGAAGTGGTTAGAACAATAAAGTAGTTCCACCCAAGAATGATAACTACAAATAAAATCCAAGAGGGAGCTATGGACTTAAAATGATCAAATATTTAGCAATCCCTGCTTCTCCTATACGATTATTTGACCATGTAGGTTTAATAACCAGTGGTTCTATATCAACCAACCCAAGTGATTCAAATTTGTTCATAAAGAACCCTTCCAATCTATCAGGCCTTGTCGAGGCTCCCCACACCTCACCCCTATTTATTGTTAAATTTAAGTGCCCCACGAATATTAAATTGTCTTAAGATATCAATCACAAGCCAATAACGATGACCAAAATTCCTCTATACCCTTATAAGGGCCATAGACATTAAGGAGTTGTAATGTTTTCCCATGGGCATGGCTACGCATGACTGTACAGAGGCCTAAGAAGACAACAAATGAATTAATTAGAGTAAAGGAGGATTTCCAACATGTCACTAGTACAATCCCAAAGCATCTAGCATAACAAAATCCTAGTTGGCAAACAACTTCTTCATATATTTTACCAAGGAATCATGTTCTCCCATAGTTTCCTGAATAAACACCACATCTAGCTCAATAGAAGAAAAAAGTATTTTGAGGGTGTAACGTCCCCAACCCTCCGACCGACGAAGAGGACGCTACCATAACCGTAAACATCCAGGCAACTAGCCCCATGAACATGAACATGCATGTCAAGATGAAATAAAATGCTTAAAATAGAAAACATGCTAAGATGCATAATTATTCAACATACAGCAGAAGCAAACATACATTCAAGCATCAACATGTTCGCCATGATTCATTAAACAGTAAATGTAATTGCAGAGATGAATTAGTCAAGAATGCTTATCTTGGGTAGAATTCATCCCGCAACCAGCTACGTCGCTACAATGTTCCACCCAGCCATAGGCCAACGTGCTCATCAATCTCTCAGCAACACTGCCACCCCCGAGCTGGGCATGATTTCCCAAGGAATAAGGGACTAAGTAGGCTTACACATAGCCAAGGTACACAAAACAACCAAGTCAACACAGTTGGGTTTATCAGGCTGTCAAGGAGCTGGGAAAAGTTGAATGCTAAGCTGGTGGTCTTGTTGGAGAGCTAAGGACGCCTACACCAGAGCTAGCCTGACTTCTAAGACACCCACACACACCCAACACTAGGAATCAGTCCCTTCTCTGCTTCACAGTCCCTCAGGCCCTGACTTCCCTTTCTAGTGCTATTTCGGGGTTATGGAGAAGAAATCCAACCATCTAGCTCGGTCTGTGTATCTCCCAAACACCAGGTTTCTCAAGCATACCCAGCTTTCAAACCCACTCCGCACAGTCCAAAGACCAACCATTGCATACCCGTAGTAAAACCAAGCAGTTCACAGCTTTGTGAGAAAACAAAGGAAAACAGGGTGAACGCAGCTCAAGCCAAGCAAGGTGATTCAGAGTTGTTCTTGGCCCTAGCATGTCCAAAACAAGTCAGCAGCAACCCGAAAGATACTTGCACCCACAACAAACGAACAACGTGGGGAAAACCACAACAAACCACAGATCTTGGGGAGAACAACAACAACCCACAAATCAAGGGAAGAACAACAGCCCAATCTCACAAATCAGCAAGGAAACATACATCCACAGTCGAAACCGGTTTGGAACACATAGACACACAGCCCCGAGCGTGAATGGCTCCTACACAGGGAAAATCGTGAATGAGAACCACAGGAAGAACACAACCCGATGGGTAAATCACTCAGGGTCCACACTCGAATGGGAGGCTGCACTTCTATCTTTGCATGAGTAAAACTCCCATACTCAGACCTGTGCGTGAGGAGAGAATCACGTCCCTCCTTAGGATAGAAAAAGCCATGGAGACAATCCCCCAACCAACGCATGAGGATGAGCAAGAATGGAGTCGTGGGAGAGTGGAGAGAATGGGAAAATTGCTTCTCTACCCACACGACATGAAGATGAAGAGTTTGCTGGTGGAGTGGGCACGTGGGAAAGGAATGACAGTCCTGCCACACCCACCACTACTCAGCAATAACTGCCCCAACTAACAACAACAATTTTAATGGTTGGTTGACACATGGATTTTTCCCCATTGGTTCAAGGTTTAACAATCCCCCCCCCTTATCCTTAGGAAAATCATGCCCTTTTCATTATCGTTGCACCGTCGTAGCTGGTTGTAGGTTCATTTAATTAGAGTGCATATTTACATGATGCCAAACTATAATGTGCCGGATAGCACGATATACCATTGGCAACGATCCCAATTGCCGAAACATAACACAACGAAATCGACGGTGGGGCTTTTGGCCTTTAGCTTCGCACCATGATTAATTACAATATATACATCATGTACCTTTTAATGCAAATAGGGTCAAAACCGGGGTATTACAATCCCTTCCCCCTTGGAATGACACTGTCCTCAATGTTCCAATACATAGGAATACATATACACTTAACACATCAAAATTTCAAAATTTTGCAGATTTGTCCTTCATTCAATTATTTACTTTGAATTCTCAGGACCAAGCCCTTTGGCTTCCATGAGCTTCTCTTGCTGGTTCTCAGCTTTCGGCTCATCCCCAAGTTTAGGAACTTTGTGGCTGCTACCCTTTTGATGTTCCCTTGTTGGGCAGTCCCGACGGTAATGATGTCCTCCGCATTTCCAGCATTTCCTTGGCTGCTTCATCTTTACCTGCTCAATTTCCTTTGAGTCTTCATGCCTGGAACATTTCTTAATGGACCGATTGGACGAATGCCCCATCATTGATCCACTTTTCTTTCCTTTACGGATTGCTCCCATAAGGATTTTTACCTCCTTTTGCAAATAAATAGAGTCTTGCAAAATCTGGTGGTTCATCTCATTCTGTCTTTTCTGTATCTTGAGCATCTCTCCAAGATTTTCTTGGGTCTTGGAAATTGTTTGAAGGAGACTTCCAGCCAAGTCCAATAGCTTTTGGTCTACTGCCAAGATCAATGTGCACGACTGGATTTCACTTTTCTCACCTGTGAAATGCACCATTGTAATTCTGTTAGACCAAGCATAATATAGGCATTAAAACCAGTCAATTAATTGCCCAATTGGCATGACAGTCCAAGTCTTATCAAGGAGACTTTCATATTTTTCATGCCTTCCCAACAAGCACATGAGCTCATTCATGTCCATTATTGGGCAGGGAATTAACTATTCCACCATTCACAATTTATTTTAAGCAAATAAACACATTCTATTTTCAGCCATACATGCATTCAACAATCCTCTGTTTTCGCAATGCATAAGTATATATATATATATATATCATCATCATCAAAAAAGGAAAGAGAGAGTAGCAAGAGTTTTTCCCCTCTTTGTCTTGTTCCATTCTGGAACTCACACCACCACTGTGGCTTTCATGCTCTTAGCCTCTTTCACTTCATCGTGAATGCTGGACCAACCCTTCTTGGCCATGACACTTAGTGTCTCCGGTCTATTCCAGACCTTTCAACCATGGAGCCTCCCCACATGGTTTGTCTACAACTCTTAGCTGCTAGGGCCTTCACAGTCCCACTAGCACCTTTTTCATTATTGCTCACTTTGAGCTCTTCAGGACAGTCACATGTCCACATGCACCTCTAGGATCCCTCATAGTCTTCGCTCCCAGCGATACCTATATTCAAACATTGAATAGATTCACATGTTTAGTTTATTCTCATCGGTTTGTCTCTAAACAAGAGTTAGAAGATTATAACCAAACCATGTACACAAGTGTATTCATAAGCAAGAAGTTGCAAGATAATCCAATACTTATATGTATTGTGTGTTTCCTCATTGGTCCACAGGGTCCCGCTTTGCTTTGCAAGCCTTGGAATTGCCTATGGACTTGGATGTTAAGTTAGCACGCAGGCTGCTCCTAAACATCGAATAATTAATGTCCAGCCAGTACACCTTCACGCCGACTGGGAAGGAACAAATCAGCCAAGCCAACACAGTTGGGTTTATCAGGCCATCAACAAATCAGCCAAGCCAACACAGCTGGGTTTATCAGGCCATGCACTTATATCAACAATGAACTTATATCAACAACCAATCAGCCAAGCCAACACAGTTGGGTTTATGAGGCCATCAACAATAACACATGCACTTATATCAACAATACACTTATATCAACAATGCACTTATATCAACAACCAATCAGCCAAGCCAACACAGTTGGGTTTATGAGGCCATCAACAATAACACATGCACTTATATCAACAATACACTTATATCAACAATGCACTTATATCAACAAATCAGCCAAGCCAACACAGTTGGGTTTATCAGGCCATGCACTTATATCAACAATAAACGACCATTTCCAGGTCCAAGATCTACTATGGATCCCCAGGCATATAACAACCATGTTTCAGTGACATCTTCACCACATCCTTTTATTCATATCAAGCATAGTCAAGCCAACCTACGGCTGGGTTTATCAGACTGTCCAGCCAAGCCGATACACAATTGGGTTGATCAGGCTGCAGGCAATCAAGCCAATACACTTATATCAACAACCAAACTACATCTGTTTAGCCTGTCAACACAAGCAATATAAGCAAATTCGTCAGCGTTATTGCTCTAAAACTGTAATCATGTTTCATATCATTCATTATCAAGTATTGAGACACCAGGAGTGCGTCCACTCCCTAAGGTGTAGTCAATACTAAAAACCCTTTCATGACTCGACATTGGGAAAAGTGTGCACCCCTTTCTGATGTGAGCCCTATAAACCCTATTCATATTCAAGCAATCTGTCATAATCGAACTAAAATCAAAACATGATCTGCATATGGAATTTAACAATTTGAAAAGCATATTCTTAGCTAGGGTCACATAACACTTATCCATTTGCTGATGCAGTATCCCTTCATTAAGGAGGAATGGGGGCTCCCTTCTCTGAGTTGACAGTCCCTCGGTTTGCCATCCCAACTCCTTTCACATTCCATATCCACACATGCCTTACCGACATAATCTATACCATCTCACTCATGTTGCTTACTAAACATGCAGTGCAAATGGGACATTCCCAAAATGTCCAATGGAGTTTCACCCAAAACCCATTTCCAAGATAGGGGAAACCCTCCCCATGAAGTTTGGCTCTTGTAGGCCATCACACATGGTCTTCTTGCAGCGTGTACCCCTGGCACATTCATCAAGTAGCCAAACAATCAATCAGTATCTACTAATACAATCCAAATTTGATTGTTCCATAACCAAGCAATGGTATTGGTAATTAAATTCAATATGAATTTGTAACTCTGTCTACTACAAAAATTGCTTTGCTTAGCAATTAGGTGATCCTCGTTTGTTGGTCTCTTGTAAGCAGCACCATTTTTCCCATTGTGATTTTATGCTTCCTAGCATAACATGAACACCCACTTACAATGCGTCCTCCTGACACAATTCTATGCAAGCCAATAGTGATTAGTAGTTGTTAGCAATTTCTCAAATCTGAAATTTACAAATTCAAATTAACAACTCATTCTGCATACAGACTAATTTCACAGCCATGAGACTCTTCTCATGAGGTTTGGCTCTTTCACGGGGTAGATTTCAGCCTTTGTCATGGTCTTACCCATATTGCCATGCCCCAACCGATCTACCTGAAACCTAAACCTCAATCAGCCAAACAAGTGCAAGTCTTGATGCATATAACTTTTTCATTGTTGCAATAATCACTGAAGCATTTTCAAAATTATAGAATTCAAATACTTCCAGCTGTTAGCATATCAATATCACTAAAACTCATTTACTTCACGTGAATCATTATCATACTAAAATTGCAAGGTATAGTCACATCATTTATGCAATTTAAATGAAGTGTTTAGATACTTCTTACTTCATAGGCGTAGCATTTGTACCACCTTGCCCTTCCATGGAGCATTTCCGGCAGCCAATCGATCATGACTACCCTCTTCATGCACTTACCATCCTACATTCATAACAGCTCTTGAAATGGTTTTAGAATTATCATCAATTCATCATTTCAGCCATTAGTTAGTCATGATAAACAAGCATTATCTCGATGCATTTTCAACATCCCCATGCCATAATTTCTATGTACACAAGCTTATAAAATATAATATAGTTAGCAAGACAGGGTTTAAGGGACTTTCCTTTTCAAAACCTTCATCTTTGCTTGGAATTCCTCTTCCGCAAAATAGCTGGTTTGACTTCATGGTTTTTGCTATCTCTAGGCATGCAATCCTAGGATTGTCCATATTGACAACAACACAATTATTTTCAGCAACTGCTAGTACTTTTATGCTCCTTATTCAAATTCTGGTGATTCTCCCTTGTTCCCTGCTGGATAAGCTTTCCAATGCCTATCTCCATGCTCCATTCTGACTTTGGATGTGAAAACCACACCACTTCTAGAATGACGATTTTCACCAAAAATTATACACTTTTACATACAACTGTATTCTGGTCCGAATTGCCAACTTCAGCCACCTAGAATTTTTCTTCCTTTTCAGCCGTGAAACTGCTGAAAAATCCACTGGAAAAATAGTTGTAAATCACTGAGAAGATCCCACTCGAAGACCCAAAAATTCCCTTTTCAAATCGGGTCTCATCCCATCTAAAATTATGACACTTCGGTGGTCAAAACAACTAGCTTTCTCCGATGCCCATCAGTGGTCTGATCGTCTATTTTCCTTCAACGTGTCGGATCCGTAGTTGTCTAAGCTTTCGAACTTTATCGGCGATGTCGAGGACTATTATCGGCGATCGAGACCACTAAACACTACAGCATCGATGAGGAACGAACTCCCATAACGTCGTATCGGCGATCGAATCCAATATTCATCGGGCGACTAGTTCCATAAGCAGCCGCAACGGCGGCCAACGAACCAAATATGGGTTCTGCGGACCATAAAACTCGCCGACGGTCTCATCAACTGTTTTCCTCTGATGTATCGGTGATCAGATCCACTAATCCTCTCTACCGTATCGACGATTCAAACAACAAACTCTTTCCGCTGCGTCAGCGACCAGAGCACTATCGATAGTTGAAGACTCTAATTGTCGGGGTGATAGTCCAACTAACAGCCGCAACGACGGACTCACAAACAACTAAACCTTTTCGATATCCATCGGTGCTCAAGACAACTAAATTCTCCCGACACATCGGCGGACCCATCAACTAATTTCTTCCGACGTGTCGGCGATCCAATCCTCTAATCTTCTTCGACATATCGGTGGTCGAAAGCACTTTGCATTGGGTGGATAGTTCTTTAGGTAGCCGCAACGGCGGACTCACAAACGACTAAATTTTTTCGACGTTCATTGACGATTTGATCCTCTATTTTTCTCTGATGTGTCAGCTGCCCCGTTGTCTAATTCTTGCCGACGATTTCCGTACTTAGAAAATTTTCAATTTTTTTTCCTCTTTCTACTCTCTCCCGCCAACGTATCGACACCTGCATCATCTAATTTTCGCTGACAGTTCGACAAAACTTCCTTCTTTGTCTGCCGCCGCGTCGGCTACGCCACCAACTAAATTTTGCCGACGCCCATCGACAATCCCATCAACTAATCTTCGTCGACGTTTCAACGGTCTTCCGGAGATCTCCGTCGACACTGCGGCTCCTCGATCAACTAAATTTCGTCGACCCAATCAAGTAATTTTCGGCGAAACTTCCTTTATTTTCCGTCGATGTATCGGTCGTTCGAACAACTAAAACTTTCCAATGTTTTCAACACTTAGACAAATTTTGAAAAAAGTTTCTTTCCGACAAAAATTTCCTTCCCTTTACTGCCGCTCCGTCGGCTCCAACTTCTTCTAATTTCTGCCAACGTATCGGCGCCTTCATGATCTATTTTTTGCCGAAAGTCTCGGCACTCCATCAACTAAACTTTGTCGACGTTTTGGCGGTATTCGGCTGATCTCCGCCGACACTGCAGCTACGTCATCAGCTATTTTCCACCAACGCCGGGTCTATATCATATGATCTTTCAACTAATTGAGTCAGTGTTTTGGCGGTCTCGTCAAATATTCTTCGCTGATCGTCGATGGTCCGTGTTGGATGGCCTTTCGACAAAAAGGGCCAACGTTTCGGCGGTCTTCGACTGATCTCCGCCAAAACTACGGCTCCAACTACAACTATTCTCTGCTGACGATCCGACGAACACTTAGAAGAATTTCCAATAATTTCTTCCGATTGTCCTCCGTCGGGGAAACTTTCGCCTAGCTCTCCGCTGCATCGGAGGAGCTTCCCACTGAGTCTCCCGATGAGTCGACAGTCCTTACACTTAGAATTTTTATTTTTTATTTTTTTTTATTGTTTTAGTGAAATTCCTTCCGCCGGTCACTCATCAGGTGGCCTTCCGACTAAATTGTCCGCTGTATCGGAGGAGCTTCCCTCTTAGTCCTTTGATGATCCGACGAGCTCGACACTAGGATTTTTTTATTTTTTTTCAAAAATTTTATGGAATTTTATGATTTCTGCTGGGCAGAGGGAAACCTGCCTCTATTAGCTGATTCTTCATGGCCCTCTGAGGCCCATGCTGTAATGATGGCTCTGTCACTGCGTCTTCATGGCCCATTTAGGCCCATGCCGCAACATAAGCTCTGATACCATTCTATAACGTCCCCGACCCTCCAACCGGCGAAGAGGACGCTACCATAACTGTAAACATCCGGGCAACTAGACCCATGAACATGAACATGCATGCCAAGCTGAAATAAAATGCTTAAAATGGAAAACATGCTAAGATGCATAATTATTCAACATACAACGGAAGCAAACATACATTCGGGCATCAACATGTTCATCATGATTCATTAAACAATAAATGTAATTGCAGAGATGAATTAGTCAAGAATGCTTATCTTGGGTAGAATTCGTCGTGCAACCAGCTATGTCGCTGCAACGTTCCACCCAACCATAGGCCAGCGTGCTCATCAATCTCTCAGTAACACTGCCACCCCCGAGCTGGGCATGATTTCCCAAGGAATAAGGGACTAAGCAAGCTTACACATAGCCAAGGTACACAAAACAGCTAAGTCAACACAGTTGGGTTTATCAGGCCGTCAAGGAGCTAGGAAAAGTTGAATGCTAAGATGGTGGTCTTGTTGGAGAGCTAAGGATTCCTACACCAGAGCTAGCCTGACTTCTAAGACACCCACATACACCCAACACCAGGAATCAGTCCCTTCTTTGTTTCACACTCCCTCAGGCCCTAACTTCGCTTTCCAGTGCTATTCTGGGGTTGTGGAGAAGAAAGCCAACCATCTAACTTGGTCTGTGTATCTCCAAAACACCAGGTTTATCAAGCATACCCAGCTTTCAAACCCACTCCGCACAGTCCGAAGACCAACCACTGCATACCCGCAGTAAAACCAAGCGATTCACAACTTTGTGAGGAAACAAAGGAAAACAGGGTGAACGCAGCTCAAGCCAAGCAAGGCGATTCAAAATTGTTCTTGGCCCTAGCGTGGCCAAAACAACTCAACAACAACCCTAAAGATACTTGCACCCACAACAAACGAACAACGTGGGGAAAACCCACAGCAAACCACAGATCTTGGGGAGAAGAACAACAACCCACAAATCAAGAGAAGAACAACAACTCGATCTCACAAATCGCCAAGGAAACATACATCCACATTCAAAACTGGTTTGGAACACACAGACACACAACCCCGAGCATGAATGGCTCATGCACAGGGAAAATCGTGAATGAGAACCACAGGAAGAACACAACCCGATGGGTAAATCGCTCAGGGTCCACACTCAAATGGGAGGCCGCGCTTCTCTCTCTGCGTGAGTAAAAATCCCATACTCAGACCTGTGCATGAGGAGATAATCGCGTCCCTCCTCAGGATAGCAAAAGCCATGGAGAGAATCCCCCAACTGGCGCATGAGGATGAGCAAGAATGGAGTCGTGGGAGAGTGGAGAGAATGGGAAAATTGCTTCTTTGCCCACACGACATGAAGATGAAGAGTCTGCTGGTGGAGTGGGCACATGGGAAAGGACTGACAGTCCTATCACACCCACCACTACTCAGCAATAAATGCCCCAACTAAGAACAACAATTTTAATGGGTGTTTGACACATGGCTTTTTCCCCATTGGTTCAAGGTTT
Organism: Pseudotsuga menziesii; assembly: GCA_001517045.1. Taxonomy (NCBI): domain Eukaryota; kingdom Viridiplantae; phylum Streptophyta; class Pinopsida; order Pinales; family Pinaceae; genus Pseudotsuga; species Pseudotsuga menziesii. Next base: position 165,729 of record LPNX010135467.1, on the reverse strand, counting down.
AACAATCCCCCCCCTTATCCTTAGGAAAATCATGCCCTTTTCATTATCGTTGCACCGTCGTAGCTGGTTGTAGGTTCACTTAATTATAGTGCATATTTACATGATGCCAAACCATAATGTGCCGGATAGCACGATATACCATCGACAACGATCCCAATTGCCGAAACATAACACAATCAAATCGATGGTGGGGCTTTTGGCCTTTAGCTCCGCACCATGATTAATTACAATATATACATCATGTACCTTTTAATGAAAATAGGGTCAAAACCGAGGTATTATAGAGGGCCATTCATTTAGATTAACCCCCTAATCCCCTTACAATAAGGGAAAGGATCTTCATGGATCAATCTTAGTGGGATCTTTCTCTGCTCCAAGAACCCCTAATAAAAGTTTTTGTTTACCATGTTTTACTTCTCTAGTTGCTTGTGCCTATGCTTGCTTAATTGTCAATTTTCGCCCAACCTTATCTACCCAAGCTTCTTTGAGGCATCCACACATAGTCCTCCCGACTGGATACTTCCTTGGGATAGAGAACTAGGCCTAGGTCTCACATCTAGAACCCTCATAATAAATAAGAACGTCTCTAGCACTTGATTCAGAGTCTTTTGACAAGTTAACCACCCTTGCTTCAAGAGGGAAATCTCCCTTCCCCAAGAAAGAATTTGGCTTCAAGGGATCCAATTCACTTAAAATTACATGATCAACAATATCTAAGCCTACTCCCTCTTCATCCCTCCTCAAGGGGTCCCGTGACTCTAAAGCAACAAAGGTAGCAGTGAAAGGCTTCAAAAGACACTTACTAGAGACAAAACATTTTCCTTATAGATTCCTTCCATTTTCTGCAGTTGGCAAGAAGTGAGATTCAAGAAGTCAAGGATCATCGAAGCAGGAAGACCAATGCCCTCCACAGGGATGGAGAAGGATCATATTTGCACCTCTTCTCGATCAATTCCCTTAACCTTCAAATCCAAAAGACTAGCATCACCCCTTCCAATATCACACATAAACACGTTCCCAAAAATAGGGATGTGCCCCTATGCTTCCCACAACCCCAAAATGAGGATACTCCATTGCTTAAAATGTTCCCAAAGGCTCCATTTTAAGGAAATGCGTCGAAACACACCAGAAGTCATTTCTCGGAAAAGAAAGGCGTTCCCCTCCTACAAGGTACATTCCCTTTGACCAAAATTGTCAAAAATTTAAAATGACAAAACCTTCGTGTTAACCCTCTATCTACGATTTTCCTTGTCCTTGTGTTATTCATCTTGCCGCCCATAATTTTCATTTTCTCTGGCTCTCAATGAGAGTGACCGACTTCTTGTCTTTGTTAGCAGTGAGAAGGGTTGACGTGTTACTCATCTTGCCGCCCACAATTTTCATTTTCTCTGGCTCTCAATGAGAGTGATCGACTTCTTGTCTTTGCTAGCAGTGAGAAGGGTTGTCGTGTTATTCATCTTGCCGCCCACAATTTTCATTTTCTCTGGCTCTCAATGAGAGTGACCAACTTCTTGTCTTTGTTAGCAGTGAGAAGGGTTAACGTGAGATAGCCTTATGAGGGGTTTGAACTTCACCCTTGATTCACCTTTATAACGTATGCACCGTATGGAGGGTTCACCCACTACTCATCTTTGCTTTCCATCACTTGTGTGTCGTGTGTTGTGTGGACTATGGAAGGTTTGAACGTGGCTTGGAGGATTTCAACTTTCAAATTCGAAGTCCAGGCGTGTGGGAGACTGAAAGTTGCTGGAGATGTTGTGCAATAAGGCAAGGTAACCATTTTTTTCAAAAAAATTGTTCCATTAAAATTTAAATTGGCAAACTCAGAGTTCATTGTTCATATAATAATAATCTGAAATTTTAGATCTAGAGGCTACAAACATGAAAAATTTAAAATCCTAAATGTTGCATTCAATGACAATATGGCATACCTCAACCTTTAGTGTAGGTTGTTTTTTAAGACTTAATAAAAGCAATGCTTACACCATAACGACTCAAATGAGTCATTATGCCAAGACCAAGACCAACAACAATGACAATAATATTGAGGCAGAAATGAATGAAAATGTGAGGGAAATGGGTGCAACAAACACAAGGGGAAATAGGGCAGTGAATGATTGTAGCAACGGATTAGGTACTCAAGCCAATTCTGACCCACCAAAAAAATCGTGGCAAAATGCAAAGAGGTCATCAATCCTCAAAACCCCGTTCTATTATATGCAACCAAACAAGTGAAAAGAAGTTGGTTGAAGGCTTCTAGTGGCTCACATGATTGGACACAGAATATTTGTGGCCACCCTAGGTTGGGTTTTATAGTAGGGTTAGAAAACATCTTTTGGGCATTTTGGGTAAAAGAATAAATGTTAATAACAATTAACTTTGATGTTGCAAATGGAAGAGGATGCAAAATGAATGTTTTCAAGAAGAAATGTCACCTCCCAACTTGACCTATTGACAGTTATGCTTCCACCATCACCAATTGGGACTGCTTTATAAAAAAGAAGGGTTCTACATCTCATTCTTACGCAATAAGTGCCACATTGCCTAGAATGTATAATATTCAACAACGAGATAACATAGATGATGCCATTGACACATCTCTTTTTACTATTGGAATTATCGTCCATGTTACTCAATCTCCTTGTTATAAGGAAATGGCCCGATCAATTGTAGCAACACAACCCTCGCATGTACCACTTGGTGAACATAAGCTAAGAACCAATTTTAAAAAGACAAGTATCAAAAAATAACGTGCAAAAGGCGCAATTGAGACAGACATGAGTTAGGGTGGGGTGCTCTGTTGTTATGGATGGATGGGAAGAGATCAATAAGCACCACAAATCAACATTATAGTGTCATATATCGTAGGTCCATTATTTCTTATAGCCATTGATTGCTCTAGAAAGCGCAAGGATGCGGCTTTCCAATTTGAGCTTCTTTGGGTTGTTATAGAGGATGTTGGAGCTGACAATGTTCTGTAGGTTGTGACCAATACAACAACAATTTGTAGACCAATTGGGTTATTAATTCATAGCAAATATGAGCTCATATATTAGACTCCTTGTTGTGTGCATGCACTCATCAATGCACTAAAGGACATTGGGAAATTTTAATGGGTATCAAATTTGGTGACAATTATTAGAGATGTACACATGTTTATTTGCAACCACGACAACTCCTTATCCATGTACAAGGCTAGAACAAGGGAGGAATTCCTCAATCCCACTGATATTAGATATGTTATCTATTTTGTCTTATTAGAGAGGATGTTGGAGGTACAACCACCACTATAGTGCTTGGTTGTGAGTCTGAAGTGGGTAAGGTGCTCATAATCCAGGATAGACTTGGGGAAGAATGTTTGGCTTCAAGTGTTGGACAATGATTGATGGGCAGTGTAGTTATTTGGTATCATTAGAAAAATTTAGTGGGTATCATATTTGGTGACAACGATTAGAGATGTATAGATGTTTATCTGGCACCAACACACCTCTTTAACCATGTACATGGCTCAAACAAGAAAGGAGTTCCTCAATCCCATTGATATTAGATATGCTAGCTATTTTCTCTTATTGGAGAGGATGTTGGAAGTACAACCACCACTATAGTGCTTGTTTGTGAGTTTGAAGTGGGAAATGTGCTTATAATCTAAGATAGATGTGGGCAAGAATGTTCAACTTCAAGTGTTGGACAATGATTGGTGGGCAAAGTGTAGTTATTTGGTGTCATTTATAGCCCCTATTGTGGAGGTTATCCGCTACATTGATTTAATTATTCCATAGCATATTAGGTCGTGTGAGGATGGTGATTCGCCAAAGGGAGCCCTCAATAGAGTTCTATATGACCCAAATTCAACCCAACATTCAATGTAGATGGGGCCACATGAACATACCTTTACACATGGCAACATATGCACTTAACCCAAAATGGTATGTGGAAAGGCTTGGGACAGTTCCTCCCATTGATGATCATGAGGTCAAGAATGGTTTTCAAGATACAACCGGAAAGATGTATAATGAACAGGAAGGGACAAAACTTCAGATGCTATTTTTTCAATTTGTAGGCCATAGTAGCCCCTTCAACAATCCCAATGTGTAGGCAAATAAAAAATATTTAGGCTAGGATGACCCCATTGGTTGGTGAAGGATACATGGGGATGAAGCTCTAGATCTTGGACATCTTGTTATTCATTTGTTGTCTCATATTGCTAGTTCCTTTGCAACAAAGAGGAATTGGTCCACATCCAGCTTCATCAACTCTATCAAGAGGAACAAACTTACCTCTAGAAGAGTAAAGAAGTTAGTGGTTGTGCATACCCTATCAACAATCCCAATGCATAGGAAAATTACATATATTTAGGCTAGGATGACCTGATTGGTTGGTGGAGGATGCATGGGGATGAAGCTCTAGAGCTTAGACATCTTGTTATTCATTTGTTGTCTCATATTGCTAGCTCCTTTGTAGCAAACTTACATCAACTCTATCAAGAGGAACAAACTTACATCTAGAAGATCAAAGAAGTTAGTGGTTGTGCATAATGCCCTATGTCTCGAGAATAGGAAGACACATGAGCATTTGACGGGACCCAAAACATGGAGGGATGTTGATCCATAGGATGATGGGCAAGGAGATAAGGAGGATGGCCTTGATGAGACAAAACTCGAGTTGATTGGTTTGCCATTGAGCATCACTAGGAATGTAAATGATTCTGATTCATAAACCGACATAGATGGTTGATCCCGATCTCTTCATGCAATCATTGGATACAAATATTAGAGGGGCATTGCCTTGAGAAATGATGCTCATTTGTCATTTGACATGTTATATTTCTTTCTTTTAGTTTGTTTTTGTTTTGAATATCGATAGACTTGATTCCTTCATTTTAAAGTCATAAGATATTTCAACATTTGAATCTTGATATATAAGATTGAGAGCTCATGGTGTCCAATGTTAAGTTTTCCAAACCCCATGTGACTATCCTTATGTTCTCAATGAAACACAAACTTGTTATTTAATTGAAAAAAAATATATATTTCACAAAGCAGTAGTCACACGTATAGCTGGAAAGTAAACAACATAAGAAAAATGCAATACACAAATTGTTCACTCCTTCAAATCAATGTTTCATTAATAATTCAAAGGTTACAAGGAAATTTCCACATACTATCAAACTAGAAGTTGTATGATACACTAAAAATGGAACAAATATACACACCTACTAAGAAAGGATGTCTATCAAAACTGATGGAAACAACCTACAAGTTTATGCCTATTGTACAACTTGTCCGTATGGCTATATGAAATCGGTACAACTATACAGATCTGTCCATATGGATGCATGGAAACTAAAAGCAAATTCTTCTTTAGACTTACAACAAACAACACATCATCAAAGTCTAAAGAGTTACCTGATTGGAGCTGGAAATGAATGTTGCCAACTCCTACTAATGGATACTTGGAACCATCACCAAGATTGACCTAGACTCTTGAAATGTTCTCCTTTTAGACTTGAAAATAGGTCCCAAGATAATGTCATATGCCTAGATGCTCCAATGTCCACATACCAAGCGTTCTTCCAAACCATGTTGTAAGAAAGGAAAGATATAATTGAGAAATCCTTCTTGAACTTGGAGGCAAACTCATTCGTTTGAGTTTCAGTTGAGGTTGCTACGTGATGTTTTTGTTGCTTCCCTTTACCCTTCTTCTTGTCTAGACATTGTGATGCATAATGGCCATGCTTATAACATATGAAACACTTGATTTTACTCAAGTATTTCTTCCTTGGATGTGAGCATTGTCTCCTCACCCTTGTTGAATCCTTTACCTCTACACTTCTTTGTTTGATTAAATAAGGCATGGTCATTGTAACCTTTTTGCTTGCTAACCTTTGACTCTATTCAAGTCTTCTCCTGATTACAATCATCCCATAGTATTTCCCTAGGGGAAAGATTCTCTCGAGCACAAACATTTTGGACAACTGTTTCCCACTGAGATGGAAACCTATTTAGTGCCTAGTGCACTAGCTCTTTGTCTTCAACCTTCTCCCTAATTGTTGCAAGTCGATCACAGATCTGTGTGAACTTCATCAAGTAACTGGTGATGATGTTTGATTTGGTCATCTCAATAGATTTAAGTTTGTTTTGCAATCAATGTCATCTTCTTGTTTGTGTTCTCGCTTTGGTAAAGGATAACCAGGGTATCGAACATCTCCTTCGTCATCTTCTTGTTGGATATGAGGGATTAGATGATCTTTATAGCGTACAAATGATGTGCTTGGCCTTCATTTCTTTCTTCGTGTGAGTTTCCAAAACCTGTGGATTTGTTGACAGGGTCACTGCATCCTTAACAATATCCTAGAGGTTATTCTCTTCTAATAGAAGAGCTACCTTGACTTTCCATGATAAGAAATTCGAGGCACCATGCATTTTGTCCTCAAACCTTAGGCTAGCTAAAGCCATCTCTAATCTACACACAAAATTCCAACTCTATCAAGTACTACCTTTGAAACCCTCTTATTGATAGTCCTTGCTCTCAATAGTTGACCTATTGCCATAAACTTTTAAGATCCTCTCAATCAAAGGAAGCTTTGATAGCATGTTAAATTTCCAAACCCAAGGTGACTATTGTCCTTATGTTTTTAACTAAACACAAACTTGTTATTCAATTGCAGACATTAAAATCTTTCACATAGCAGTAGTCACACATATAGTTGGAAAGTAAACAACGAAAGAAAAACACAATACACAGATAATTTACTCCCTTAAATCAATGTTTCATTAATAATCCAAAGCTTACAAAGAAATCTCCACAAACTGCCAAATTAACAGTTGTACAATACACTAAAAAACAGACCAAATCTGGACACCTACTGAAAAAATTGCCTACCAAAACTGAGAAAAACATGTAAGTTGTTTGTTGTATAGCTTGTTCATATGATTATACATACCTATTCCATATGACTATATAGATCTATTTGTGTGACTGTATGAAATATGTTATGTGTGATATACTTGTTGATCTTTACTTGGTTGCTAAACTGGCTCCTCTTTATCACTCTAAATTTTCCGAACCAAATGGCATTTGAGTGAATAATAAATGTCTCTTAACCCTCTACCTTGACTTATCTTTATATTTGAGTTGAAACCCTAATCTCTCAGTGAGATGTATGGTTGGGGTCATTGTAAATCACTAATGTAAAAATACATTTTATTATACTTAACTGCTACTTTCACTTTAATACTAAAGTGAATTACAGAATAGAATTGACTCGAACAACTTTTGTCACGTTTGAAACTAAACCTGTGCAAAAGTTCATATTCAAGCTGCAATTTTCAACATAGAGTATTCATTTTAGTGTGGCATTTCTGATTTTTTACTTGATGTATGTTATAAACTTGTATTAGTAATAGTTATCAAATTTTTGAGACTTAGATTATCTATATCTTCTTAATTTTCAATTTTAGAAATAGAATGAGAAATAAAATGGTGATGATTTATAGATGATTTACGGTTTATTATTAATTTATTATATTACATTGTTATCATTTATGTATTCGATTATAAAATTTCAATGATTTATGTTTCAATTGCATGTATTCTTATTTAAATTTTGTAATATTTTGGGCAGGGTCCCCTATTTACAAAACTTCCCCCAACATCACCTTCAAAGTTCCCCAAATTTTGGGGGGTAGTTCTACATATGTTGCTCCTGCATCCCTATGCCCGTGAAACTTGGTGGATCATTGGTGAAAACCTATCCCTGTAAGAGGCATGCTATAAAGCAAATTAGACATTAAAAAAGAAACATAAGCATCATGTCCATCCAATGGAGCATCCAAAGAGGCAGATTGTAGAAGCAAATAAATAAATTGAATAAGATTCTGATTTCAACATACCAAACAAAAAGTGCTCCAACAACCAGGTGAAAGCAAAAGACTAATAGCTTTTGAAGGTAGTTATTAAGCTAGGAATGCAAAGGGCGGCGATCAAAAGAAATTCTGGAATTATTTTAAACCAACTAAATTCCAACAGAGAACAGATTCATTGGGCACTTATTAATAGGAATGAGGACACTGAAACCTTGACAAAAGTCATGGGGGGGATACCTTTATATGTACGAGGACTGTTAAGCAAATGTAACTTCAGAAGATATTCTATTGTACTTTTTATTGTATTATTATTATTCCTCCTTTCGGATATGTTATTCCTCCGTTCAAAGATGGCATTGATGTACTTGGTCGTTTAAAAGTCATGAGGTAAAACCTCCATTGTAATTCAGGTCAATAGTACCCACAAAAGTATTTTATAAATGTTGTTTTGAGCCTTCCTAGGTAGGCCATCCCTAATTAAAGGACTAGGTTGACCTAGTTAGGTTATTAGGTCACTCACTTGATGAGTATAAATAGGTGAGCTGCCTCCCTCATTTAAACATATCTCACACACAAGTAAGTGCACAAGAGAGAGAGAGTGAGGAGGTTCATTGGAGAGAGGAAGTTGTTGGTCTCATTCTTGGGGTTGTTCATTGTACTTGGTCGAATTATATATTGAGGAAGTTTTGCTGGGTTTTATCCCCCAAGAGGGTTTCCCAAGATAAATCTTTGTGTTGTTTTGTCTTGATGTGCTTGTCATTCTTTGAGTGATCCTATTGCATATGTTTATGATCTTATGATGATAAATGTTTAAAGTTCTTATATAACCATTAAAATCTTGACATGGTATTAGAGATACCGTGAAAGAAGTCTTTGTGCAGTCGTGACAATGCTACAACTGCAACTACTAAAGATTAGGGCTTCATGCTTGAAACCCTAGAAGGAAAAATCTAGTCGTCCAGGAATTTTCGCTATAACTCAACTTTGGTTAAGGTTCAAGAGTTGAAACTCGGATATGTTGAATATTAGATATTGATCTACCTTGTGGAAGAATTTCAGACTCAGAATCATTGTACTTTAGGATATATGGTCCCTCCAAAATAGGGTTTCAGCCTCTTCCAGAATTCAGTTTTAAACAAGTGACGTAAGGAGAAATGTCATATCTCAGTCTGAAAGATCCAAATCGAATTTTGTAAGATGTTCCAGAAAGAGAATAGACTATAGTTTCTTTGGTGTGAGTTTCAGAGCCCTAAGTTGAAAAAAATGACACGTGGAAGTTTGTACAAGTTTGTTATACTGAACCAATCTATAAATAGGTCGCCTTGGGAAACTTAGCATAAGTTCCACTTGGAGAATCCAATCTTGCTCTAACCTGTGGGGTTGGACATAATATAGATCATACTACCTTGAGATGAAGTTTCAGACATTGAGGAGCAAAAATTTCGGATATACATCAAAAGTAAGACCGAACAATTCAATAGAAGAAAATTGAAGAAACTAGGGCATCAAATATTTTGCAGTTTTGTCCACAGATTTCGGAAAATAAGTATACTGCTTAGCGCTCCTTGAGGAGGAGCATATTTCTATCCAATCATATCTGCGAGTCACCAAATTTGAAAAATTAGGGTTTCTCAGTCAAACCCTAAGTCCACCAAAAGCATTGTTCCAAAAAAGCATTGAAACAAGGATCTAGTTGAAGCAATCTGTTTGGAGCTAAGAACTTTCGGGCATGGAAGTATAGAGTGCTTCTCATACTAGAAGAACATGACTTGGAAGACTATGTCAAAGGAGAAGTTGCAAATCCAGAGGGAGATGAAGATAAAAGCAAAGCACAAGAACTTGGTCAAAATCAAGAGGGAGTGTACCAAACAAAGAAAAAATTAGTATTTGAGTTATCATTTCCTATATATCTAGTTGCTTAAATGATATTGTCCAGTTGAGTACATATTTATGTTCCTAGATTTAGGAAATGTATTATGCATGTTAGAGTGTTTGGATGGATGAACAATATGCTACTAATATGCATGTGATGAGTAAGTGGCCTATGGTGTTGTACAACATTCTATTTCTACTTACCTAAAATGAAATCCCTTTGTTGACATATTGGGAGGAGTGCACGCTCTTAATAATGTTCTAGTAGAGATGGAAGGCTTCTAGAAAGTTATTGTATGTATACATGATATGGATGAATGTTGTGTTGAAGCATTGGTTAAGATAGTTGCATATGTCTTAATGCTTAAGAATTTGTCATTTCAAAACTATAAAATGTTTCTAATCATACATTTGAATTTGACTTGCCAGAAAGATCGTGTGATGAAGACTCATTAAAGAAAACTTCAATCTTTGCTACAAGGTTGAAGACAAGTAATCAAATTATCCTACACCTCACATGATTGATGACCTTTGTGACGAGGGGAGTAGTCTATTCCAGAAGCTGAAGAAGGATGATCTAGACAGTGCCATAATGACTTGGCCAGATTGTCAGAAGGACTTGACATCAAGATGACCTCTATGATGGAGGGAGCAGTATGTGCCTTAATGACTTAGCATAAGTGTGTGCCATGATGACTTGCAGCAGCGTGTGCAATGATGACTTAGCCAAGACTTAACCATGCTGACTTGGCTAGGGGTGAGTGGCCCATAAACATAACCATGTTGACTTGGCTAGGGGTGAGTGGCCCATAGACATAACCATGCTGACTCGGTTCTTGTATGATGATATTAGATGGGAGAATTTGCGACGGGATAGAGAGAGCTCCCAATATGGTAAGATCCTCTCATCTTGCGACTGGATGATGATCTTAAAGGGGACATCCCTGGGATGAGATGATGATCTTAAACGAGACATCCCCGTGACAGGATGGTAAGATTCTCCATGACATCCTGCGACGGAATAGAGAGAGCTCCCAAGATGGTAAGATCCTCTCATCCTGCGACAGGATGATGATCTTAGATGGAACACCCTATGACGGGGTGGGATGATGCGTTAGATGGGACTTCCTACGATGGGATGGTAAGACTCTCTATGGCATCCAATGACGAGATAGAGAGCTCCTGAAATGATTTTGATGATGATGATCCAACAGTCACATGATGCTGATGATGATGATGCGCCATGTTGTTGATGATGTTTCATGTTGATGTTGATGATGATGTTCGAGCAGTCACATGCTGCTGATGATGATGCTCCATGCTAATGATGATGTTCCATGATGATGCTCAAGATGATGATGTTCTAGATGCATGCTGTTGTTCCAAAACTTCCTATGATTGCACCTAGAGAAGTGAGGTGCTCTCCAGCCTAGTATGGGAGAGATGTTGTCACGTTTGTACGTGATGCTCTAATAAAATAATAATAAATTTTATACCCAACATGTCGGCCTACACAAAATTAAAACTAATAATAAAAAATAAAAAATTTAATTATCCCCCAAAAACAATGTCCCCCACACAAACAACCCAATATGATGATATGTTGTAATGTTCATACCTAAAAAAAAAATTAATTAATTAATTAATTATCGGCAAAAAAAATGCTGAAACCATGTAATAAATTAATTAATTAATTATAGGCAAAAAAAGCTGAAACCATGTATGAGGCCTCCTAAACAACCCATGGTTTTATTGTACATGGTTTAGTAGAGCCTTGCAAATGGTTTTAAAACCATGTGTAAGGCATCCTAAACAACCCATGGTTTAGGAGAGCCTTGCAAATGGTTTTAAAACCATGTGCAAAGCCTCCTAAACAACCCATGGTTTTATTGTATACGGTTTAGGAGGGCCTTACACATGGTTTTAAAACCATGTATGAGGTAGATGTTTTGAATACTAATATACTTTAATTTATTCAATAAGTGAGAACCATATTAACATGATCCTAAAGCTCACTTGAAGTTATGTTTATGATAATATTAAAATGTATGTAATCTTTAGGTTTGAAACAATTTAATGTTTTCATTTAGGATAGTATTGCAAGGTTTTAAATAAGGGTTTTTAAATTATGGGACTATAAAATATAACTATTAAAATATGTTTTTTTAATAGTTAATTATTTATAATAATAAAAAATATTTAAAGAAATATACATATCAATAAGTTTTTTTCAATCATATTTTAAATATGGTTTTTAAAATATAATTGAAAATATAGTCAATTTATGGAATAGTATAATATTATAATGTTTTAATAGATATAATGTTTTGACAATTTGAATAGTAAAAATGTTTTAAAAAATAAGGTTTTTAAAATAGAATTGAAAATGTAGTCTATTTATGGAATAGTATAATATTATAATGTTTTAAGAAATTTAATATCTTCATAGTTATAATGTTTTAATAGTTATAAAGTTTTAATAATTTAAATAATAAAAAAGTTTTTAAATCACATTTTTTTCAAATATGTTTTAAATAATTTTTTTTAATTATAATTGCAAATATAGTCAAATTGAAAAGTGTCATATTTGAAAATATATTGAATTTTTCATTAACAAAATTTCATTAGGTTTCAGTGTATGGTATATTAATATTAATGCATAAATTAGTAGCTACATTGATTGGTTCTAATGGTGTATTAAATTTTAATACCTAGAGAGTTTGATCCCTCTCGGTGCTTGATAGAGCCTAGGATTTGGATCTACGCTGGTATATAGATTCACTAGTTAGTAGTATAGTTGTTGTGGTTATCGTTGCTGTTGTAGAATACCTTGTTAAGGAGTGTTAAGGAAATGTAACTTCGAAAGATATTCCATTGTACCTTTTATTGTATTATTATTATTCCTTCGTTTGAAGATGTCATTGATGTACTTGGTCATGTAAAAGTCATGAGGTAAAACCTCCATTGTAAGTTGGGTCAATAGTACCTGCAAAAGTATTTTATAAATGTTATTTTGAGTCTTCCTAGGTAGGTCAACCCTAATTAAAGGACTAGGCCAACCTAGTTAGGTAATTAGGTCACTCACTTGATGAGTATAAATAGGTGAGGCGCCTCCCTCATTTAGACATATCTCACACACAAGTAAGTGCACAAGAGAAAGAGAGAGAAGATTTGCTGGAAGGAAGAAGTTGTTGGTCTTATTCTTGGGGTTGTTCACTGTACTTGGTTGAATTCTATATTGAGGGAGTTTTGTTGGGTTTTCTTTCCCTAGAGGGTTTCCCAAGATAAATCTGTGTTCTTTTGTCTTGTTGTGCTCGTCTTTCTTTCAGTGATCCTATTGCATATGGTTATGATGATAAATGTTTAAAGTTCTTGTATAACCATTAAAATCTAAACAACGACAACAGACAAGTTTGTTGACATACCAATTATGGTGCTACATGGCAATAGCAAAGAAGTTCAGATGGGAGAAGGAATCCTTAGTGGAACAGAGTAAAAGATCAAACCAATTGCCCAGAAACTATGAAGAAAGATGGAGCTCAAGAGTAAAGGTGCACAAAGTAAACCCATAGGGATTGGAAAAGTGATGCATCTGCAGAATTGTACCCAGAGATATATAATTAAGGGTTGAGGTGCAAGAATTAAATTGAGGCAGGATGCAAAATTTGATTATGAAGTAAAGAGACTTGCAAATTCAAACTATAAGCGGATGACATCTGCAAAAGCAAATTGCAGATGGTTAAACCTGCAAAATTAAACCACATATCGAAGAGGCCTAAAAAATCAAAATACAGGTGGATGAGATCCAAATGTTTGAGTTCCAGGCATGCTATATATAAATTCTGATTGTATGGTAACAAAGGCAAGTTCACCTATATAAAATAGTCTACCTGTAACATTATTTAAGAGATGGGCAACTCCAGTCCACAAAACTTAAATATTTGAGATAGAATTCATATTTCTAAAGATGAAAGACATAAGAGAGGCAGAAAAAAAGAAGATATAGGCCATGTTGATAACCCCTGTGGGGGATCGTTCAATAAAGCCCGTGTACAAAATACTTTTTTAAGTTTTTATATATTGAAAAAAGGGCATTACTCTTAATGGCCTCTGAACATGATGATAGGGTAGAGATCAATCTCTGATAAAAATTAAATTAATGTATGCTGTAAGTAGAGATCAATCTCAGATAAAAATTAAATTAATGTATGCTGTAAGTTTTTTAAAACAAAAACAAGTTTATACAAGATAAAGAATGCCATTAAAAATAAAAATAAAAAGCTTTTCAAGTTTTATTGAAGAAAAATTTGAGGCCAACCTGGGTAAGATAGACAATCAAATGAATGACAGTGCTCATTGCATTGATTACGAATCATGATTATTGTTTTTGAAATAAGCGCACAGCCCTTGCACTGTTCAGTGTTTACATATCTTAATATTCCAAATCTAGGCCATTCAAAAATCACTCAGCATAAATATAAGCATGGTATGTTTACTCTGAACCTGAAAAATAACATGCTTGTAATATTTATTTCTTACATTGAATGCTCCATAGACCCGTTGAACTGAATTCTCAAAAAGGATCAGAGTGCCATTAGGCTTATTGTCATTATTTTTTTTCCATCGTCCTTGTCTTTGTGATATTAGTGTTGAGACCACACAATGACATTTGTGATGCTCTGGAAGAAAATACAAAGTAAACCAACAGGACAACAATATAATTTTTGCTGGAGTGTAAGAAAATGCCGGTACTACAAAATTTTACCCTTCAACATCTCATACCTAACCAGTCTTGTCTAGTACATAAAGAAACAGAGACGATATCAAAATAGAGAAAGAAAGCATGTCTGTAAAAGAATACAACCCCCTCCGAGAAAACAAATCTTGATGATCCTGTCAAATTAATGTCTGGTCTTCCCGTCATGAACCAGGTTTTCCGATTTACTTGTTAGGGTCTTGCCAAAGTACCCATCATAGGTATTAGACCATGCTGAAGCTGAAATCTAATACAACAGTATCTTATGATATTACTAAAAATGTTAAATCTCTAGATTGACTTCCTTTTATCTAGAAGTAAATTTTATTTGATAAGTTCATTGCAAAATTTACAATATAGTAAGATACCAGGAATAAATTAACAATTACATGCTTTGAATTTAAAGAATGAGTTTTTAAAACCCAACACTGTAAACAGAACTTTTATCTAACAACAATGTAGAGCCTTGGATACAAACGAGGAAGGTATACACTAAAGAGGTAATACCCCTTTCAATGTTTCACAATCAGCGTAATAACTAGTATACAATCGATATGGCTGGCAAGAATTCACTCACACAACTACAAGTTTTGACCTCCAGAATCTGAACACTCTCCCAAGAATAGAAAATGGCTAAAAAATCACTTCCAAGAATAGCAACTGGTAAAAATGACCACCAACATGCAATAACTAAAATCCTTTGGTAGAGCCAAAGGCATTGACTATTTTCAACAACAATGTAGATCAACCAAACATTCGTCCCAGTCCCTAAAACATATCAACAGACTTCTTCTGCAAATCCTGCTTCCATTTTGGTTGCTCATAAAATTTCTTTCGGTCCATACCAAAAACATTTTGGAACTCCTCTGATGATAAGTATGTCTGCGATAGAATAAAGTTCAGACAGTGAGAAAGAGTAAAGATGTAAGCAATATTTTGATTTCTATATTAAATATAACATACAAAAGTTGCATGTAAGAGCAGAGCATATGATTCTACAGGAACTTACCTCTCTCTTTTTGGGATCAATTCCAGCAGCAGGATTTGTGGATCTAGATATCAGTTGCTCATAGCTGTAAGTGGCAGCACATCCATTCTCCTCTTGCTTTGCTGAAACTTCGTTTTTCATAGAAACATCTTCTCCATTATTCTCTGGAATACTGTCCTCTACTTTTCCACCATCTTCAGTAGCAGATGCTTCTTGCTTTGGTAGTGACTCTTCGGTCTCAGTAGTCACATTGTTTGTCTCATTTTTTGTTATGTCTGCACAGATAAAGAAGATAACTTGACTATCCTCTCAAAATCCTTCAGGGACAAACACATCATAAGTATACCTTTTCAAACTGCTTTCAAATTAGCATTAATGTTTAGGCATACAGTACCAGAGACTGCTAACCTGAAACTGTCTCAACCGAGGAGGTATTTTCATTGGCAACCAGATTTGTTGGTGCAGATGGGGCTGCAGGTAAACTGCTTTTTGGCTCAACATTCAGAACCCCAGATAATGCTGCAACAGCAGCTGCTCTTTGAGAGGACTTATTCACAATAGATCTAGATGGTCTTGAAAGTTTAGGTGCACCTTTATCCCCACTGCCAGAACCGAAAACAGAAGATAATGCAGCCAGTGCAGCTGCTCTTTGAGTTGGACCACTTCGTCTTGCATCATTTGAGTCAGATCTCTGTATAGTACTTTCAATGGAAGTAGTATCATCGGATGACATTGACTTTTTCAGATTCTGTAAGATTCAAGAAGGTTATATCCTTTCAAGATAAAAAGTCAGAGCTGAGGCAAAGCACATGCATAACTACTCTTCTTACCTCAACAGCTTCAATAGGTATCCCTTGAAAAGATGTAAGTTTTTTTTCAAAAGAATTGCCTTGGATCTGCAGTTAATTTCAAACAAGTGATAAAAGCAATCATTGCTTTAAAGCATATATATGACATAAGAAGTTCTAATGCCTGGACAATTCAGAAATATATATTAAATACAATCTCTCAGAAAGCGCAATGGAAACCATTTCTTATTGAGCAATGGTAAGCTTGGCAAAAGCATTATATTCTCTCAAAAAGAAGTGAGCTAAGCTTCTGAAAACACTAAAAGAATAAATCAACCAGAGAACTTGTACTCCTATCACTAGACAATAAAAACACTCCGTTTAATAAAAAAATTGTAATTCTGCATCAGACCTAAAATTCAATTTCACATAATACTAAATAGTTTAAAACTCACATACTATGACCAAGAAGGTAAATACTTGTCCTAGTAGAATACATACCACAGCCTTAGCAGCATCCCAAGCAAAAAACCTTGTGAAGAAAGACGGTTCATTTCCCTCAGCGACCTTGTAAAGTGGTGTATCTGGAGATAAACCTTCTAATAGAGCTGCACGTTCCATGTACTTCTGCAAATTATGCTACAATCTATTAGTTAAATAATATAAAAGCTTATGTTGCAGGAAGCTCGACTGACAGAGCTCCTAGTCACTTCTACAGCACCCTAGGTATAAAGATTTTCTAAGAGTGGTAAGACTATTTTAAAGCAGAAGGCATCTCAGCATCTGATGGAGCATAATGATCAGATTGTTGACTCAAACCTCACTGTCACTCCTGCATTTGAAATATTCCTTGTTTTGTATTCCTATACCAAAACCTGGTTTTGTCATTTTCCAGCTTTCTAAGAATTTAAAGAATGATGGTTCATGCTTTACTCATCCTCATTGCTTGCTTACCAACCTCATGCAAATTAAAATTTATTTATTTTTGGTTATGGGTTGTTAGCTGGAAGACGATGTCCTGACCTGACCAATCTCAAAAGCTTGCTGCTTTTCTTTGGTATCAGCATGCTGACCAACCCAGATAAAAACATCAGTATGTGTGTCTAGGACCATAATATCCTCTGTTAACAAATCATCCTGTGTGAAGTTAAAAACTTCGGAAACCTGCTTATCAAAAGAAAAAGGAAAAAAAAAATGTCAATGCAACCGCTTGATAGCCATACCTGGCACCAGCAAATGTGTGAAGTAACTTTAAAAAACATCTTTTCAATCTTGGAAAAAAAAAGAAAAGAAAGACAAGACTCAAAGTGCTCTCGTGGCAGGGTCAGATATGAACCATACCTGCAATATGCCTGGAATTATTTTGCACAGACGACAAAACAAAGAAACAAAAGGTTAGTTTACCTACTGCTCAGAAAAAATTAGTCTGAAAGCTCTTTCAGAACATTTAAAAGCCCATAAAAATGGCTTCTGAATCTTAGTTTAAAAAGTAGTAGATAAACTTATATTATTCATGTCAAACCAAGAAATAGATAACTAAAAAATATTGAAATCCGGCCCTACAAAGACTTGTGGAAAAAATGATGTAGACTATCTGCTTTACAGTAAATCGACTAATCATAACTAACCATTCTCAAATGTGCAAGTATATAAATGTGGATCTTTGCTAGTTTCCTGTGCTCTCCTCTGTGTTACGTAGCTTTGTTTCCCTCCCAATGCATTCCAAAATGCTGCTGGCTCTGTTCCTTCCTTCACAGCTTTCAAGAGAGTACCTGGCTGAAAAAATTAAGACATAAAAATGTAACTTTCATCAGAGATTTCAAGGAAGCAAACCAATAAAAATTAAATGAAATGATAGCCATCAAAAGGACATCAACTCATGGAGTAGATTAAGAAGAACTCAACCATCAGCACCTATAGAACTCCAATAAAATGCATGTACTTTGGACAGCAAAGGATTTCAATAAAGGGATCCTTCTGTGTGTAAAAAACATACTTTAAGAAACTCGGCAATTCTGGCAACTGAGAGTTGCTGCTCCAATGTGCTAGAGTTTCCATGCCAAGCAAAGAGTGATGTTCCAGTTTGCAGTAAGAAGCAGTCGCAAGAATTTAAAGACTCTGCCACCTAAACCAAGAAATGCACCAATCCCATCAGGAACATGGATGGTTTATACATTTCCCGTAGGACCAATGCTCACCAGACATTTGACAGTATAAATACCAGAATCACATTGATTATTGCATGAAAAAATAATGAATTTTTTTCTCCAACAACAAAATATCCATGAAGTTATCAAATACATCTAATTCAAAGAGATTTGTTTCCATAAATTTCCCTGCAATTTTATGCTATGCATCATCACATATGTAGAAGCAAAAAACTAGGAGCTTGGACTAAAGTGGGGATGCATTTCTGTATGCACTTTATCTCACACTAAAACTATTTAAAATATAAGTACTATAATCCATAGGTTTCCCAACAGAAAATATGGTTAATAACTTAATTTGAATAAAAGAGTGAAACAGTAATGGATTGTTTTTGTGAGATTTACATGTTCATGTCACGATGAAAACATAAAAAGGTCTCTTTCCTGCATCTTGTCTGCAAATAGCTCAAAAAATGGACTACCACAATGACAAGATCAGAATGGGTAGGAATGGACAGAACTTAACCTAAACTCCAAACTTAAAAGTTAAGATTTACGAGTATTACAACACCTACAAGATTCACAAAAGATGGCAAGGTCTACAAACTCACCTCTTCTGTTAATCCTTTCCTTTCTGGTAGGATAGCTGTTAAACAAGTCAATTTGAATAAATACATGACACTTTGTGAGATCTGCCAAATCAAGGACAACAACGGAAAGCTCCTTCCCACTAATATTTAGGCACTCACAGATTCATATGCTGGTGTATTTAAAGAACCCAAGGGGATGCCTCCCTTTCAGGCCATCCAACATTCTATTTTGGTCCCAAACTCTTTCTTAATAAATTACCCTGCTTACAGAACCACATGTGGAGAGCACAAAGGTCAAGAACCAAATAAAGCAATTGTTGCAAAATGGAAAAATCAGACCTATCGCCTCCCCTGATGGATCTCAAATGCTGATCATCCTTGACAAAGTAATGGCAAGAGTGGAGACTTTGCACAGATATCAAGGCTCTTAACAAAATAACCATCAAGAACCGTTATGCACACCAAGGATTAATGGCATTCGTGATCAACTCTAGGGAGCATGGTATTCACCAAAGCTGATTTAGCATCTAGCTATTACCAAGTTTGCAAGGAGCCAACGATGCACGTAATACAAACTTCAGGACAAAGTTTGGTCTCTAGAAGTGGTCGATCATGCGTTTGCCCTCACCAACACCCTTGCCACTTTTAGATGGATCATCAATGGCATTTTCCACCCTCACCTTAACAAATTTGTTGTGGTCTACTTGGATGATATATTGATTTATAGTAGAGGCTGGGAAGAACACTTGTGTCTAAAAAGTAATAGATCTTGTTTGCCAACATAAGTGTCACACCCCCTTACATGAATTACCCATCCCACAGAGAAGGAACATGACCTGTCTTTGCAAATCTCAAAATAAATCTGAACCCGTAAAAAACTCCAAAACTATTCGAATTCATACATGTATACAACTAAATAATACAGCGGAAATGAACATTCATAAACTCATTAATGCCAAGGATTCCATATCCATTTCATTCATAAATAGAGAATAAAGTTAAATTGCATAATTATAACCAAAGAATGAAAAGCAGACTTGGAACACTTATCTTTTAACCAAAATGGTAAAAGAAACTGGCTGTGTAAAAGGAATTTTCCACCCAACCAGAGGCATCCAATGCAGATGCCACCCCTGGTCACCAGGTCAAAAAAAAGTGGTTACAGATTCACAGGTCACTCAACCCAACCCAATTGCTCTCAGGCTCAGTGAATCTGTTCACCGCTAAGCACTCGAGGTAACTATCCAGCCATCAACAACCATGGCATTCTCATCCATGCCCACATAACACAAGGAATATATTCGGTATTCCCTCTTCTCCCCAGGGGTATTCTCCCATCCGGTGCTCTCAGTGTAGACATGAAGAACTCGTCCTGCTATTTGTCTTCTGGAAATAACCTGGCAGATAAAGGCACCCAATAAGCAGAAATTAACAGGGAAAGGGAGGTTTCCTAAACAACCAGTTTCTCTACAGCCATCCATCTCTCTTCCAAAGTCTACGAACTATGCTTCCATCACTGTATTGGTCATTTTCATGTTTACGTATCAGTCTAAAACACAAGGGCCGCAGTTTTCAGAACTTGGTTGGTGCTTCAACATGAGAATGGGGAGTGTGTGACTGTTGGATGGTGAGAATGGAAAATGGTTCCCATGAGAATGGAGGAGGATGCATTCCTGTGAGAGAGGGAGAGCATATTTCCATGAGGATGGAAGACCTTTACACTCCCCGATGATAATTGTACCCAGCCACATGCCTCCATAATTATGTGAGGTAGACATCCTCACCAACCACCACAGGTATCCAATGATTGGCTTCTAAGTCAAAGATGGAGGATGAGATTTAAATAAGGCAAATGATTTCTTACAAAATGTAGAATTATTCCCTCCCCCAAAATGGAATTGGATCATGGATGTTGTCACTTTGATTGTATAAATCCTTGTTGTAGGGGTATGCATTACTGGCCTCAGGATTTGCAAATCCAACATGGGTACACATCTAGCATGACCAAAATGGGAACAGATACATATCCTTAGGCCTGAGATGTACATCTAGGTACATATCCTGAGGCCAGAGATGTAGGTTTCTAGTCCTAGATACATACCCCTCCACGTTTTGGGGTTTTTGGGACATGTCTCCTAGAAGTGTGTGCATATCCTGAAAAAGGGTACCCATGCAGCAAAATTAAAAAGAAATGAAATTGATGTATATAAACAAATGAAATTGATGTATATATACTATCTAATTGCTTAGCAAAACCCTCTGTCAAGGTTCTTTGCATCCTTGATGTGAGGTTTGCAACTTATGAAGAGTGGGAATACAGTTATGCTACAGATTCCTACTTCAGTCCAATTTTGGATTCCATCCAATGGTCTATTGTGATTTACCAAACCCCTTTCCTAGACTACACCATCTGAGATGGTGCTTAATCAACTTCACTTTCCAGCCATTGTTATCAAAACTGGAATGAAACCAGTTGAATGAGAATCAGCTAGTTGGACCAATTTGGGGGGGTTTCTTATTGGAACCAACCATTCAAACTGGAAATGACTGATTCCATACATAACCAATCTTTCCAGTCTGAAACGGTTGGTTCCATACAACAATGTACAGGAAAGAATGGGCCAACCAAGTTCACCTAAAAACCAGAAATAAATTAAATAATAGTAAAATTTAAAACCCTAAGTCTAATTCTAAACCCTTGCCCTATCTAAAACCGTAAACTTTGCATGTTTGTGTCTAATGGTTTGGATTTGCATGGATGTACATGAATTTTTTTAATCAAAATTTGAATATTTATTGATCGATCAATTTTTGTGTCCTGTCTTTTACCGGTTCTGGTCCGATTCTGGTTTTTGGGGTTGGCCAATTCTGTAACCAGTCTGGTTTTGATAATATTGGTTCCAGCAGAACCAATGACCCAATTTCACGATGCAAATCGAAGGACAACTTAAATAGGTTGGACTAATTAAGTTATGGGTGTGGAAGCATGAAAATGAATAAAACAAATGATGAACAAGATGGTCACAAAGAAAAATAGAACATAACAATGTTGGTATTGTTGTGTAAAATTTTTGCACATTGGTTTGTGAAAGAGAGAATCAGATAGAAAAGAGAATGACTATCTAATTGCTAGCTTTCTCTATGCATAGTATACATATGATTACATTTCAATGACAAGAATGTATATTTCGACAGTTGTTGAAGGTAATTTGGTTTTGTAGTTGACGTTGGTGAATGTTTGTCCTCTTGGTGCACGGTGTTTTGTTTTTGGCATGCAAAATTGGTTGGGTTTCCATGATGGACATGGAGACAGTTGGCATTCTTGGTGTGTGCACACAGTCTCTAGAACTTGGTGTGACTAATATTTTCGCAACAAATGTTGTCGAGGTTTCAAGGTACTTCCCCTTGACCCCACCCGTCATTGGCGATAAGTAATTGCCAAGGGCACTGCCCCTTGGACCCCATAATTGGCATTGCATGTGTCAATATTAGGGCACAAGGGTTGGCCTGGTTGGAGGAGTTCAATGCAGAGGACGGGTGCTCTTTGGTACACGTGAGATTGTGCACCAGATATCCATGGCTGTTCTCAGATCAACCATCGCACCTTCTTTTCAAGGTGATTCATTCTTCAGCTCATGGGAGACACTTTGGCGTACAGAAAACACTTTCTACATTTCCAAAGGTGCTGTTTTAGTCCTCCATGAGGAAAAGTGGTGCATTACATCCGGAGGTGCTCACTTTGCATCCGAGACAAGCCAAGCCTTCTAAAAGAGCATGTGAGCGGTACCAGCCCTGAGCAATACCCTCCAGACCATGGCAATCCATCTCCAAGGATTTCATAAGTGGTTTTCGGCTTCGCACTATCCAACACTAAAATAGTTACATCTTTGTTGTTGTTTGTAGAGGTTCATGAAGCTATTGCAGGTTTGGGTGAGAGGTTGCTACTTGCTAGAAAGGCACCAGTTACTATGATAAGTGTGGGAAGGACCAATAGAAGAACATGAAACATTGACCCACAAAGTTGGAATGTTGGAAGTAACTGTTGAGGAAAAGAGGGGAAGGGTATCAATGTTGGAGGCCATCTGAGATGTAACCATAAAAATAAAGGCAACCATGCAACATTGGAAGTTCTCAAGTCTTTGGAGCTGACGATTACCTACAAATTAAGTGTGAATCTTCATGTAGTAATATTTACTTAATCCATAATATGCAAATCTGGTTTACATCGAAGAAGAAATCCCAGCAGCCCAAAGCAACCAGCTGAGTGGCTCCAGATAAGCCCAATGCAGTCTTCCTTTCTTGACTACCTATTTTGTTTTCGGAATTTCAGTCTGGTTGGTTCAGTCTCTTTTGGTTTTATCTCCAGCTAGTTATCATATGAGGCCACTAGAAGTCTGCGAACAGATTGTTCAATTTTTTCAAGTAAAGCCTGTCAAGGGCTGGGGCAACCAGCTCCCAATTTGAAATGCTATCAGTTTATTCAATGTTGTAAGGGCTATCACCTGGTTTCTGACAGAGAAGAAGCTCTGAGCTGTAGGAAGTCAGTTCATCTATCAGACAATTGTCAAAGAAAAAAGAATCAAATATCTGAACTGTTGTAACATTCCATGTGTAATATTAAAATCTCTTTTTTCCACATAATATAATAATAATCTAGTCAAATGGATGGTTGATCAAGCCCCTCTAAACACTAAAATCTACGCAAAGATGAATTTTGATAGGTGTATATCATATTATCATTATTTTTACTACACAACCTATCCACTAGTCATTGATTCATAGTTGGGCTACTGTATTATGGCAAAATGGAAGCATGATATCAAAGGTCAAAACTACAAAATGTAAGGGAAATTATTCTAGGAGAAATGACTACAATTCACAGTCAAATGACTCAAATCATTTGGTGATCATGTCATATCAATATGCATCATGTGTACTTCTATCTAGGAATGAAGACTGTTATATTAATCAAGAGTGTTCACCACTGTATTAGCATGCCACAACATTCGGTGCAAATTACCAAGCATGAGTGAAAGATATAATGGGGTCGAATTGAAATATTCTTCATGCTTTCAATTTCAGTTCAATGGTTATCAATTGACATGATAAGGTGGAAGAACTAACCATTCACTTAAGATAAATCCAGATCCTATCCACGACATAGAATCATAATGTGGTGATAAAACCAGATTATTTAAGACGTATGCCTATGGCAGAACAAGCTGAAACACAAGTAACCTTACTTTTGAGTATACTCATTCATATCATGCAATCCTAGCATATTGTCACTTCAAGGATCTTCTATAAAAGTAATATCAAACAAACTTTTTTGTCAGATGAACATGAGGATTTGCTTTTATCTACTTGGAAAAACATATTTCCACTATAGACAAACAAGTTACCTGAGTGCATATCATCTTTGCACAGATTTATGTTAGCTGTTCTTCGATCTTGGGATAGGTGCAATTGGACAACACTCAAATACAGTTAGATATGCACCACCTATAAGAGAGTTCCAGTACAACATATGAAGTATGTTTGCAAATGACCAAAGCGTATGTTTTGCATACTTATGGAACAAGAAAGTAATTTTACAACAAGCTAAGTGAAGGTTGCTCAATGCTCACAACTTGGAAGGCTAAGGTTTAGGTAACCATGCCTACAGGCTACAAGATACAAATAAATCCCTGAAGAGAAAGCATGAAGAAAGATATCCTATTGTCCAATTACTCCAGGTTGAATAATGCTACACAAGGAGATTTGTTATGACCTATTAATTACGGCTGGTTTTATTTAAAATTTCCTGTAAGATGTTTCAAGTATTATGATATTATATGCATACGCATAAGAGTGATATCTCACATGCTCACATTTCATAATACACTGGCAAGTAAAATTATCTATGGATGTCTGCCATAGATTCTAGGATAAACATTATATTTTGGGTGCAAGACAACATAAACAGGCATCAAGCCTAACCATCTCAGTTTTGCACTTCGAAACTTTCTTTAAGAGGATATCAGGCAAAAACATATTTTTCCATTTAGTTTTCACTCTTTACGTGCACCTTATTTCAAATCTGGTCCATGCTCAATACTCTTTATACATTTTGCTTTGTCCAAGATATGGTGATTGTGTACTTTATCATATATGATACATCCTGTTTCATAGAGAAGGGGCTAACTCTAAATAGGTTAATCATTAAACAATCAGGAAATTTGGATTCCAACTATCAGTATCATCATGTGAAATATAAATCTTTGCTGCATTGGATTTCATTAAAATCTCAGTCTAGTAAGGAATCTCGTGGAATATTCTGTGACTACCCATAACCACATTCCATGGTTCAGAATTTGCTGAAATCACTATCTTGTATAAAGAGAAATGATGGATGGACTCTCTCTGAATTTCTTGAGGTTGATCCTCTACTATTTGAAGAGCATTATTCTTTGCTTGTTCTAGGGATGTAAATTGCAATATGTGAATGTGCTCTCCTATGCATCACCACCATACAACAGTCTATCGTGAGACAATATTGACAGCACTTATTTAACCTTCATAACAATCGTCATTCAATTACTTGTATGATGTATCTTATTATATAGTACAGTATTCCTGCTCTTCGTGAGCAGTTCCAGTTACATAGTTTTTCCTATGTATTTGGAAGAGGAAGTGCAATGGAAATAATGAGCCTGCGAACATTTATCCAACATACTTTGCTCAAGTGCACCTAAGAGATATAGCCCAAGGGGTTAGCTCAACTGGTTTTCACCAACGTTACTGTAAATTTGGTTAGTTTCATGCCAGCAAGTGCCCGGTTTGAATCCCTTTAGGTGGGGAGAACTAATCTAGGCCGACAAGTTTACTAGGGATGCCCTCCACAAATTTGGGGAAGCATCCCTTGGGTTTCCCTGCGAGGTTTTCATTGGAACAAAAAGTGTACCTAAGGGATATGCTGAACATCAAACATCCAATAGAGAATAGCTACAAGAACATGGGTGACTTAGGTTTACACGTAAATGGCCTACTCAAACTATAATAGGCATATAGGTTGTTATTGTCGTTCTTTTCCTTTCTTAAACATGCATTTCCTCTAGCAGAATAATGCAGAAACTTTAACCCACTGTTCTGGTTTTTTAATCCAGCGTTAGCAGCCTATGATACATATTACATATTAGAGACTGAAGGTTCAGAAATAAAATTTTGAAGCACTCATGCACAAATCCACATAAATACAAATAAAGGTAGAAAATGAATATTGACCAGATCTACTTGAATTGCTTCACTATTGTGAGGCCCTATACCGCAAGCTTGAATGAGGGAAATACCATCCCCATTGTATGTCTCATAATGAATGCCTTTATTAGTAATGTACTTTTTGTAGCCAGCATTTAATCCACCCTAGAGGATAAAGAAAAAATATATTAAAGAAATAAATCACAACATTGCTTTACCCTACAGTGGATCACATGTCCCTTAGAATTCACTAGATAGGGAATCTCTTTCAATCAAACAATAGGAAAGTTGAATGTGAAAACAAAAAACAGTTTAAGACTTAAAATAGAGTTAAGGATTCAGTAAAAACCTTTAAAATGGTCATGTTAGTGAATAATCCAATAAACTGAGGTGGCTCTTTTCCTTCCAGAATACGTCCCTGCAACATGAAGGACACAATCTCAAATGCTGCACTATATTTTTAGAAATTTTATCTACCATGTATGAGCGATGTACAAGATAATCTATGTGAGGGAAAGCCGCAAAACAAGCTTATTTTCAAGGAAACTAACATCAAGCAAGAAACTATGAAATTTGCATGATATCCAATAATGCCAACCTGTACAGGTCTTCCTTTCAGAGAGTTAGCCATTGTATTTGTTAGACGAGCAGCAACTGCTTGATCCTCCTGAGTAAAAGGAAAGAAAGTACACATCAAGACGTCACAGAATGAGAATCATATAAACAAGAAGGTAAAGCTAAAAATAAACAATGAACATCTTCCATGACAGAATGGTTACAGAATAGCGATGAAGGTTGTACTCATAATGGCCCCTGCCATTGTAAGTCTTTGATCATGGTGCATTGCATAATATTAGAGTTAGGCATGGTGTACTTCTAAATGAAAAATATTAGAAAATCCTAAACACTGTACCTGGGTGCTTTGCTTCCCTAGCCAGAAGCAAAGAAAATAATCTTCTTTTCTGTCTCCAGAGTGGTAAGTATAAAGTATGATATAGCAATCTCCACTGTAGAATTTACCAACATCCTCTTTAGGAACTGGGGCTTTAGAAACGTTCTTGACCCGCCAGACCTACAACCAGATGCAAGTATCCGCATTCAAGTTGATGATACAATATAAACATGACCTTTTCCATTCATTAGAAAGGGCTTGCTCTCGTAAAATGAAAAAAATAATCTGACAAACAAACATGTTAAGAATTGGGAGATTGAAAATTTGAAGAAACTGGCAAACTGTATTGAAATATATCCATTTTTAACTAAACAATGCTAAAGACTGTAACCAACAGACCTCAAGCTTCCCATTTCCCTCAAGCAGTGGTGGAATTTCTTCTTTCAGTGGAGTTGCCTTCAAAATTCCCTTCACATTGATTCCTTGTTGCTTCAGCAATGCTGAAAAGAATATTTAAAATTGAATAAGTGAAACCCCTTAAAATATTATCTCTAAGCTAGTCAGTGCACAAAGAACTGCTATACTCACCTGCAACTTTTCCTCTTCCATCCTCAGAGCCTGAAGTTCCACTGCCAAGTGACCAGGAGTCGAAATTTGACCTAAAAGGCAGTGTCTCAAATCCCTGGATAACTCGAGTTATGTGTGTGTTCCTTGGTCGTTTTTGATTAGAAATGAATTCCTGAAAATATTATTAAAGTTTAGATATCCATCATAAAGTTCAGAGCTCAAATATCGACAATGGATCTAATCAATATTAAAAGAAGGACATGCTTACCTCTGCAGCAAGACTCGCAGACTTTCTCTCTTCCAATTGTGTCACTCGACCAACCCACACATATAACTCAGCACCACAATCAAGTAGATAACATTTGTTTGACTCCAGCATACCCTTAGACAAGGGGCCCTCAACAATCTTTATGTCCCCTTCCACAATGCTATATCACATACAGCAAAATGTAAACTTAAGATAGATGTCTTGTTTAAATTACTGTCAGAGTTTCAAACTTCTACCAATTGCCTAGTTTATTTAATGTATGTCTTCTTATCAGGTGTCAAAGAATATATTAGCTTTGACTTACTTCCAAAAGGAAAGCTAACAATCATAACCCTGCATGCAAGCTCTAGAATTGTTCTGTGCACAGTGGCACACTATTAAAGAATAAGATTTTACCTGTAAAGTTTTCCAGGAGTTGATTCCATTCTAGCATCGTCATCATTGCCATTCTTCTTGCCAATGGGAGCAAAACCTCCGAACAGAGCCCAAAACTCTCCAGAGTCAGATTCTGCTACAAGCTTCCCATCATCTACCATTATTACACAGACAGGAAAACGTCCAGACGAGGTTAAACAGATGTGAAATATGCAGTCTGCCTTCAAAAATAGGGTCTAGATAAACCTACAAGTCATACTAAACAATTCAAACCCTGCAAGTTTATTGAAACAAGTTCTTGCCTTATGCAACTCACCAATTACTGCAATGTCACATTTCCCTTCATGGTATTCATCTTTGATATATTGCACTACTTCCAATGCCTTTGCTCTTTCTTGGATGTTGGATGATGCCCCGTTGAATTGGTACACCTTGGACTCAGTATCAAGGACAAACACATCATCATGGTTCAATGAAGTTCGTGCAAAAGGTACCTGCATAAAATTAACACAAACTCATTTTTTCCCTTCTCAACTGCCAGCTATATAAAAATAAGAAATTTAAATGACATTCTTCAACCGGATGAGTCCAAGTCAATGAATTGCAAACTTAAGATATTCACCTGTTTTACTCTTACAACACGCCTGCCTTTGCATACATAAAGGCGTGGCTCAAATTTTGTTATCTCAGGCTTTTTGAATCCAGAAGCTGCACCCCCTTCCAAAGGAATAATACATGGCTTGAAATATGACAGAAATTTGTCAGTTTCATGGCCTTGCAATTCCCGGTATTGCACTGCACGGCCTCCAAGAGCTGCATCAAGCTCAACTGTCTTTATAGCTGCTGTCCCAGCTTCATCCTAATACAAATATAAATCTTCTCACTGAAACGTTATCTGAGTAAATAATGGATTGCAATCTATAATCTATACTAAAACAACTTGAAATCCAAAGTATGAATACCTGGCTAGTGTCCTTCCCAAGCCAAAAATGTATGTCATAGTGATATGCCCCACTCTTTGTTGCAGTTGTCTGTTAAATTTAAATATCACAAACAAATTTAGGAAACAATGCACCAAAACAATCCCAATGACATTTCACTTTTTCAATTGTGGAGCCACGATACATGAATCCCAATGACATTTCACTTTTTCAATTGTGGAGCCACAATACATGAATCAGTTCGCAATTGACAGAATTTTTTTTCTCTGAGATTCAAATTCACCTAACAAGTTACAAAAGGAAGATTCATACACTACAACAAGCAAAAATGCTTAGCACACATTTGTTTGAGAAAATATTCTACTCAACGCTTTCCTAAAATGTCTCATGAAAACTATAATAGAAACTTTGTAAACACTACCCTTTCTCAATAAATTTCAATTCCCAGTTTCTGCATATGCAGGGCATTTAGAATGACTTGAGGGCCATGTACGACTTGTGTTGTGTTAAAATGCAAAGCGGTGTTTTTTCACATTCCTAAATTCTCATGACTATAATAGGTACTTTGAAAACTTACAGCCTTCTCAATCAATTTCAATTCCTTGCTTCTGAAGATGTAGTGTATTTTGAGTGACTTGAAGGCTATGTACAACTTGTGCATTGCATAAAAAGGCAAAGTAGCATTTTTTCACATTCCATTGACTTTTAGGAACAAGTTCAAAAAATATACCAAGGTAACAACATGGAAAAATTTCCATGTTACAAAACATTGTGGCCTATTGTAATCTATCGATATGTATCAAAAAGATGATGCTCAAAATCATGCATCTTTGATGGTCCATTCTTTTCAATAACAATATATGAGCATTGGGATCTATAAGTAGAAGTTCAGCTCATATACAAAGAAGCCACTTTGTTACACTACCAGTCACATCTTACATTGTTTAGAATTGTTCAAACCAAATCAGGCATAAAATGAGAAAAATAAAAAAACAATAAGACAATGAACCAGCATCAGGATCTCTAAGAACAAGTGGCCTCTCCTCAAGAATGAAAGATTGAGCAAAAGCCAGAAGACTCAGAAAATAACTCCCTTTAATGCCATATTATAAACATGGGTAGTTTGATTTTAAAGACAAGAGAAGTATTGCAATAAGTGTTAACATCTAAATCTTACCTGCAGAACTATATATGAATCTCCACAGTAAAATTTACCATAATCAGATTTTGGTATAGGAACTGGGCAAAAATTTTCAATACGCCAGATATCTGTGCCCCTGCAACTTTTTATTAAGGATAAAACAAGTAAAGCGTTCTCTATGCTTTTATTACATAAGGAAAATCCTATTCATGCCAAGCTTTGAATCCCACCAATATCCAACCAAAGCAAAAAAAGGCCTAAAAGCAGAGTCGAAAGTAAGTTTGATCCAATCTTTCAGATCAGACAAATCTTCTGAGAAATATGTATATTTTAAAAATCAGGCACATCATCTCTTCGGGTGGAATTCAGATGTATAAGGATACACTTTCTGACCAATGCCTTGAAATGCTGGATCAACATTTTTCATTGAGACAGCCATGGCGGCTCACCCAAGCAACTTAAACCTGGCTTTGTTTCACAGACAGCACAGAAAAGGTAATACTTTGTTATTCTGATTCCCTGCATCCACGACACAAGTAAAAATAGCATTAGTCATCTTTTATCTGGTAGAACAAGTGAATGCACATTTTCACAAACCAGAAGACTCACTTGAAAACTCTTTTCAGGATCAAGTGTAATAGGCAACCAGACGAGAAATAACACTAACATTAGTTAAGGTGCAACACTGTAAAGAGAATTCATGCAAATATTTATGATTCAGATTAAGCATGATGTCCTTGCATATACAATTTGTATTGTTCCTCAAGGAAATATGCATATTACATGCTAGCCCATACTCAGTTTCCAGTGTACCATTGTTCAGAAAAATAAATAATGCATCTCTTCTCCAACTTGATTGCAGTAATAGATTGAAATGCGTGATTTGAAAATTCTGGTGCACCTTTTATTTCAGAGTGTTGTTCAGGAAATTAGAAAGAAGATAGGAAGAAGGCAAAAGAAATCATCTTCCAGTCAACAAATTTTTGTTTACAATGAGCCAAGTAGAGTGCGGAAATATTCCATTTCACGTCCTTGAACAAAAAGCAGAACTAGTCAGCCCTGTTTTTTGGATCCAAACAAACAGAGTTTAGATCTAATCTGAATCCTCTATGATACAACGAACTCAAGCACACTCCCATGTCAAAAGAAGCCACAATCGCTTCATTCCTCTAAAAGTAGAATTAAAGACTGTAATGCCCTTGCCTACCACTTCTAAGCTCTACTAAATGACCTAAATAACAATTTCCATAAGCACAACCCAATAAAATACTATACTGATATTTTCTAGCATGCACCTATTTGTGTAAGGGGTTAGCTAATAATCTGTTATGCTCTACACACTAGAGAGTGTTATTTAATCTTTGGAGAAAAATGACAACTGTCAAGATGAGAATTTCATTCTTCAGAAAAAATGTCCTCAGATATTTTGCTGCTGAAAAACCTGGGCATTCGTGTATAATTATCCCTTCCTTTCTTTAGAAATAACTCAGAGCTGAGAACATCTCACCTGGTTGCCGTTTGTTGAGAGCTTACATCCACATAATCGAGAGCATATGCATTCAATAGCTTTTAGTAGATATTTCAACTTGGCTCTCTGATGAGCACTGTTTAGGGGAGTAACAAGGACGAATCCCTTTTACACAGGAAAAACATACTGGATGGCTTACATGGACATAAACCTCAGAGTGTGGAACTATGTAACTTGCTATGAGCAGATATGATAGGATTTCAAAGGAAAAATAAAAGGAAACATGGGATTCTTAGAGCTTCCCAAGGTCATAAGATCAGATTTTCATTTTTCTCTGTATATCTGCCCATGGTGTTATGGCTATCCAGTGCTATTTATGGACTGTTATGTATCAAGTAACCGAGGTCCATAGAAACCAAGGCCTAGTATTCACCAATAGGCATCAATCCCCTTGGTGCCATTATATCAACATTTGGCATGGTATGTGTCCCGGAAGAGAGCAGAAAAATGTGATCCATGTCCTTGTCTCCCATTTGATTCTTCATCTTTCGTGTAGAATTAGTACAGGGATTGCAGGTGTCCTTTGAGAGCTTTGAGTCGTTGGTGAAAAGGTTAAGTTCCCTATTCCAAAAGATAAATAGACCCCTAAAAACAGAGATCCTGGCAAAATGTATCTATAGTTGTGATTGTTTGATGTACAATTCCAATTATTATCTATAGGCAATGACCCCCTGTGCGAGAGGTATTTTAGTTTTTTTTAGTGATGGCTCTGAGTTTGAGAGAAATTTTGAACTTTTTAGTACATCATCACTCCAACCAATTGATCACCTCCTGTATTCGACTGTAAGACTCGCCCATCAGAGCAACAAGAATTGGGTACAAAAGATCCAATGGAGTAGTGCCACACACTAATATGATCAGCCCAATTCATTATTCTTTAAGAAAAATGGTAAAAATATATGAACTTAGAGACAGAAATTTAAAATAACCAATATTGTAATTGATGATACTATAATCATACATATGATCATGACTTGTAAGTGGCTAGATAAATCAATGTCCTGCTCTCATGTCTATAATGGCTGTTCATGTACCATGCAATTGACATTTCATGTAAACAGTAAACCTTTCCTAAATGTTCATATTGTTGTTTTCTTTGAGACATTCCGAATGTTACACAATCAATGTTACTTAGCAATAAACAATCTCGTTAAAGGATCATGCTTCATGCACAGTATGTTTGATGCCAATCTGGGTCATATACCCTGTGGCAAATCCTAAAGCATGCAGTATACTAGATCAAAACATATTCAAAAGAACAGGACATAGGAATTCGTAAATTGTGCATAAATGTAGATGGTCTTTGTCCATTGGAGGCATATTTTAGTCTTGAATATATATGAATGCTTGACAAGGCTTTTACACCTGGTTATTGGTTAAAATGAACAACCCACGAGCTCATCAGATTATGCTCTGATGAGATTTCAACAATTATCTCACTTGTTGGCTGGGTTTCTAAAGATGGAATGATACAGGAAACTGACAACAGCTTAAAGTTATAAAGAATGAATGGAAAAAGCATTGTTAGGTTGGTTTCCAATGATGTAGCATCGAATCGAAAACACCACTGGGATTATGCATTGTGCTAGAAACAGGAGATGTTCCGTGGGATAAAAAGATTATATTACCACTTATAACTGATTAATTATAACCCAGTTTTTCATATTGACTATTTAAGAAAGTTTTATGGACCAATTGTCACTGTTGTTGAAATGACCATATCCCTAATATTGGAACATAAACTGAACATCGATCTTCTAAAACCTTAGATCTTACAGTGGAAAATGAGGAAAAAGGTGTTGACTTTTGTCCTCAGGGATGCACCATAAGCATACGCATCCAACGCATCCTCACATTCTATAACCATCCTCAATGGTTCCAAAAAAGTAAACAAATGATCTCAGGTAGGACAAAAATACGGAAGTAAATAGATGACTTGACAATGCCGAATGTACATAAATATTTCCATGGATTATCAAGCTGAACCCCAATTGCGAAGGGTTGTGACCGACTCTGAGTTAGTCATGGCCCTGAAGCATTTGTAAACTCATGATGAGTTTTACTTCCACGATCTTAAGGAGAAACTCTGGTAGTATAAAGTCAATATGCTGGTTTTGTACCAAGAGAGGCAGCCATAACACCCAAACTGAGATCCAATGAAGTCCAATTTGACAGACTCGCCATAAATCTCAGAATCAAATGAGAAAAAATGTTATGTAAGAAGGTATCCTTCCAAACTTCTGGTAATTTAACATGATGTTAAAGCAAGAATAAAAAAACAGTTTTGATTTTAATGATGAAGGTAACGGGCGCAGATCTGTCTGCCTCCCACAATCCTAGTGTGTTTTAGACTAGGCATAAATCAGAGATCATGACCAGAAATGGAAATAACGCCAATTTTGATAAAACAAGGTGTTTATGCTACAAGTTGCCCGAAAACACAGTAATCAAAGGAGGAACTTCCCAAAGCCTCAATGTTTTCTATGACTCATAGGATCATACCTTCAATTCCAAGCAAGCAACTTTCCACAAATCAGTTCATTGTCCAACATGCTTAAATATAGATCCAACTGTAAAGCTAACATAACACCATTCATGGGTTCCTAAAGCTGGATATGTTAAGCCAAACCAAAGTATTTATAGTATTATTCTGATCCAGTACGAGAGAATCCTCCGAATCTGGGGAGATCGGCCAAACCCAAACAGTTAAATCGGAGAAAAAAAGAAAATTCAACTGATCTTAGGCCAAAATGGTCCGATCAATTCATCAGAAGAGCAATTCCAAGATCAAAATTTCCGTATCATGTAGCATGAAACTTGAATTCTTGAAATCATCCCATGAAAATTCAAAAAATTGAGGTTGAATTCTTGAGGTGATCCCATGAAAATTCAAAAAAATGAGGTGCTAGAGAAATGGATACCTCGTGCGCAGGACGAATTGCAGAGAATTGATAGATAGATCTGCCTTTGCAGCCGAAAACCCAATAGTCCTCTTTGCTTAAGTCGGAAATGGGAAATCTTCCTCAGCACTGCAATTCGCCAGCGATATGAACGAAATAATGAATGCCTCAGATAATAATATTACAATAATCAAGTCTGCTCTGGTTCATCTTAAAGAAGATTTGGAATAAAAAGAGGCAAAAGGAGAGGAAAAGGACGTGGGAGAAGGTTGACAGGGATTTTTTAAAAATTAAATTAAATATATCCAGGATATTCAGAGTAAAAAGGAGGAAAAAAGGGTATTTTGAGTGGGTTGGCCACCTGGTGGGGCTTCCTTTCATCATCAACAGCTATGCTTCTTTGCTTAGCTAAGAAATTATATACAGTTAGAGAAGCCAGTTGGATTCTATAACTTCAGTGTGAAGGTTTTTTTTAATGCGATATAAACGATTATTATGTAATTTTAAAAATAAATCCATCTTTGATATAGTGATGTTGTACTCTATGAAAACATTTATTGAGAGTTAATTGTATGAAAAAGTATTATTTGAGATGGCATACTCACGTTAATTGTTTCATTTATTTTTATGACTATATTTTGTATTATGGGCAGAGATTCTTGGTTGATCTAATGTATTTTAATGGAGATATAGATATAATATTGATTGTGAAAGTGATATATTTGAGTCATAAGTTTTAACATTCAATATTAACAGTGTTTAAAGCAAAGAAGACTCTTTAGTTTATATAAGGAAATAATAAATGAGAACTTATTAATGATATTATTTATATTTAAGATAATAAGCTTTTTTTAAGTACATGTTGAGAAATATTAATGGAAGCTTATTATGAGCAATCTCGAGCACGCAATTAAAGTTAAGGGTTGTATTTATGAATAAAGATGACCCTTATACACTGAGGTTTTTGCTGCAACTTAATGTAATAATGGGTGTTTGTTAACCAAGGATGATGATTCTTACTATTTGACATTGTGTTTTTATGATGTATATTATCATATTTATAGTTTATATGTTATTTTTTAATTTTGACTTCAGAGTTTTTAGTTTCTTAAGTGTTTTGCTCATCATAATTGCCTAATAATGTATGGTTTTTAGGGAATAAAATTCCTTGCACCTATTTGTTATATCGATAGTTAAGGGAAGCATAGCGTATTTTATTTATAAAAGAAATAAATACATACAACTATTTATTATTCTTTACTATTCATACATGTGTTCACACAACTTTTCCTATAAAATGAGTGAGGTCGAGGAAGCATGCACATTCATTATACAATCAATCAACCATTATGTTAGGAGGAGGATCAGTACCTTTGTGGAAACCCCCATTGGCATAAAGATTACAATATGTGGGGACTTATATGCAATAGTGGACCAAACATCGTACCTAATGTGAGATAGTACAGAAGAAATGATAATATTTTAAAGTGATAGAAATTATTCCAATAGACTAAACATGGAGTGACTAATTGTCTATTATCAAAATTATTTTTTGTTGATATTATTTCTCTCCCACACACATGATACATCCCACATAGGAAGGAGGGGATTTAAGCAAGCAATCGTATTCATCTGACAACAAATCAACCATTATGTTAAAATGAGGGCCACTATCTCTATGGAAACCCCCATTAGCATAAAGATCATGATAGGAGGACTTAGTTGTAGTAAAGGATTAGATGCTCAACATGGAGTATTCAATTTTCTAGTACTCGAATTATTTTTCTTTCATATTCACACACACACTAAGTACAACCCACATAGGAGGAGTAGGGATGGAGAAAGCATGCATATTCATCATACAACCAATCAACCAAAGGATAATCAGTCAATCTTTTGTGCCTTTTCTCGATGATGCTTCACCAAAACCCAATTACTCTCTTTCACATTTTCTTAAGTGGTCATGCTCGAGACATAAACAGTCATAGCATAGATAATTATGAGTATTGGATCTATTCGAATGGGGTGAGAATATTCTCATTGTTCCTAATTGAAAAAATAATTCAAGAATAGAACAACAAGTACAAAAATGAGTAGCAACCCCTAGTAGAGGCTGGTACGATTCAATTCAACATATTGGTTGTTCGGGTTTGATTGTGTCATATCTCCATACATTTTTTAGATAGAGTTTATCGTTGGATGAATTGCATTGCCGATATTGATCCCAAGAAAAAAGTTGTAGGGATAGCTAGCCCGTGAATGACCAACCATCTAACTGTAAAAATGGATAAGTCCTATCTATAGGGGAGACCTAAATGCAACCCAAAACACCTAGGAACCAATCAAATCAATGAAAGTATTTCTTACGACGTATCGATTCAAAAGTATTGAAAACCCCTATAATGCACAAGCTCTACAATTCAACACTAAAATTCATAAATCCCTCTATGAAAAATACATTACCAATTTTTGTTTTTTAAATGTTGAAACGATTCCCATAATAAAAAACATTAACACATAAAAATAAATAAAACATCCATCATTTATATTATTTTATATATATAAATAAATTACTATATAATTTTTTTTAAATTAAAATAAAAATTCAATAAAAATTAATTTAATTATATTATCCACCTTTAAAGAAACCAAAACAAATTTTATTATTATAAAATATTTTTATAATAAAATTTCATTCCAGCTCAACACTCCCCTTTCTCACCCTCTACCTTTATACACCAAGATCTAGTGCTACTCCCATCCCTCTAAAAGATGTTCGGCAGAAAGATCGCATTTACATGTAAAGGCAGTCTTTCACATGGCAAGATCCCCTCATTGGTATATAATGTTATTTTCAAGCCAAATTTATGGCTTGGACAGGCAAGCCTCTGACAACATGGTGACCCTAAAGTCTCTCGTTGAACAAGGCCCCAATGGGTTCCCTGGATATCGTACACAAACACCTTTATAATGTGGGGTAGCATTCTATCTACGACAGCCACTGGTGACCATGGTCACGCCGTCCCATCCTTAAAAAGACTTAACTAAATCAAGAAAATACCATCATTGGTATAGTCTCTGTGTACAAAAGCAAAAATAAATATTATTTGTCACTGTCAAAAAAAATGAGTTCAAATTTCTTGAAAAATCAATATGATAAAAGAAATCCTAAGACATGGTGTTCCCCATCATATCCATAGACATGCTTTTCTAGCTTTTGCCATGTGAGATCCAGACCTACCTGTTTTTATCTCTATGTCAAATGTTTTTGTCGATAGGTCACACCCACTATATGATTAGAAAAATAATGTAATTGTTTGTTTATGCTTATCGTGCACACATGTTCATTATATAAAGGAAAAAAATAAGCATGATCCAAGACAAGAGGAAGGAAGGGAAAGACAAAATGGAGGTATTGGAAACTAAATAAGTACACCCATGTTTTTTTTTATCGACTTTTGTGCATATTCACATTAATCTAGGGATAAAGCATAATAAGAGTTACGTACATGTTTACATTAATTTAAAGAACATGCTAAAGTTTTTATATTAATATTCCTTTAAAAAAAATTGATATGGTATATTTTTTATGTTTTAAGTTTTTAAGTATATTTTATTTTGGAAATAGCAGTAATATCTAGATTTATTAAGTTAAAAGTTATTAAAAACACACGATTTTACTGGGAGTAGTTTTGGGATGATCATTAAGGATATGGTTTTGTTACAAATATTTTTTACATTTTCATTTTTATTAGGAGAAGCTATATACTTTAGTGTTTTCCAGTGGGGAAGACCAAAGGTTGAATCAAATTTATAAATTTAAGTTTGATGCTACTGCCCAAAAATAATACGTTAATTGAGTTTCAAACATGAGCGAGGCCTTAATATTGGTTGACTAAACGTTTTCTGATGTATGATATTCATTGGCATTCATTGTTTGGTTTTAATTTGATGGACTACAAATACTATATACTTTGAAACTATTTTTTGGTCTTTGAGTAAGATCTAAACTTGTTTTTGATTATTTAATAATTTGTCTTCCTTGGACGTAAGGAAACATGTATATTGATCAAGACCTAGAGGCATTTAGTAGAAGTAAAAATTTGCCCCCTTACAAACCACCAACAAACTATTTTAGGTGGTGAGGTTTTTCTTGAATAAGGGTGACGAGTTAACCCATATTCTTGAAAAACAACCAATCATGGTTGTCTTAATTGTTATTGACAGCTGAATTATAATAGCTTTTGTCATTTTCGAAAAATAAAAGAAAAGATTTCTAGGTATATTTTACAAATGTTAATTTTTTTTAAATGGAAAAAAAAAACAATTTTGAAAAATCAAACACTTTCTTTTACATACACAAATATAACAACACAGATCCATCTTAACCGCAGATCTATTAAGCACCGAGATGGATCCAATGTCTTTGAGGTGTAAATTTGTTCTTTGTGTAAATTTTTTAAGATTGCAAAATTTTACACCTCAAGAAATTGGATCCATCGCTCTGCTTAATAGATCCGGGTTTAAGATAGATCTATGTTGTTTTTAATTTTAATTTTATTTTATAAGTATACATGAGATATTTTAATTACTTTTTATTTTTAATAAGTTAGGAGCCGACAATAATTTTTTTAATTGTTCTTTTTTGGAATGTTACATTGCCTAATATGACAACATCTTCTCCATACTAAGTTATAAAGCACTCACTACTCTTGATGTAAAAAACTCCCATCTAAATTATTTAAATCATTTACAAGATGAACCTCGTCTTTCATTAAATCATAACTAAACAAATACTAAATAATATATAAATAATTATTAAATTAAACATTTTTCCTTTCTTATTTTAAATTTTACACTATTAAAAATGATAAAATTAAATAAAATTGGCTGGCTTAGATTGTATATTACACTTTTAAATTCATTTATGAAATTAAAAACACCCATCTTAACCCATATCTACATATTTTGAATTAGATTTGACTGAACAAATTTTAATTATACCTTAAAAAAATCCAATGATTCATTGCATAGCTATCTACCTTCATATTAAATCCACCTATGTAATTGGCAATCGTTGCCTTATAATAAACTATTCCATGTACAATGCCATATAATTATATAAAATGATGACCTCACATGCTTGTCTGTCCATTTGACATGGGATGTTCCATCAAGAATATTTTATGTTGGTTTAATATTTTATCGAACATTAGTTAGTGAAGTGATTATGAAGTAAATTGGAAAAGTCATTACACTTGCGTGGAAGAGGCGTTAGTTTACCTTTTAATATTAAAATAGGTGTGTTTATAAGCGCAGGATAGTTTTTTTTGAGTGAAGATACTTGTTCGTTGAGTTGGTTAATAATTTTTAATTTTGTGTTAATATTAAATATAAAGAAAAATAAGAGTTTATTAATTTATATGTGAAAACATGAAAACATGTATTCTACAAAATGTAAATTTATTTTAGAAGGATTAAGTCTTTATGATGTTTTTATTAAGTAAAATTAAGAAGTTTTACCATTATACATATTTAAAAGTATATTTACATTTTTTAAAGATATTTATTTACATTTTTTAAAGATAAATAAGTTTATTTATACATTTTTCAAAGATAAAATACTAATATCACTGCTAGGAGTTGCTTCAAAAAATCATTGATTGATTCCTCCATAGATAGTATAGTCTCTTAAAAATCGAGGTGATATTTGAAAGCATAGATATGCTTTCATTAAATACATTTGTGACAAGAAAGCCTTTGGGAAGAAGCAATGCTTATTCTTTGGATAACTTATCAACAATTATATTAGTTCCATATATACACGACTAAATGATATCCTAATGAATGATTTTCTTGCTTCTCTTATTTATTTTATGATTGAGAGAAGAAAACGAATATCCAGATTATCATATTCATTTTCAAAATCAGTAATAGGTTTGTTATTTCCAATTTTCAATTTATCTTCATTGTATATAAATGCATACATACATGTATACAAGCCCCAATGTTAGCTCAATTGGTTGGTGTCACTATTTCCATGATTCCATTGGTAACCTAGAGTGTTGTGTAGGTCCCCATTTTGATTCTCATGAACCTAGGTGCACTATATCTACAATGCTCACATTACATTGGTTACCATCCTCAAAATGAGGGGAAAACCGCAAGAGTTTTCTAGAGAGTTATTTCCAAGGAAATTATGTGCATGTGTGTGTGTGTGTTTTCTGAAGAATAAATCGTATATTTACTATTTAATCTATAAATGCAAATTATATATTGTATGTGCATAATGGTACTCCAAATTGCTCATTAAGGAGAATCCATAATTTTCCAACAAAATTAATATAAAAATGGACTCCTATCATTTGTGATTATATAATCATCCAAAAAGAAAGAAATTCATTACATGTTTTACTCATAAACACCTGAAAAACATCATAACCTTGATGGAATGCCAATTTTATAAAATTTCCCTCCTTCAGTGGGCGAGACTAATCATAAATATATATATGTATATGGTTGCACATTATGACCTAACCTCTTCTTCTTTTGACCTCTAAAAACTTAGGGAAGAGAGACAACCACTTTAGAAACACTACCACTTTAGAAAGACTACCAATTCTAAGATTCAATTACTTGTACTCATTTATCTTCAATTCTGCCTAATTATTTGTACCTTCACTTGAACCTTCTTTAAAACACATTTTATGATCTTCCTTAAAAAGCAACATGCCTCCTACCCCGTTTATCCCATGAAACCCTTGGCATTCATCATGATCAAAATATCCCCATGCATATGATTTATCAATGTCAGGACTTAACCACCCTTGGATATTGTTTCTTACTTGGATTTTGAACCCCCTAATAAGCATATTTGATTTGGTAAATATATGCTTTCCTTACTAATTTATCCTTGTACCAGATATTCAATAATATATTAGACTACATGTTCAATTTTGACTAATTATTTGTACCTTCACATGAGCCTTGATTTAAATACATTTTATGATATTCCTTAAAAAATAGCATGCCTCCTATACTGTTTATCCCATGAAACCCTTAGCATTCATCATGATAAAAATATCCACGTGCATATGATTTATCAATGT
The DNA here is from genome assembly GCA_001517045.1 of Pseudotsuga menziesii. Classification (NCBI taxonomy): domain Eukaryota; kingdom Viridiplantae; phylum Streptophyta; class Pinopsida; order Pinales; family Pinaceae; genus Pseudotsuga; species Pseudotsuga menziesii. The sequence goes on along the minus strand of LPNX010135467.1, from coordinate 123,766 downwards.
CAAGACTTAACCACCCTTGGATCTTTTTTCTTACTTGGCTTCCAAACCCTGTCATAGGGATATTTGATTTGGTAAAGCCATCTGTTGCCTTATTGATTTAACCTTGTACCAGATATTCAATGATAAATTAACTATATGTTCAATTTTGCCTAATTATTTGTACCTTCACACGATCCTTGATTTAAATACATTTTATGATATTCCTTAAAAAACAACACGCTTCCTACCCCATGAATCCCTTAACATGACTTATGATCAAAATATCCCCATGCATATGATTTATTAAATTCAAGACTTAACCACCCTTAGATATTTTTTCTTACCTGGCTTCTAAACCCCTTCATAAGCGTATTTGATTTGGTAATGGCATGTGTTTCTTTAGTAATTTATCCATTTACTAGATATCCAAGCATACCTCAATTGTACCTCCTTTCCACTTCACTTCTTTCCCTACCAACTTCAAAGCTTCATCCCAAATTGTTGCAGTAAAAGGACATAATATTAATAATGTGAAACAATTGTATCATTGTTTTAGCAAAAAATACATCTTCATGACCCCTGCCAAGCTCCCTTTTTACAATTTTTTTTTGTAAATTAGCAGGTCCTTCTATTACCATCGATAGTAAAAAAAACTGACATTTACAGCAAAAACTAGCCCTCCCATTTTTGGGAAAACAGGCATGGAGATTAGACTGGCAGTCTCCCTCGAAAGGAAACAAGATTGAACTAGAATGATTGGGAATTATTGATAAGTCTCAAAGAAGTTTCATTCATGAAAACATAAAAAGTCTTAAAACAAGGACTGAAAAAAAGAACATGATCATTCAAACAAGTATTCATGCAGCTCGAGCTTCATGCCCAGTTTCTTAACAGTCTCAGCCTGGTTGTCCAAAACCTTTGCAGTATCAGCATGATTTGGTCTTGCTACAACAAAATTTCTCCATGATGCTCGTATTTTTCTACCAATTTTTTGCCAAGGATGAACTTTTGAGACCACTGGAGCTCCAAATATTTCTGATACAAGGTGAGTCTGCCCCTGGAAGTGCCAAGATTGAGGATTAAATTTTTAAATTCATTCTTAATCTCCTTCAGTCCTAAGCAACTGCAGTCCAATTCAACCTCTTTCTTGGCCTTCTAGATGCTAGCTTGGACAGACTCAGGAAATTCCTGTTTAAAGCACTTGTTCTTCTCCACAATCATTTTCTGGAAATGAAGGGGAGGATCCATTGGCTTAGGCTTGTCAAGCCCAGGAGTGGGAGAGGAAAAGTGAGAGCACTTACATGGAGGCATGAAGACAGGAAAGATGACAATCAACTAGAGCATAGATAAAGCGAAACAGAGGTTCGGGAGGATGCCGACAGAGTCAGGGGCGTCCCCAGAAAACCTAGCAGGGCCACGGGGAAGTGCTTTTGAAATATTAGGAAAAGGAGTGTCGGCAGGAAAAAAAATCCACACAGTGGGATGAATGGAGAATGACCGAGCTTTCTAGGGTTGCAGTCAAAAGCCAAAAGCAAGAAGAATAGTCAGCTTACTCAGAATGTCAAAAGCCTGAGAGTGGTCATGAATGCAAACTCCCATGCGCAGATGGCACCACCATTCTTCAATCGACATCAATTGAAGAGCATTCCCCACGGTCCTGAGAGAATAACAAAGGATAGAATTCCCATGGAGTGGGTGGAAGTATAAATAACTCATAGAAATGACATCATAAGCCTGCATGTGGGAGAAATTATCGTCCCTCCTCCAGATCTTCCCAATCAAAACCATCATACTCCTATGATTTGAATTAATTTCCATGCTTTGCACATTCGTACTATCCACCATCCAGTACAGAGGTCACAACCGTCAAATGATGGAAGCATGGGGGTGTGAATTAGAATAATGCCTTATGCGCATGTGAGATGTGCGGTTATCTTAGGTCCAGTGGGGGTGGTGAGGTGTTAGAACCGAGGGCTAAGAGCCCTACCACGTGCCTCTCATCCTCCCCCATAACCAATCTATTGTTCACCCGCGGTGGGGATAACTCGCTTTTTACAATTATCCTAGGTTAGAATTTTATTTGCAAGGGATAACCAAATAAAAAATCTTGTTTTTAATGGTTCTTTAATTTTTTAGATAGACTCTCATTGCCACTTCTGATCCCATTCTTCCTCATTCATAAGCATTGATTTTTATCCTGGCTTAGCAACATACCTTCTATATAAATTGTATTTTTACCATACTAACTCATCATATTCTTCCTTGATCCTTATTGCACTCTATTTGAGCCATTGCACATATTGAGTCCAAGTTTCAACTTCCTCTCCTTGAAGTCCCAACCTATTTGCTCATATCCATCCTTGATTCCATACAAATGAGTTCAATGAATTTTCTACCTCTACGATGAAATGCATTCCTTACATATTTGGTTTTCAAAGGCTTCAAAAATCTAAAATTTCTAGCACTATCTTCCTAAGGATCCCCTCCTACCCTCAACCTACACCCATTTCCCACTCTCCAAGCCATCCAATTTCCCACAATTGGGAGAGATTTTACAAGGGCCTTCATATTATGTAAGCTCACACCATTGTTTTCGCTTGAATTATTATCCAGCCCTCAAGAGACAAAGGTGAAATATATTTATGCATCATCACTCGATTCTACTGGCCATCCTCCTTTATTAATCTCTGAAGGCCCTCACCTACCAAAGCCTGGCCAAAATAATGTATGTTCTTCAAACCTCGATCCTTATCCCCCAACTTCTTCATGATTAGATAAATTTTCCCCTTTTACTAAATGAATGCCTTCCCTTTCCCCTTTTCATATCCATAATAAATTAAACCATTTTTTACAACATTTTTCTTTTGGATTGTTAGAGAAATTAATGAATTAGAAAGATAAATGAGCTAATAATTTTGATGCAGGCAGGTTCAGTCGCTTGCGTTCAGAGTCATGCAACTTTGATACCAACTGATGTAGGCACGATAATGTCAACCGCAGATCAAGGTACACACAATGAAAGCACACACACTGAAACACAAATATTTGCCCAAGGATTATGGATTATATTATATTGCAATAAGATTACATAAACATTTACATTCTGGGTGAAGTCCATGTTCTCAGGAACACAACCATTAAACACACTATTAGCTCAAATGATGTTTTGAACCCTCTTTATTCTCTTGTCAGTTGGCATCCCTCCTCGACTGGACCATGCTTTGGTATTCTGGTTTCCTTCATTGACCTTTCCTCTTATTGACTCTTCACCCAAGGCCAACTTGTCAGCCTCCATCTATGACCTTTGCCTCATTGCCTACCTTCAACTAGCTCCACACTAGCCTTCTTCCCACTTTTGGTTATTATATTTTTTCTTCGACTAGACTTATTCATCCTCTGTTGGCTTGCAACTAGTCCATTTTCTCCAACTATAACTTATTCATCTTCACTAGCTTCCTTCGACCACTCTATGATCGGTATTCTCTTTGTCAGTCTCATTACCGACTTTCCTAGTCCTTCAACTAGCTATTTACCTTTGGTCTTAACTTGGAATTCCCTTCAAGTCAGCTCCCTTTGGCCATTGCTCGGTCGTTCATCTTCACTTGTCAGCGTTCCACCAATTGGTCTATCCCTCCAACTAGTTCCAATTCTGACACAACTTAGTTCTCTAACCCAAGTCCACCCATGGTCATTCCCGATCATCTAGGTCCATTTCCCCTACCTTCACATAGAAAGTCTTTAACTCTTCTCTTGCAACTGCATCCACTTGTCTGTATCCTTCCTGGTCTCGACTCGACTTATTTCCCTCATTGACCAGCTTCATCGACTGCTCAACCCTCCAACTGATCCTTCCTCTACAGTGACTTCTCGACTGCCACCACTTGCCACCACTTTTGGTCACCAACTCAACCAATTCTTGTCAACCATCTATGTCGACCATTATACTCGACCTAACCGTATGGGTTCACAAAGTACCCATTTCCTTCATTTGGAAGGCCATCACCCTCCTTCTAGTCGACTTCCTTGTCACCTATTTTTTTCGGTTAGTATTGGGATGGATCATACTCACCAGGTTAATAAAAAGTTTGTCCTTAATATGAGGAATCTTCTATTGCAAGATCTTAATACTTGCATTTATTTCGGTGGTGGTGTTGAAACTTATATCATGTACTTAGTGGTTTGTTCCTTCCTTCTACTCTGGTCAGTTGTCTTCCAACTCGTTTTAGTCCTTTCAGTCGGCCAACTCTGAATGCTTCCTCATCCCTCAGGGTATTTAATTATCAAACCTCGATTACATGGCCTTGACCTGGCTAGTCCGCCCATCGACGATCACCGTCAACTTTTCCTCGACCCGATCTATCCTCTGTTGGATCTTCTGTAACTTGATAACATTCATTTCTCACTTCAACTCTTATGAAGCACATATCTCTTCCTCCATAGTCATTCTTTGTACTATCCCAAATCCCAATATTTTCTAATTCTAAGCAAATAAGTTGATACAACCGGGCATGCAAACTGCCATGCAAAATTCCATATTTTATAACAAAAATTAGGGTTAGGGTTTACATGATAGAATGAACACTTACCACTGATAAGCTGGCTGGAATGCTCCTGAGAGAGTATGCATGCATCAAGAGCTGAATCAGAGATGAACTGATATCTTTTGCTTCCGATGATACCCCAGCAACACGAACCCCAAATCAGCTAAGGGTGACGGTTTCAGTGAAGGAGGTGTCTGATAAAGCTGTTGATTTGCAGGACTGATAGGCTTCCCGTGTCAGATAGAATGCTTGGCACATGTGGAAATTCTGAGGTCTCTACGCAGGCTAGCGAATTGTTCCATAGGTGCAGCTGCTCATACCCCCTTGATCCTGAAATGGCTGATAACTACTTAGGATGAGCACGATCGGATCTGATAATCACCGGGTATTGGAGTACGATGCCGATGATGAGAATGGTGCCTGGGTTTCGAAGTAAAACTGAGATCTGAAGACCCAGTGAATGATTATTGATTTTTGGCTGAAAACCCCTTACGACTGCACACGTACCCCTGCAACAATCTCTGTTGTATACTGGATAACTATGAATGAATGGAAGAGAAAAATGGTGAACTTGTATGGCTTACCCTGAATGAGACTAGGGCAGATATCTCACTACTGAAACCCCACTAGCTAAGGACACCGTCTCCAACCCTAACTGATGTTCTGCACGCTGTGCTGCTATTCAAGAGCTCCAAAATAATAATCATCAAAAGTGAGTCTCCTTTCACTTTATCTTCCTTTTATAACTTTCAACTGCGAAAACCCTAATCTTTGACCTAATTAGGTCACTTTGTTTTCTAATTTGCAGTTGACTTGCATGCATGCGCATGGAGACTTAAATGAGTGCATGCATCATTAAATAATGCTTAGATGGCATGCATGATGGTGGCCTTTGGCCCCGATGGCCCTTCTTGACCTAATGGTGATAACATGATGATGCCCTATATTTTCTATAGATGGCATTAGTCTTTAAATGATTCCCTAACTGTCAGTAACCGCTCGAACCCACAGGAATCACATAGGTTAGAGGTTTTGGTCCTCAATGCCTAATCAGATGAGGACATTATAGTCCTCCCCGCTTGAGATTGCTTGTCCTCAAGCAACTACAAACTGGGATGCTACAATACCTGTTCACCTTCCCATGTGGCATCCTCTGGTGGTAGTTCCTTCCATTGAACCAAGTATTCCCTAATTACCCTGTTCCTGAGTTTCCTTTCTCTAGTCTATATGATCCGTTCAAGATTCAGTATCAGCATTCCTTCATCATCTAAAGGAGGTAATTCTGTTGATGGAGCAATGTGTTGCCCAAGGGTATTTTTCAGGTTGGACACATGGAACACATTGTGAATTTTACTTTCCTGTGGTAGTTCTAGTTCATATGCCACCTCTCCCACCTTCCTGATTATTCTGTAGGGTCCATAGAAGCGAGGTTTTAACTTTTCTGCTCCTTTCTTCTTAAGCGAAGACTGTCTGTAAGGTTGGAGCCTTAAGTATACAAAATCCCCTACCTCAAAGCTCCACTCAATCTTGTGTTTGTCTGCATATAACTTCTGCTGATTCTGGGCTGTTTGTAAGTTTTCCTTCAAGATTTTAAGAATATCTTGACTGTCTTGTATCCAATCCTTTACCTTAGGATCCCTACTATCTCCAAATGCCAAATCTGCATAGTCCAAGGCCTCGTAGCCATATAATGCCTTAAAAGGAGTCATCCTAATAGACATGTGATAGGTAGTATTGTAGCAATACTCCCCTAAGTGTAGCCATTAGATCCAGGTTCGCTGCTACCCTGTTATGTAATTCCTCTGATATCCTTCAATTCACTTGTTGACTATTTTAGTTTGTCCATCGCTCTTGGGATGATAACTCGTGCTGGTAGCCAGTTCGGTCCCCACTAATTTGAATAGTTCCTGCCAGAAGGCACCTATGAATATGCTATCCCGATCACTGACAATGGTCTTAGGTAACCCATGTAACTTGAAGACCTCCCTGAAGAATAACTCAGCTACTTGAGCTGCAGAGTAATCTGATGACATAGAAAAGAAATGTGCAAACTTGGTTAGTCTGTCAACTACTACATATAAACAATCTCACCCTTGGACCTTGGGAAATCCTATAATGAAGTCCATAGAGACGCTTTCCCACTTTTGTTCTGGAATTGGTAGTGGCTGAAGCAACCCTCCTGGATGGATGTTCTCAATCTTGTTCTGTTGATACATGCTACATTCTCGTACGTGCTACATAACTTCCCCCTTGAGGCCCTTCCATGAGAATCTCTCTCGGATCTATCTGTAGGTCTTTAAGAAACCCCGATGTCCTGATAATGGAGAGTCATGTGCTGCCTGAATGATCTTTTTCCTCAACGTGGATTCTAGGACGAGGTATATCCTGTTCTTGTAATAGATGATGTCATCAACAATCCTGTACATGTCATCTTGAATTTGTCTATCTAATAATTCACAAGCAAATTTATTTTTGGAGTATTCTACTAAGAGAAGTGCCCTCTATTCTGTGGATATACTCCTAAGAGATAGTGAGGTGGGATGCCTATATAATGCATCAACTACTACATTATTCTTACCTTTTACATACTCGATCTCGAAATCATAGGCTTGTACTTTGCTGACCCATTTATGCTGGCACTCATTCAGTTCCTTCTACTCTAGGAAATACTTGAAGCTGTTATGATCTGTTTTGATTTTGAACTTACTGCACACTAGGTACTGTCTGACTATCATGAGAGCATGTAAGATGGATAGCATCCCTTTGTTATATATGGAGTAGTGGCGCTCATAGTTCTTCAATTTATGGCTCTCAAATGCAATAGGGTGATGATTTTGCATCAATACTGCTCCTAACCCTTCCCCTGAGGAATCACATTTTACTACAAAGGGTTGTGAGAAGTCTAGAAATGCTAAAACTGGACAGGAACTCATAATAACTTTCATCTCCTCGAAAGTTTTTTGTGCTAATATGTCCAAGTGAATGCTCGCTTCTTTGTGAGATCTGTGAGTGGTACTGCAAATTGGGAGAATCCCTTAACGTATCGTCGGTAATAGGTGCATAGTCCTAAGAAACATCTCAATACTGCGACTGTTTTTGGCACGGGCCAATCTCTGATAGCTCGAATTTTCTCCATGTCAACTTGTACTCCTTCCTCGTTGATTATGTGCCCTAAGTACAACATTTTCTTCATGCCAAATTGACACTTGGACATCTTCATGTAAAGCGAGTGTTCTTCTAGAATGCTCAGTACTTCATCCAAGTGTTTTAGATGCTCTTCCCATGTTTTGCTGTAAATCAGGATGTCATCAAAGAATACTAGCAAAAACTTATGTAGCTGAACTCTGAAGGTATGGTTCTTGCATGATTGGAAAGTGGCTGGAGCATTGGTAAGTCTGAAGGGCATGACCAAAAACTCATAGTGACCATAGTGACAACGACAAGATGTTTTGGAGATGTCTTGGTCCCTTACTCTGATCTGATGGTATCCCAAATGAAGATCAATCTTGGAGAAGTATTTGGCTTCCCGAAGTTCATCCATGAGTTCATCAATTCTAGGGATGGGATACCTGTTCTTAATGGTATTTTTGTTGAGTGCTCGATAGTGATGCACATTCACAGTGTACCATCCTTCTTCTTGACCAATACTACTGAGGATGTGAAGGGTCTGGAATTGGGCCGAATATATCCAAGCTCCAATAATTCTTTAATTGTTTTCTCGATCTCATCCTTGTATCTTTTTGGATGCCGGTAAGGAGTGGTGATGACTGCTTGTGTCCCCTCCTCTAGCTCAATAATGTGTTCAAATCTTCGGTCTGGCGGTGTACCTGATGGAAGGTCCCAAAAAACCTTTTCATGCTTCTGTAGCAAGGCCTGAATGTCACTTGGGTGTCATGTGCTGGTTTCTGGGGGTTTCCTAAAGGTGACCAAAGATTCTGCAGCCCATTCTATATCATCTTGTCGGAGGACTGCCTCCATTCTCTGTGATGAGACCGATTTTGAGGGATAAGTGTTCATGCCCCTCAAAACTACCCGTTTTCCATCTGGCCCCTGGAATTCCATTCCCATTGCCTTGTAGTCTGTAGTGTATTTCCCTATGGAATAAAGCCATTGAACACCCAATACTACATGAATATCCGATACATCTACTACATAGAAGGAATCTGTCATCTGATAGTTACCTAAGGTGCATTCAATTTTGGAATCCAGTAGCTGCACTCCATGCTGGAGTTCCTAGCTACTGCTACAATGAATCCCTCGAACTTCTCGGTCTGAATACCTCTCTTGGCTACCCAATTGGAGTCAATGAAATTGTGGGTTTCTCCCCCATCAATCAATACTCCTACTATGTGACCCTGTACTACTCCAATGACCCTGAGAGTATGGAATCTTGGTCCTCTAGATAATGTACCAATGAATCCCTCTGGTGTGATTCTTCCTCAGCTTCCCATAGTTCTTCTGTGGCTTCCTGCTCATAGTAATCCTCATCACTGTCTGAATATACCTCGATGTAGTGAGCCTTCGCCTTCCCTGCACACCTATGTCCTGGTACCCATGGTTCTTGACAAGTGAAACATAGTTTCTTCCTCCTCAAGTCTTCCTAGTGTCCTCATCTAACCATGTTTTCTTGGGAACATCCCACTGGAAAGGTTTCTTGTCCTTGTCCCTAATAGGAAATTTGGTTTTGAGTGGGAACCTGTTCTTGGGGACTGAATCCTGTATATCTCTGGCTCTGCTAATGGCATCCTACAGAGTGAGGGGTTTGTAGGCTTTCACCCATCCCCATAGTGGCTCTGTTAGGGCCTCAGTGAATAACATAGTCAACCTACTATCTGACACATCTGTTACCATGACCGTTATCCTCTGGAATTCTGAGATGAAGTCTTATGCACTACCTGTCTGTTTGAGTTGAGCCAACTCCTTGAAATGTATCTCTAGATCCTTCCTGTCAAACCGCTCCATGAGCTTCTGAGTGAACTCATCGTAGGAGTGTATGGTGTTGTGACCCAATGTCACCAATCTGTGGTACCACCAATCATGAGCCTCTCCATCTAGGTGGAGTGTAGCCAATTTAATGGCATCTGTCTCTGTCATGGGATTGAGTTGGAAATAGGCATCCAAATTTTGAACCCATATCCTCGCTGAACCTCCGCGAGTCCCATCAAAGTTTGGGATGGTCAACCAACCCAAGGTCTTCTGCAACTCATAGTTGTGATTGAATCCCTTGTTGAAATTCCTGGGCCTGTTCCTACTCTTCATGTTGTAGAAATCTGAAAAAGACTTGGCAGCATGAAACTCATCCCCTAAGTCTCTATATTCCTACAAATAAGACCCAAAAGGTTCGCTAGGTTCTACCTGCATGATTGGACCACCTATTGTATCTGCCAAGAAGTGAGGCATGGTAGGCCTGTTGGAAGGTCTGCTATATATGTGCGGTGTATTCTGTATATTAGTGTATGCAACCTTTCCACTACTGCTTGTAGATCCTCAATCTACCGGTGAGGGAGGTGTACTGTTGATACCTATTTCTGGTTTCGCAGATAATTTGTTGATTGCATTGAGTACATCCTTTTTCCCTTTGGCTAAGTCTTGCACATGCAGATACTAAGTTGCGAAACTCCATCCTGTCCTCCTCTTCTCCCATTCCTTTTCCATTATCAGAGTGTATACTTGTTTGTTCTATGTCTGAGCTGATATCCTCTTGTTGGATATCCTCAAATTCCCTTGTGTATCTACTCTTTCTTCTCCTATAGGTTACAAAAGGGTCTCCTTCTGTATTCATCTATGTCTCATTTCTTAAGCCCACAGCTGGCCAAGAAGATAGCTCTGATACCACTGTAATATCCCAAATCCTGATATTTTCTAATTCTAAGCAAATAAGCTGATGCAACCGGGCATGCAAACTGCCATGCAAAATTCCCTATTTTATAGCAAAAATTAGGGTTAGGGTTTGCAGGATAGAATGAACACTTACCACTGATAAGCTGGATGGACTGCTCTTGAGAGAGTATGCATGCATCAAGCGCTGAATCAGAGATGAATTGATATCTTCTGCTTCCAGTGATACCCCAGCAGCACGAACCCCAGATCAGCTAAGGGTGACGTTTTCAGTGAAGGAGGTGTCCGATGAAGCTGCTGATTTACAGGACAGATAGCCTTCCCGTGCCGAAGAGAATGCCTGGCACATGCAGAAATTCTGAGGTCTCTAGGAAGGCTAGCGAATTGTTCTAGAGGTGTAGCTGCTCACGCCCCCTGATCCCGAAATGGCTGACAATTGCTCAGGATGAGCATGATCAGATTTGATAATCAACAGGTACTGGAGTAAGATGCCGATGATGAGAATGGTGTCTGGGTTTCGAAGTAAAAATGAGATCTAAAGACCCAACGAATGATTAGGGCTTTCTGGCTGAAAACCCCTTACGGCTGCACACGTGCCCCTGTAACAATCTCTATTGTATATTGGATAAATATGAATGAATGGAAGAGCAAAATGGTGAACCTGTATGGATTACCCTGAATGAGACTAGGGCAGATATCTCACTGCCAAAACCCTACTAGCTGAAGACGCCGTCTCCAACCCCAACTGCTGTGCTGCACCTTGTGCTGCTATTCAAGAGCTCGAAAATAATAATCATCAAAAGTGAGTCTCCTTTCACTTTATCTTCCTTTTATAACTTTCAACTGCAAAACCCTAATCTTTGACCTAATTAGGTCACTTTATTTTCTAATTTGAAGTTGACTTGCATGCATGTGCATGGAGACTTAAATGAGTGCATGCATCATTAAATAATGCTTAGATGGCATGCATGATGGTGGCCTTTGGCCCTTCTTGACCTAATGGTGATAACATGATGATGCCCTAGATTTTCTATAGATGGCATCAGTCTTTAGATGATTCCCTAACTGTCAGTAATCGCTCGAACCCACATGAATCACATAGGTTAGCGGTTTTGGTCCTCAATGCCAAATCAGATGAGGACATTACATTCTCGTCGATTATATTATGCTCTGGGAACCTTGAATTGGTTATGATTCTTCATATGGATTTCCTTCTGCTACCAATCTACCACCACTCTCTTCTCATCAGATTCTCTCCTAAACTATGTAGAACTCATCGATTTTACTCAACCTCTTATGTCAACTTCACCTTCAACAATGACTCCCTTATCATACCCAAACTCAATAGCCTATGGGTTTGCTTCATGTTTCCTTTCCTTAACAATTCCTTCGGTGTTCTTCCAACTGCATTCACCTAGTCCAGGTTTCCTTACCCTTTTATTCTGTCGATCTCACCTCAATGGCTTGCATACTGGATGCAAGTTTCTCCTTAGCCTTCAATAGATTTACTATTGGAAGTGCAAACTTTTCTTTTTCCATAAGTCCATCCTCGACTTGTCTCTCCTCTCCCGGCTTTGATCTCGAACGTTGATTCTCATCTGCATCGTCGGTTCCCAGGCAGTCCTTATGGCTTCCTTGTCATCTTCCCCTGCACCCCTTTGTAAGTTCTCTTTTGAGTCGATGGTTGACATATTTTCCTCTATTGGGAATTCATGCAGACTCTCCTTTGTTGTGCATCTTTCCTCATTGTCAAATCCTTAGCGGTACTCTCCACGCTTCTCTGCCTCAGTCTTGTCGATATTCCCATCAACAACTTCGTGGCAGTTTCTCCTTCCATTTTAGGTTCCCTTTCATGAAGGTCTTCATTTTCCTTTACTTCATTGATCATCACCTCGACCGATCTCATCATCTCATATGTTATTTGCTCATCCAACCATTTCTCCTACCCTTTACCGACAATTTCCTTAGACGACTGCTCAGCCATATTGTCAGCATCCCCCGTATTCGACGCTTTCTCTCCTACTATGTCGGCCTTGCGCCTGACCAACTTCCTCCTTTCATCGACAATCCTTCTGCTTAACTACTCATCCACCTCATTTCCTCTATACTCATGTAACTGCTATGTGGCTCTGTCGGGCCTAGCCTTAGCCGACTGCTCTTCCATTATACTGGTGGCCCTTTCAACCGACTATTTTTGGGAGTTCCAAACTGACTCCCCTTCCATTGTTGGTCACCATAACTATATCATTTTTGTAGTTTTCTCCTCCTTAGGTTGGTTCCTCCCTAGGAAATCTTTCAACATCACTCCTTCTTTCGGGAAACATCCATCGAATTCCTCTTCATGTGTGGAACTCCTTTGCACCCATTGACTTGTGCTTGGATTAGCATCTTAAGCATCTGCTCGATCTTTTCCTGGATCTTGTTAGTCTCCTCACCTGTGAGGATTCTCTTCCCCAACATCAAGGTCTTCATCAGCTTATCTTGACCTGTTGGCCTCTCAAACCTTTAGGCCATCTCCTAAGATTATAGTTTTAGCACAATATCCCTCAGTCAATCACATATGTTCTTTAAGGTCATCTCCTCTCTCAACCTTGGCACTCCTGCACCTTTACACTACGCAATATTCCTCTAGAATCCTCGATTAAGTCTCACTTTCCTTTCTTCAATAGTTCTACCAATCTTCTCTACTGAAAATTCTTCCTTCTTTCCCAACTTCAACTGAGTTTTCTCCTCTCCAGCAGGTATCCCACTAAATGGTCCATCACTAAAGCTACCCAAAGCTCACAATCTCAAGCTCGATCATCGGTTGACTCTACTCGACGTATCCGTCAGAATCGCCCATTCTTCACTTCAACCATCTGCAACTCTACCCATAACCGCAACTATGGAGCTACAACTCTCCTCTACACTTTCAGGATGTTCTCCTCTACAATCCCAGATATGGAAAACTCTACCCCACCTCCTATGGGAGCTATCCCTCTCTCAATACTCTACCCAACCACAGTTGGAGAAACTAGGTTTCCTCTTCCAACCAAAGATGGAAATATTCTTTTGTCCAATTGCAACTGGACCTTCAACATCACTCGATAACTCTCCCCAACCGCAGTTGGATTTTCCTTCTCCTTTCGATCGCAATCAGATTCTTCATGCAGGATGCTCATGCTCTGGTACCAACTGATGCAATTGAGCTAAATCGCTTGCATTCAGAGTCACGTAGCTATGATACCAACTGATGCAAGCATAGTAATGTTGACCTGCAGATCAAGGTACACATAATGAATGCATGCACACTCAAACACAAATATTTTCCAAGTGGATTATATTATATTGCAATCATATTACATAAACATGCACATTCAGGGTGAAGTCCCTGCTCTCAGGAACACAACCGTTAAACACCCTATCAGCTCAAAGGTTGTTTCAATGGTCCTTTTTTCCTTTTCAGGCTATAGAGGCTTGTTTTCACTATATATACCTCTATTTATAAACTTTTCTACCTCCATGCTTTCCCGCTCTAAAATATTTTAGAATCCTCTAGCTTCCTCTAGAATTATCTATTGTGCACAGTGTCATCTGGAAGCTTCATCTATTACCATTACTAATTCAGCTACTCCACCTACCTCTATGTTGTTCTTAGCTTTCCATCGATCGACTCTCGACTTGGTATTTGTTGGTTCTTATCAGTCGACATTCCCTTCGACTAGACAATTTCCTCTTTTATTCTTCTTCCTCCATTTTCTTGTCGTTTATCATCGACTGCTCCTGCTCAAATTCCTCAAGACTCTTTCTTACACATCTTTATTTTGTCATTAGCTGACATTCCCCTTTAACTAGACCATGTTCTAGTCTTTTGGTTTCCTGCGTCAACCTTTCCTCTTTTTGACTCTTCACCTAAGCCCAACTTCTTTGCCTCCATCTGTGACCTCTGCCTCATCGCTTGCCTTCGACCTACTCCACATTAGGAATTTTCCATCGACTAGACTACTTCCTCCTCCGTTGGCTCACAACTGGGCCATTTGATCTGACTGTAACTCAGTCATATTCACTAGCTTCCTTTGACCACTTCACTACGGTCAGTCCTTCAACTAGCTTTTAAATTTTGGTTGTGACTTTCGGTCTCTTACTGACTTTCCTAGTCCTTCGACTAGATTTTTACCTTTGGTTGTGGCTTGAAATTCCCTTGAAGTCAGATCCCTTCAACCACTTCTTAGTTGTTCATATCCACTTGTCAGCATTTCACTGACTGGTATAGCCCTTCTACTAGTTCCAATTTTAACACAACTTGGTTCTCTAACCCAAGTCCGCTCTTGGTCATTTCTTACAATCTAGGTCCATTGTCCCTGCCTTCACATAGAAGGTCTTTGAATCTTCTCTTGTGAGTGCAGTTGCTCGTATTTATCTTTCCTAGTAGTCTCGACTCGACTAGTTTCCCTCATTGACCACCTTCATCGACTGCCTAGTCCTCTTCCTGATCCTTCCTCAAATGTGACTTCTTAACCGCAATCACTAGCCACCACTTCTAGTCCCCAAATCGATCAGTTCCCATTGACCATCTACATCGACCATTCTATTGGATGCGATGGTATGGGTTCACATGATACCCATTTCCTTCATATGGAAGGCCATCACTCTCCTTCTAGTTGGATTCCTTGTCACCTATCTGTGTTGGTTGGTCTTGGGATGGATGCCCTTTCATCATATTCTAAGAAAAGATGGTGTTGATAGACAATATTTCAATACTTAAGGACAACATATTACAATCAACAATACATCAAAATATTTTTTCTTCATTTTAATTCACCATATGCTTTACCATCATACCTTCTCTTTTATAGCCCAATATGTAACCATATCCCATAAAGTGAGGAAGAACACGTACACATACTTGGATTGTAACACCTAATGGACTGCTTGATTTTTTCCCTATTTTCCATAGTCTATAATTTTGTTCCTAATACATAACTAAATGGTTAGTTAGTCGACACCTCCATTGGTTAGTCGATCTAACTAGTCGAGAGCCCAGTTAGCTCGTAATTGACCAACTAGTAAACCAGTCATTCAACTATCAATTGTCAATTTTCCATCTCTAGAAGATCCATAAGTGTGATGAACTAGCAAGGGCTATTGTTCCAACACCCCCCATCAACACACTGATCTATATATTCAGGAGGTGAAATTACTTTTGTACACCCCCTTTAGTTGCAGCTTCCTAAATCCCAAACATAACACAAATTTTGACAAACTTAGCTTTTGGTAAGGACTTCGTAAATATATCAATAATTTGATCATCAATTATGTAATAGATGAGTTTGACAATAGAATCTTGTATCAATTGTCTTAAGTAATGAGCATGGAGATCCACATGCTTCATTTTGTCGTTTGAAATATGATTGTTAACAACCTATATTGCAGTTTGATTATCACAAAATATTATAGTCTCTAAGTTGACAAAAAACCTATCTCTCCCAAGAACTATCAAATCCATATTGCCTTTGCACCAGGGTTAATTACAATATGATATTCAACTTCTGTGTTCAAAAGAGGGACCACCTTCTACTTCTTACATGACCATACCAAGGGTCCAGAACCAAGACGAAACACATATCCAAATGTTGACTTCCTTCCATTGTCGTCCCCTACCCAATATGAGTCAATGTAACTGAACATCAGGTCTAAGGTATCAGTGTAATATTTTAGGCCAAATTGATAAGTAACCTTTATATAATGAACATTTCTCTTTGCAACATTCTAGTGGGTTTCTCAAGGGTCATGCATAAACCAAGAAAAACACACTAATATAAAAGGAAATATTATGTTGTCTATGAGTTAAATAAATGATACTACCAACCAACCGTCGATAAAGAGTCATAGAAAGTCACAATCATTTGTCAAATTTATACCCTATTGAAATGGTGTAACACAGGATTTACAATCATTCATCTTGAATCTTTGCAAAAGATCCATTACATGCTTAGGTTGAGAAATAACGATATCATCATCCATTTGTAGAACTTGAATGCCTACAAATAAATGTAAGATACCAAGGTCAATCATTTCAAAGGTATCAACTAATTGTTTCTTCAAACATTATATCATATTTATATTGTTGCTAGAAATGACTGAATCATCTACATATAATGCAAAAAATAAAGTTTCACCATTTACATGTAAAATATATATGCTATGATATGATTCACAATGTCTCAAACCAAGATTGATAAAAAAATGATCAATTTTATCATACCGGGCCTTGGAGGCCTATTTCAAACCATATAAGGATTTCTGCATTTGAAAAACCAAGGGGTTGCTCCATATAGGTTTCTTGAATTAGATCGCCACGAAGAAAAACATTTCAACATCGATATGATGTACCTCCCATACAAATTGAGCAATACGTGAAAGAATCAGTCAAACTGATTTCATCTTTGCAATAGGGACAAAGGTTTCAATGTAGTTAATTCCTTCTTTATGTGAAAAAACATTTGAAACTATATGAGCCTTATGTATTTCAACAAAACCATGAAATGTGAATTTGATCTTGTTGACCCATCAACATTTCATTTTTATTTTTTCATTGCGGTTGAGGAACTGCATCCCATGGTATGATTGTCCATCAAGGAACAATATTCTTTAGCCATATAGTTCTCCCATTCAAGTCAGTCATGTTCATTTCCATATGTATTTGGACCACATGCCTATATCACGCATGATGTTAGAGCAATACTACCACACTTTTTTTTACTTCAACTTTTCCTTGTATCATTAATATATCATGCATCAACTATAGAAACTTCAATTGTCTTAGCATCCCAATGAGGTAGACAAGAATCTTGCAATGAATAATTTCCTATATCGAATAGTAAGGTCAATAAAGGGTTCCAACGTTGGTAATCATTTCCATAGTCACTAATTGACTATGAGATATCAAACCCAATATCATATTTATATTTCTACAAGTAATGACTAAATCATCTACATATAATGCAACAATTAAGGTTTCACCATTTACATGTAAAAAATATATGCTATGATGTAAACCAAGATTAATAAAAAAATGATCAATCTTATCATACCAAGCCCCAGGGTCCTATTTCAATTCATATAAGGATTTTTTCAATTGACAAACAAGATTGGAATCATTCTCAAAACCAAGGGGTTTATCCATATAGGTTTCTTCAATCATATCACCATGAAGAAAAACATTTTTGCATCCATCTGATGTACCTCCCATCCAAGTTGAGTAGAAAATGAAAGAATCAGTCAAACCGATTTCATCTTTGTAGTAGGGATAAAGGTTTCATTGTAGTAAATTCCTTATTGCCGAGAAAAAACATTTGAAACCAAACGAGCCTTATGTATTTCAACAACACCATGAGATGTGAATTTAGTATTGTAGACCCATCAATATTTCATTATATTATTGCCTTGTGCTCGAGGAACTAAATCCCATGTTGTATTCTCCATTAAGGAATGATATTATTCAACCATAAAATTATCCCATTCAGGTCAATCATGTGCATGTCCATATGTATCATAATAACATGCCTCTAGCACATGTGCCATTAAAGCAACCACCACACTATTTTGACTTTTATTATTCATTGAATCATTAGTATTTCATGTATTGGCTATAGCAGCATCAATTGTCTTACCACTTCAACGAAGTATACACGAATTTTGAGATGAAGAATTTCATACATTTAATAGTTTACTAGAAGATTGATTAAGGGTTCTAAAGCTGGTAATCAATTCCATAGTCACTGATTGACTACAAGTTGAAGCAAGTAGGTGAGTTGATTTTCTAGTAAAAAATCCAAAATAGGATTTACTCGATGCTATCACAATTTCCAAATGATCATTTCTCATCAAATGAGAAGATGAAATCAACTATTTAATACATGGGAGTAGATCAAACAATTTGTTGGCCTTCGACTCTTCAAAATACCACATCATGATGCAAGCATGACTCTTTACATCCAATTTATTTTTGCGGTCATTTGGAACATGCACCCATGCAACACATCCAATACATTCTAAGGTGGTTGAGTGATGGTTTCCTTCCACTCCATTTATCCATAGGATTCATATTAAGGACGACTTTAGTTAAAATAAGATCCAACAGATAGTTTAAGTATTAGGCAACTTTTACCTATAAGCTAGTTGACAAATATTTGGTCTAAAGTAAACAACATGCCATTTTGACCAATGTATAATTTTCCCTTTTTGCAACTCCATTCTACTAAGGTGTGTGAGGTTTTGACAAGAAATTCCATTTTGTGACATATTGTTTTCAAAAACTCTACTCACTTTTTTTCCACCATTGTGTTATTTTAAACATTTCATAGGTCAAATTCATTGCTTTTCATCCAATTCTATAAATTAATTGAACTTATCAAATCCATGAATCTTATTCTTCAAGAAATATAGCCAATTGTACTTGAAAAAATCATTAATGAAGGTTAAAATATAATGCTCACTTGCTAGTGCTTATTTAATCATGGAACATATATCGATGTAAACAAGTTATAGTTGATTCTTGGTCTCCATTAATTTTGTATATCAAAGAGTTCATGGTTATGCTTTCTAGGCACACACCATTTACATACTCCGTCAAGGTGAACGATTTTTGGTAGTCCATTAACCGCGTTCTATTTCTTCATCAATTTCAAGCTTTGAAATTTTAAATATCTGAGTTGTTCATGCCAAATTTTATTACAGTCATTAGTTTGAGCTATGAGGGAAATTGATCTCGTTTCTCTCTTGATAATGTCACAAAACTTATTGACTATATTTCGGATAAAGCAACCGATCATCAAGAGTTTTCCAATTGTCCACACCCTTCACATTAAACTGTTTTGGCCATAATTCAATTTTTTGCTAATCTGGGTAAGTTGGGGTACCAACGAAGTTTGCACTTAGGTTGGGTACATGATACACATTGGCTATCACACCATTTTGACACACATTGCCACCACAATTAGAAATAATAAGTGCACAATCATCTACTACAAATATTCTATTTTCTACAGCTTCACTAAAGGAAGAAAAAAGAGAAGCAGGCTTTGGCCATATGATGTGTGCAACTAGAATCAACTATCCAGTCACTCTGAGTAGTGTGAGCATGTAGAGCCTGAGAAGCATTAACATAAAATACGTAATTTTCTACCATACCTTCTAGAAGTCAATGTTGAACATTAGTCAATCATATAGTTGACACATATGCTTCAAGTTTGTTAACCTTTTCTTCCAGATAATTTGTCTTCTTCTAACAAACCTTATCCATAAGTCCTAATTTCCCACAATAATGGAAGGTCTTCTTTTGCCTATCTTTCTTAGTTCTATCATCACATTTATTCTTCTCATTCTAGTCAACACATTCCCTACTTTCTCTAGGTTAGACTATCAACCCCCTTCTTTGTAGTTTTGTTAACCTTTTCCATTCAATAGCTGGGCATGTTGTTTGATGTTTAATTTACTTTCATCAAACAATTTATCCTATGATCTAATGAGTAATCCACAAAAGGATTCAAATGTATAGTCCTCACTTTATTCTTTTTTGGGTTTCCCAACTAGCATGAACCATTGAACATAATACATCATAGGGTGTCCTCAAATCCATGAGGATTAGTTCAATGAGTTGACCATCTTTCTTCAAAAATTCATTTCTATATTCTCCTAATTTCAATTGTAACTCTTGACACAAACCTAATAATAATCAATCCTTTCCAAGGAGAGAGGATCTAGAGATATCAACATTTTCTCAATTTACATAACCTGACTTTCGTTGATTTTATCAAACATATTCTTCATTTTATTCTAGGCCTTATTAGGATTGATCTCAATTTTATGGAAGCAAATATCCCTTAAAATATATATAATGATGACTCCTATACCCTCATCCTTCTTCTTGTCGAGGACAAACTTTGGTTGATCGTCCTTCATATCTGGGATTGCGATCATGGTAAATTACTAAACGGATTTGCTTTTTAGAAATATCTCCATATATTATGTATATATTCCATAGTTTTGACCGTTCAAGAACATTAGTTATTGCTTGGAATCCATAACATTGATATGTTAATCTAAGCCTCGATGTATTCTACAAGTCAAAATCCAAAGTTAATCATAGATAGATTCAACTCATTAGATCCTATCCAAATGACACCTCAAAATACTTGTAGACAACATGATATGATTAAAACCAACAACTTTGATACCATGTTGGATTTTTGACACAAAACCAGCAAACAAAACCCAGTCGACATGGGTTCCACTCTATCGACCCACAAGCCACCGTGATCTCCCTAAGCACAATCCCAGATAGGTTTTACCCTGTCCAACAACACCTGCAAAGTGGATGAGGTCTCACCCGAGGCGTTCAAGGGAGAGCTGTCAAAACTAAGTTTCCGTAGAATAGGAGAGGAAGATGTGCATCTACCTATTTACCCAACATTGCGCAATATAAACAGATCTGATTACTTATCAAAATTCATAGAAGCATTCATTAACATTCATAGAAGCGTTCATCATTGTACTTAGATCGCATCATTTAGTTGTAACAGGCTTCACCGCACTACTATGCAAAATAGGTCTAACAAGATACCACCATTTAAGATAAGAAAAAAATCACATCATAGATCCATATCATGGATTTACTTGACATTCATCAGTGGGTCGCAAAAAATAGTAAAACAATAAAACATAGAAAACACAATGATTCATATCAACTTCCTCATGTCATATTACTTCCGCACAAAACAACAGGTTCTTCAAAACAGTTATAATTCACCAAGTGCTCTCTAATTGTTCTTCTCCACCTTATCTCTCTATTCAACACTTGTACTTGTACTTATATTTATGGGCTTGCGCCTTTACATTCAAGGTCCACTTGGACGACTTCCTAACTAACTCTTAATTGAATCTACAAAATCATGACCAACATCCACAAAATATGGTCAAAATACAAAAAGTTGACACAAAATATGCAAAATATTATATTCTCCACTTTGCATGCCATTCTTCACTTACGCGTTGTCTTTTTCCCTTGCGCAACATCCGCGATGCTGTGCAAATGGTTTGTTCCAAAACCCTTGCCAACATGGATAAACTTGGGAACTAGAAAGAGTAGAGAGCTAAGTATCAAAGAAGAGGGGGTATTAATAGACATTATTTCAACACTTAAGTACAACATATTACAATCGATAATACATCGAAATCCATTGTTCTTCATTATAATTTACCGTATGAATTTCCATCATAGAATCTCTTTTATAGCACCAAGATGTAATCTCCTTTGAAGTGAGGAAGAATGTGTCCAAATACTTGGGTCATAACACATGATGACCTCCTTTATTTCTTCCATGTTTGTGTCATAATTAATGGTTATGTTCTAACTTCTTGTCCATTTGTTTGGTTAGTCGAATCCTCCATCGACCAGTTGTCTTGACTAGTCAAGAGCCTAATCGACTTGTTAGTTGACCAATTAGTTGACTGCCTAGTCAACTATTGATGTCGATTGTATATGTCCAAAAAATCAACAAGTGTGATGAACTAGCAAGGAATTTTATTAATGGTTGATCAGAGTGGGAGATTCAGAGGGAGGATATCACTTAGGGTTTGGGAAAATTATGGCTAAGGTTTCTTTCCAGAGTTTTGTGGAGTGGATTTTTGCTAGGAGATTCCATTATGGAGGTGGTTTGTGGTCACCTGGTTGATTATTCATCGGAATTCCATGGGATTTTCTCATCTAAGGCATAGGTAGTTTTATCCAATGGTATCTATTTTTGAGGTGGATGACCACACTTTAGAGGAAGAACTGGTTCCTATACCTTTTGGCAAGAGTCGTTCGTGCAATATTTTTCAGATCCCAGTGGTGATGGTTAATGATAATATTAGTGTTCGGTTTGGGTCAATCTCTTCACCAGGTTTCTTATTTGTTGTGGATACTCTACCATGAGGTAGGTGCCTCACTAAGTTCTTCCTCTAAACTTTCCTTTTCATTTTTCATTGGGGGGAATAATGTGGTAGTTTGGATGGTGTCAGCTAGTGGTTGTGAGAATGCGAGCTCTCCTGGGGTGATGGTGGTAGATCATGGTAATGGTTATGGCAATTAATAATTGCATGGCTATAATAATTCTCCCATTAAGAATCATGATGAGAAGAGATGGTAATGTCCAGTTAATTATTTCACGCAAGTCCCTCCTCCTCCTAGTGCTAGAGAGGGTTTTTTTGGTCGAGGTATTGAGTTGCAGTCTCTTAGTGAGTCTGAGAATAAAAAGAGGAGGAAAGTGAACGTGTTTTTTATAAGGGGGTGGTAGCTACGTTGATTCTTGGAAAGGATATTTTTGTGATGGATATTCCTAAATTTTATGGGCATATGCTGACAAGTAAGTTTTGTGTTTAGTGGGTGTCTTAATCAACATTGGATAATTGATATACGGAATTTTGTAGTAGGCTAATTCCTCATTTCCTAGAGGTGTCTTGGCTAGCTAGGGTGGATAGGTTTTGGCCTTAAGAATGCGGAGGATGTTGGTAAGATTCTTCATGGTGTATTGATGTTCAGGAAGGCTCCCCTAGTTCTGAAATACTGGCATCCTTTGTTTGATCCACATAGGGATACTTTGGCTTCATTTACTATGTGGGTCAAGTTACCTTGTCTTCCCTTTCAGTTTTGATCTAAGGAAGGATTGCAAGAAATCGACAATGTCATTGGTAATTTTGTGGTCATGGATGCTAATTTGTTCAATAATAATAAGAGATCGGTTTCCCGGATACTTGTAGAGTTGGATGTCATGCATGGTCTCTTTGAGACTATTGATATGGTGGCAGGTGATATTATTTTTACTCTTTCTCTTGGCTACCTAAACATTCCCTTTAGATGTGCTAGGTTCCATATGTATGGTCATGTTTTGTTGGAATTCTCCAAGGTATTCTTGAGACATGTGTGGAAACATAAGGATCATTCGGGGGGTGATGATTCTTCCATGTTATCTCTGAATGAATATTGAGGAAAGAAGGTGGTAAAGCAAATGATGACAGAGGAAGGCAGGGAAGGTGGTGAAGATACCATTCAGGACTATGTTTTGCATTTCAAATATTTTCTAGCTATATAGACTATTCCATCTACTCAACTTTTTGGAGGTGTTGGATATGCCGTGAAGTCAAGTGAAGAATTTGGTGAAGTTGTGGAAAAGAAGTGATATTGGGTATTTGGGGGGTGAAGGGAGTGGTCTTGTGGCTGGTATTTATGTTAGGATTATAATCCTCCCTTTTCCAATTTGGTTATTATGTCTAAATCAGGAGTCATGTCTAAATCGGGAGTCCTTTCAGTCTATTTTTAGTCACTAGCACAATTGGGTCCACTTGGCCTAATTGAAGCACATGCACCATTTACTAAAGTGTGGGGAACACTAATTGAGGCCAACTTCCACTGATTGCACTTCCATGCATCATTTTAGGAGCCTCCTAGATCAATCCCTACAAATTAGGAGCCACTGGGAGTGCCGATACCATCCTCCATAAGTTGAGTTCAGTTGGTGACTAGTCAAGCTCAGTTAGGAGTCAGTTACATTTAGTTCTAGTTCCCTACACTCAATTCTATTCAGTTAGTGCTAGGATTGCATGGATTCATGCATGTGAGGCACATTTACTCACCTACCTCAGTTAGTTATACTAGTAAACATTGAATTAGACACTTGAGTTTTGATTTTGAACTCCGATGAACTCTGATAATGATTTAGACAAGGTCAGTTAACCATTCAGTCAAGTAGAGTCCAACCAATTTAAATTTCCTCACATGGATTCCAATTGCATGTGGCTATTTATCCATTTTACTTAATTGTAATTAATTATCTAATTACTTTTGATTAATGAAAGCATTCACAGTTGCAAGCCATTTTTGCATTGTTTCATTCTTCAATTGTTGAGTAAATTGTGTGATCTATTTTGTGAGTTGTGTGTTGATCCATAGATCTATGTGCTCAATTTAATATGGTATCAGAGCCTCTTAAGGACAAGGCACTTCTCCTACTATAGATCCATACTTGGATCAATTTTTTTTTGAGCAAAATTTCTCCTTCCAGTACTACACCAGAAGCGGAGAATTTACCACTTAATATCCCAAGTTAAGGAACTGTTGATCAAGCTTGCTTGATCAACTATGCTCGGTGTGAAGGAAATTTCAAAAGTGCAGACTGTCAAACTTATTTTATTTGTTTGATTGTGTGATTTACAAGTTTATCAGTCCTCTTCACTACATTCGCTACAAGCAACTCAGTCTCCTTCACTGCGTTCGCTACAACAGCTTAGTCCTCTCCTTTGCATTCTAAATGGACCCTCCAATGGACCTTCTCAATCCTTTCAACTACCACCAGTGGAAGGAGGACATGGAGATGCAACTACACCCTAAAAGACTCTTCAGACTCACAATGGAGACAAAGAAAGAGCCAATTCATTATGTTGACAAAGAAAAGTACTAGAACAAGCTTGATGAAGCATACAGATGCTTGTTCCTCTCAATCTCTTGAGATATTCTCTTCCACATCAATGGATTGAAGACTCCCAAGGAGGTTTCGGATAATCTTGCTTCCTTATTTGACAAGCAGGATGATCTAAGGATATATCAGCTAGAGAATGAGCTGATTTCTCTTCATCTAGCCAATTTCAAAACACTAAATGACTTCTTCACAAAATTCAAGCAACTAGTGTTCCAATTGAAGTTGTGCAAGGTTGAGAAGGATGATGATCAACTCATCCTTGCCATTCTCTCCAAACTTGGTGCAGACTATTCAGTCTTTGTATCAACATTTCATTCTATGAATCTTTCTACTCCAAACTGGAAGATTCCTACTCTTAACTCCATTGAATCTCTCACTCAGGAGCATGACAAGTTGATCCAAATGGGGATCATTCGATCTTCCAGAGATCAAGAACTGGTTGCAGGAGGACCTAAGATAGTGAATGATGAAGGGAAGCAAAAGGATGAGTCTCATGTAGAGAAAGAGCAGTAAAAGAGCCTTCATGTTCAAAGAGAAGCAAGAAGAATGGCAAAGGATAGACACTCTGTTCTTACTGTGGAAGGGGATTTCATCCAGAAAGCTCCTGTATGAGAAGAACAATTGATGAGATG
Source organism: Pseudotsuga menziesii (assembly GCA_001517045.1). Taxonomy (NCBI): domain Eukaryota; kingdom Viridiplantae; phylum Streptophyta; class Pinopsida; order Pinales; family Pinaceae; genus Pseudotsuga; species Pseudotsuga menziesii. Next base: position 98,281 of record LPNX010135467.1, on the reverse strand, counting down.
TCTCTTCTTCTGAAGAAACATAACATAACTGTACCAGTTAGCACAAGGAATGATGACCATAGAGAAGAAACTAAAGAACATGAAGAGACATGCCATGCACTGAAGGCTAGCTGCTCAACAGCACATGCCTTCCTCATTGATTCTGGAGCTTCCAATCATATGGTTTCATCCAAAGAATCATTCTCTTCTTTGCAATATTTTGATGGTCCTAGTATTTAGATGGGCAATAATAGAAAATTTCAAGCCAAAAAGAAGGGATCTATCAATCTTGAAGATGGAAAGTTCAAATATGTGCTTTATGTTCCCTCCCTAGCTCCAAACCTGTTATCTGTATACCAGATGACTCATACTGGATCTCCAAAGCAAGTCAGATTTGGTCCTGACTCAATGGAGATCACAAATATCTCTACTGGGAACATCATAGTGAAGGGTGCTACAAATCATTCCTCCAAGGGATATGAGTTCTCACACTTCATGCCATTTTCAGAACCTGTTCACTCTCAGGAGCCACTTGCAAGGGAAGGCAAAAACATTTCATCTACTTCTTTTGCAGTTTCCACTAGTATTGCAGATCTAGTTGTATCATTTTATGATATTGATATTCATGGTGATTCAAATCCATATCCAATCCCTACTTCCAAACTGGAAGCTAGGAAGATGACTGGAAATCCATCTGACACTCATAAGGGAAAGACCGTTGTGCTATGTCATGCAATCGTACCTCCTTTAGAGAGATGCAATGGACTTCTTGTAAGATGTTACATGGAAAGGGCTTAGTCTCACTACATTCATAAGAATAGAGTTGATCATACACCTCTTCATGCAGCAAGAGGAAAAGGTTAGATTCCTCCTTCCTTCCATCATCATTTTGGGAGAAGATGGAGAAGTCTACATGCCAGGCCCCAGGATACCTGTGCACAAAAAATCATGCATGATGTTCCGCTACGTCACAGAGATTGAAGCAACACATTTTCAAGTTTTTCAAACTTGAATCCTGATTCTATCTGCTTAGTTAAAGGGGGGGATTTTTTCCCATGTGGTGTTTTCCCCAGCTCCTTGTGTTGAGCAGTTACTTTACTTTACTTGTTGTAATGGGTGACCTATAGTCTTAGTTACCAGGGCTCACAAATTTTCCAAGTTAGGATTTAGGGGGGGTGTTAGGATTATAATCCTCCCTTGTCCAATTTGGTCATTATGTCTAAATCAAGAGTCATGCCTAAATCGAGAGTCCTTTCAGTCTATTTTTAGTCACTAGCACAATTGGGTGCACTTGGCCTAATTGGGGCACATGTACCCGTTACTAAAGTGTGGGGAACACTAATTATGGCCAATTGCCACTGATCGCACTTGCATGCATCAGTTTAGGAGCATCCTAGATCAATCCATACAAATTAGGATCCACTGGGAGTGCCGATACCAACCTCCATTAGTTGAGTTCAGTTGGTGACTAGTCAAGCTCAGTTAGGAGTCAGTTACATTCAGTTCTAGTTCCCTACACTCAATTATATTTAGTTAGCACTAGGATTTCATGGCTGCATGCAAATGAGGCACATTTAATCACCTATCTTAGTCAGTTAGACTAGTCAACACTGAATTAGACACTTGAGTTTTGATTTTGAACTCCGATGAACTTCGATAATTATTTAGACAAGGTCAGTTAACAATTTAGTCAAGTAGAGTCCAACCAATTCAAATTTCCTCACATGGATTCGAATTGCATGTGGCTATTTAGCCATTGTACTTCATTGTAATTAATTATCTAATTACTTTTGATTAATCAAAGCATTCACAGTTGCAAGCTAGTTTTTCACTGTTTCATTCTTCAATTACTGAGTAAATTGTGTGATCTATTTTGTGAGTTGTGTGTTGATCCATAGATCTATGTGCTCAATTTAATAATTTATGAGGAAGATAAACTTGTGCTAGATATTTATTCTGGGGTATTGCTCAAATATTCCCAGAAAGGTAAGAATTTGAGCACTCCTCTTATTAGTAAAGGAAAGCTAATTATTGGGATTCAAATCTCTTCTTCTTATCAGTCTCTCTTGGCTCCATTATCTGGAAATGATAACTTTCTGTCTAGGGTTTGTTTTAGAGGGCCTTATAATTTGAGATCCTATTTGAAAATTCAGAAGGGTAGTTTGGATTTGGATGAGTTTGTGCCTTCTTGTCCTGGTAAGGTGGGAAGGAAGTCGCACCCGCATCATGCAAAGAAAAAGGAAAAGTGGAAAGATTCACAGGGAAGGTAGTTAAGCATAATAGGGGTACTTAGAGCAGGGAAAATACCCCAGGGGGATACCTTCATGAAGATCCTTTCACTTAACGTGCATGGCTTTGGGGGAAATCCAAATTTTGTGCCCTCAAGCGGTTGTTGGATGTTGAGAATCCATATGTTGTTTTGTTGTAGGAGACAATGATTTCTAAGGTGGATGCGCTATCAAGGTTAGGAAATGTGTGTCCATCTTTGTCTTCTTTTGATTTGGATGTCATAGGTCGATATGGCGGCCTGAAATCTGGATTTTTTAGAGTTTTCTGTGTGCTCAATTCATTTGCTTGTGGTTTTGTTTTGTACTTGGAGATTTTTAGTAAATCCATGAACAAGAGATTTCTATTTCTAAATGTCTATGGGTTGTATGAGAACAGAAAGGAGTTATGGACTAGTTTGTCGTAAGTGTTTTTTTGTTAGATAATATTATTGTGGGAGGGTATCTTGATTTGATGTTGTCTGCAAAGGAAGTATGGGGAGAAGCGACAATACTGGATTTGCTGTCATTTCATTTTAGAGAGGTTTTTGAGAGAAGGGGATGGATTGACATCAAGCTACTTGTGTTGAAGCCTACTTGGGATACCAAGAGTGTTGGTGATCAGGGTATTTCAAAGCACTTGGACCATTTTTTTGTATGTGTGAAGAATTGTTTTTTAGTTTAGATATGTTTAGGTCTTGGGTTGGTTCCTACTTGTTTTTAGATCATTATCCTATTTTTCTTGAAATTGGGAAGGTAGAGGCAAAGCCAGGTGCGACGTTTAAATATAATGTGAGTTGGGGTGTGGATCTTGAGTTAAAAGAGATGGTCAAGAGTAATTGGAGGTTGATTACTACTAACAGGAATAGTTTTTGTGGTCATATTGCTAAATGTATAAAAGAGATTAATTTGAAGGTGGTAAATTACAATAATGAAAGGAGAAAGGGTAGACATTTTAAGCTATCTAACATTGAGAGAGAGTTAGAAATCATATATGGTAGAGATCCAATTGTTTTTTCATCAGAGATTTATTGGGTTGAGTTGGTTTTATTGGAAGGGAGGAGACAATAGATGCTGGAGGAAATGTAAAGAGAATGGAGACTTAAAAGTAGGACGTTATGGCCGTCTGCTAGGGACTAGAACATATTTTTTTTAGAAGTATGCTACTCATAGGAAGAATGTTAACACTATCTGGGACGTGGAGGATGTTGGTGGGGAAGTGGTAAGGGGTTTTGGAAAACTTGCTGGTGAGGTTGTTCGGTATTTCAAGATGCTATATGAAAATGCAGGTAATACCTATATAGGTAATATATTTCAGGTCATTGAAAAGTTTCCAAGAATGTTGAATGTCAAGGATAGAGAGGACCTATTCCAAGAAGTGTCTAACTGGAGATGTTGGGGGCCTTAAAGATGTTCAAAAGGGATAAAAGTTTGGGTATTGATGAATGGCCTTCGGATTTATTTTTGGACTTATTTGATATCATTGGAGATGATGTTCTTGTTGTGGTTAATGAAGTGTGGGTTTCTTGTATGTTATCGTGTTCCTTAATCTCTACTTTTCTAACCTTAATCACCAACAAGGATAATCCTGTGTCCTTTGCCAATTTTAGACCTATTTTGTTGTGTAATGGTATTTACAAAATCGTGGCCAAAGTTATTGTGGTTCGTATTAAACCCTTTCTTTCTAGTTATATATCTTTGTAGAAAGTCGAATTTATCCAAGGTAGGCTGATTTATGAAGCAATCAATAAGTTGTGCTAAAAAGGGAGAGCATTCTATTAAAATCCATAAGTAGAAAGTGGGGGATTTAAAATTAGGTCTTTTAATGTTCAACTAAGATAAGGAGAAATAATGACTCTCCCTACTTAGTTAAAGGTGATCCCTTATATTGATTGAAAGGGACCCTAAGGTACAATTTTAATTATTGCAACTCTCAGAATATGGTGATTTCATGTCGATGAGAGTTGAAGTACACGATAAGATGAGAGTCTTATCTTGAGGACAAAGATAATTTTGTAACCAATTGTAAGACTGAAAAACCTAACAAAACATGGAATGATAAGCACAGTGCTCATAACTTCCTCTGATCGATCTAAACTTGGGAAGTAAATGAAAATAACATTCCTCAAAATAGAGGTACACAGTGTAACAAAGGGAGACAAACTCTAGATGAAGGGAATTATCAGAGACACAATACTGAGGGTAATGGTGATCGGAAAAACTTACAATGCTAGGAATATAGGGACTCAACTACATCAATCAAAGGAGACTAGGGGTGCTTCCCAAGAGAATAAAGGGTTCCCATAGTTTTGTGTGGATTAGGTAATTGTTTGTACATAAAGAGTAATTGGTCCCCATGGTTTTGAATGTGTCAGGGAGCCAATTTGATGATGGATGGGATTCTTACAATTTTGGGTGAATCGGGGAAGAAATTTGATGATGGATGGTGTTCCCATAGTTTTGAGTGGGTTGGGTAACTTTTACCATGATTATGTGAAGGTTGTTTGCAAATTCAAATACTGGCTCCCCATGAATAAATGCCATGTAGGTTGTTCCTACGGGAATAACTAAATAGAATTGGTTTCTTCAGAGGGTGGCGACCCCATTGTTTTCTTTGTGGGGGTGATGATACACGGAATATTGCAGATGGTATATAACTCATGGATATATGAGTGGTTAATTGCAAATCTTGATTGTAACATGTGAGGAGGAATATGATGGAATCAACTGCTGGAGGTGGGGTAGTAAATGTGCAACTATAAAATGATGAACTATGGGTTGACCATTTCAAAATTGATTAAATTTCTTGGACTTGTGGTGGTTCGACATCATGGGTGTCAAAGTATGAAGGGGGTTGCAACAATGTGTTCACCAATGGGGAGAAACATGTTATTCTCAGTGATGACATTGATGGTATACCATTAATAGGAATTATAAACCTATGGTTATCAATAGGAATACTGGTAAATGCAATGCAAATAGAAGGAAATGTTTCCTATATTCCAATCTCGGGATGATACTTGTGATGCAAGTCTGATGCCATTGCTAGAAGGGTTGGAATCACAATGTCTTGGTCATTATCCTGCACACATGACATGTATACCCAAGTTTGATAGAGACCATGACAAAGGTATTGACAATGCAGAAATAGTAACAAAAATTACAACGCATGTGCGGTGTACACGTGGTATTATGGAAATAATTATTTTAGGGACAACCCATTGACATGGTTGTTGAGGTTTATTCCTTCAACATCTGTCAAGATATATGCCTCTTTGGGTAGGCATTGATTCATGACATAGGGGCCTATCCATTTAGATACAAATTTACTCGGTCCTGGTTTGGTGTCCTTTTTGGTGATGAAAACGAGGACAAAGTCTCCCTTGCTAAAGGTGAGAGGTTGAACTTGGCGGTCATAGTGTTCAGTGAAACTTCATGGCCTCAATATGTTGTAGTGAGTCTCTTCGTTCTTCATAAAGGTGTTCCAAAGTAAACAACCATTGCTTGAGACTAGGGTATTGGGTAATAACTCCACAACAAATTGGAGTGTAGGTATCTTGCACTCTATAGGTAATACTACTTCTACTATGTGTGCAAGGTATAATGGGGTAAATCATGTGGTAGTTTTAACTGATGTTAGGCATGCCCATAAATCAGGAAATAAAAAATGGTGCCAAATGGATTTGTTCTTAATCATTGAGCGTTGAAGGATGGGTTTGAGAACTTTGTTTACAATTTCAAGTTGTCCATTAGCTTAAGGGTAGTAAGATGTAGAGAATTCATGCTTGAATCCTAACAAAAGCAATAACTTTTTGAAATTTAGGTTGCAAAAAATGGGTGTTGTAATCTAAGACTAATTACTTCAGGACTCCAAAGCGTGAAATGACATGATTGAAGAAGAATCATGTGGTGGTAGTGCATGTGCAATCAAATGTAGGCATTAATTTGTCCCACTGAGTGAAGTAGTGACTACCACTGCGATGTATTTGTGACCCTGTACTGATGGTGGGAGAAACTCCATGAAATAAATTCCCCATTTGAAAAATGGGACAAATGTGATTACTGGATGGAGAGGCAGGGAGTGCCTATGTTTTTACAGGAAAACACCTTACAAATGGCACATATTTTGACAACGTAAACACAATATTTGAACAATGATGTCTATAAATATCCTACATAGAGTATTTATTGGGTGGTAGCCAACCTTAAGAAGTGGCCACCACATGCGCCACTATGATAGTCATTAAGGACCTATTCAACTTCCTCATGTGACAAGCAACATAGTAAGATAGTGTCAACCCCATGATGATATAATATATCTCTAAGGAGAAGATATCTGGGAGCTTGATGGTGTATGCGCTGACAATCATCATGAGACACGTGAGGGGCGAATTTTTGAGTTTGTAGATAAGTCAAGATATTATTGTACCATGGATCTTCATTGGTTAGGATGAAAAAATTCTCATCAGGTAATTGGTCATTCATAGGGTCTCTTGGATTAGTGGCTGGGATATCAGTGAAGAGTTCAATAAGAGCCAAGCCTTTTTTGCTTTTAGGGCTAACAAAATCATGGTCAAATTCTTGGAGGATAATGATCCACCTAGAAAAATTATCGTTGATTACTCGTTGGCTAGGTATGTATTGCATTGTGTTGGAGTCTGCGATCACTGTTTTTTGTGTAGTAAGATGTAATGGCATATTTTTTGGATGGATAGGATTACAACTAGTGCGAGCTTCTCATCATGAGTGTAATTAAGTGTTCATCTGGCTAATGTTTTGTTGATGTGGTAAATGACATGTTCTTTATGACCTTTAGCTTGTTGGACCAAGATGCTCACAACAACATAAGATGGCTTTGATAGATAGATGATAAAATATATGTCAAATTCTGGTGGGGAGATGAGGAGTGTAGAAGCCAACGCTTTCTTTAGTGCCTCAAATGAGCTTTATACTTGTTCATACCATTGGAAAGGGATGTATTTAGTAAGTAGACATAGAAAACCATGTGTTTGAGTGGAATAATTAGGTACAAAGTGAGAAAGGAAATTGGCCTTCCCTAACACTTTGAAAATAGCAGCCATAGGGGTATGAGGTCAAAGGGAAGGAGAATTTGGTTTGTAGGTTAAAGAAGAGCTTGTATGGCCCAGAGCAAGCTCCAAGGAAGTGGTATTTAAAATTTGATAAGTTTATGACAAAACATGGTTATAGTATATGACATATTGAACACTGTGTTTATTTCAAGAGGCTATATAATGGAAGATATATTATATTGTTATTGTATGTGGATGACATGCTTGTTGCATGGTTTAACATGCATGGTATAAATGTGTTCAAAAGGAAACTATCTAAATCATTCACGATGAAGGATTTGGGTGTGGCAAAGCAAATACTTGGTATGAGAATAACAAGAGACAAGAAAAATCACAAATTGACATTGTCTTAGGGTGATTACATAGAAAAGGTGTTCGATAGGTTTAGATTGAAGAATGCAAAACTAGTTAGTACACCTTTGGCCAGATATTTCAAACTAATTAAGGATATGTGTCCCAAGACACATGAGGAGATATAATACATGTCCAAGGTTCCCTATTCATTAATATTTGGCAACTTAATGTATGCCATGTTGTGCACATATAGTGGGAGTTATGAGCGGGTATATGAACAATCCAAGTAAATAGCATTGGAGGGTAGTACAATGGATTATCAGGTATTTGAGAGGTAACACTTCTCATGCATTATGTTTCATAGGTTCAAACATTTTTCTATAGGGATACGTTGATGCATATATGGTAGGTGATAAAGACATCAGGAGGAACACCATAAGGTATGTATTTACTATGGGTGGAACAAAAGTAAGTTTGATTTAGAAACTACAAAATATTGTTTCACTTTTAACAATGGAAGCAGAGTATGTTGCTTCTACAGAGGCTAGTAAAGAGATGATTTGGTTGCAGAGGTTCACAGAGGAATTAGGTAAGAAGCAAGAGAATAACAGGTTGTAGAGTGACAACCAGAGTTACATTCATATCGAAAAGAACTCAACCTTCCATTTGAAGACTAAACATATACAACTCAAGTACCATTTCATAAGATATGTTTTGGAAGATGAACTGTTAAAGTTGAAAAGATACATAGTGCTATCCAGAATATTGAAGACATGTTGACAAAGGTAGTAACTAGAGAGAAAACGAGTTCCTGCTCGGTTTCTATTGGCCTTTAAGCATGAAAGTGAAGATGAGAAATTTTCTAGGTCCAAGGTTTATAGCATAGTCCAACAATTGCAACAATGGTGGAGTTGTTGTGATTAGTTTCCATGTGGGAGATTGTTGGTTATGGAGCCTGATTTTCCTGATTCAAAGATGTTGTTTCAGCTGTGTTTGGATACCAACACTTGATGGGTGGGTGTGGGGGGATTTCCTCTCCACTATAGTCGTTAGGGGGGTTGAGGGGGGGGCTGACTATTTTGGGAGTCCCCCTCCTTGAAGGGGTTTGGGGTAAATGCTTCCATAGTGAAAATTTAGGAAAACATTCCTTGTAAAATGTTGTAATTTTAGAGTCATGAATTGGTCAATAATGGGTGATTTACAGGCCCATGGTTTTTGGGTATATTGTGGTATTTTCCCATGGTATTCCTTTTATAAAAGGAAGGCATTGTAATATGATTGTGCATTGTATTGTAGCATTGTAAAAGTGATCTTTGTGATTGTGAGAGAGTTAAGAGGAAGTGCAACAGGGTTGCTACAGGTTGTATCCCTTTCATTTTGATGGACACCATAATAATAAAGGACTGTCAATTTCTGTGTGGACATAGCCCATCTTGGGTGAACTACGCTATATATGTGTCTCTCTTTTAATGTGTTTTAATATTTGCATATTGTTTATTGATTATTGTTATTGCTCCGTGGTCCTATTTTCTAACATAAGCAATAATGTTTTAAGAGTTGTACCATTTTTTGAATCCTTTGTCTAATGTTGTTTCCATTTTTCATAAGTCATGAAAATATTTTAATATGTTTTTATCCATGTAAATATTTTGACAAGGTGTCATGCTGATATAATGTGTTATGTTACACTCAAATAGAACACGACTGCAATTTCTAGGAAGTTGAGATAACATGGATTATAATGGTTTTCTTGGTTTTCACCTACGAGCTCCCCAGTTCCTTGCCAAATTTTCACGAGGACATTGTTCAAACATGATTCATTTAGCTGATGCAACTTTTGAAACTTTGAAGTTTGAAGGTAAGCCCGCACTCCAGAAACATGTATATTAGATTGAGTCATTGTCGTATGCACTTATGCTTAATTATTTCACCATTTGAATTCTAATTGTCTATTTTTTTGCGCTTGAAGTGTAACATACCAAACTTTGTTGCTTTTGTTGCCATAAACATGAATTTCCTTTAGTTGCAAATTATCATATAATGTAAGCTTGTTTATTTTGACAAATACTTCTCAACAAGTGAATGTTTTTGGTTCATTCCATGTGGATAGACATTAGATTGTCTATTGAAGAAGAATACAAATTTTCAAATTTTTGTTGTTGTTTGTGGCTTCTTAGGTTTCACACTATTGGAGAAACTATAATTCACTGATACAACAATGCATACTTGTATTTGATTATTGTGTTACTGCATGTTTTCTGTTGCAAACTATTCTTGAAACTTAAATATCCTTTTGGTGTTGTCTGCAACCATCTATTTCATCATTTTAGTGAGGGAGTCACGAGTAATTTTTCAGATGACTGGATCCACATCTATTTATGGTTTCTTGGATACTCCTATCTTCTATTATAGAATACTATTAAAAACATGTGAGCGATTTATAACTTGGACTGCATTGTCCTTTCTTTCTCTTTCATTATTTACATAATGTATTACAAAGTATTATGGTTAGGATCCCTTTGATATGGTATTAGTTTCCTTCCTATGTTCAATTCAAAGGAAGGAAAGCATTCCGACTTGACAATTTTGTGTGCTAGAACTTTTTAGATCACAATAATTTGTGTTATTTGCATAATCATTGCATGTATAAATTAATGGTTTCATATATAAGTAATTTTCCATAGGTGTAAGAAGGTATTTCCTCATAGATACACAATTATTGACTTAGTTGTGAGAATAATTTCCTATTGTATGTTTGTAAATAAAGAGTTTGAAAAAGTATGTACAAAGCAAGTTTCAGTTATTCCCTTTTTCTTAATCATTGTATTGTGTGTATATGACTGGATGGTTTACTTTTGTATCGATAATAATATATTGTCAAATGTGAATTTTCATTGGAATTTTAATAAATTGTCACCATGTTTTCTGGTTAGATAATTCAATTGTTCATTTGGCTGAAGTAAGGCGTTGGCTCTATTTAACTCATAATATTTTTATGAAGTTTTGTACCATGCTTGGAACATGAATGGTCTAGTTGGAATTATACTAAGACAATATACAATGCGATTTAAATTCTTGAATTAGGTGTAGGCATGTATAATATACAATAAATAAGCAGTATATGTCTATGTCTCGACATTCACCCAATTAGTAAAGGGTGCTAGCTTAATGGAAGAGCACCTGTACAAGAAGGAGGTTGGTGGTTCGATTCCTCTGTGTCCTATTTATAGAAATCAATGGATAAAAATGACTAAAGATACTACTAGTTAACGAAAAACAAAGATTTGAATGTCTAAATATATTACTTTTTTACAACAATAAATGACTATAATGACTAAATAAATGACTAGTTAACAACAATCAATGACTAAAAAAACTACTAAATATACTACCAATGGAAGGAAATAAATGAATAAAAATGACTAAATATACTACTAGTTGACAACAATTAAAGATTAAAATGACTAAATATACTACTTGTTGACGACAATAAATGACTATCATGACTAAATAAATGACCAGTTAACGACAATCAATGACTAAATAAATGACTAGTTAACAACAATCAATAAAAAAAACTAATAAATATACTACAAAAATGACTAATTAGAACAACCAATAAATGACCAATTTGTTTTATTCATGTATTTAGTTGGGTTATAAGTGACTAGCAATAAATGACTAATAGTCATGTGACTAAACCTAGTAATTTCTATGCAATTTTTAGTAGTTTTTTGGTCATATATCTCAATTTTTCTACTAGTGTGTACAAGCCCATCGAGGAAGTGGCTGTTATGGTGAAACTGGATGAAAATGAGTAGGTGGAGGTGGATTTTCATATTCATTATCATCATTGGGATCTGGAGTAGGAACATTGTCAAGGAAGTTGGGAGTAGAAGATGATTCTTAGGCCACGTACGACATAAACATCGAATTAGGCTTGTAGGAGGAGATATTTTCATCAAGTTTAAATTTTCTTCTAATAATTAAATAATGAGAATGTGGTTGAAGAAGTATATAACCTTTGACATCCTCAAAATATCCAACAAATATGCACCTTTTACTTTTAGGCTGCAATTCTTTCAGTTTTTCATCAGGAATATGAGCCCATGATTCACTACCAAACACACAAAAGTGGTTGCCATTTGGTTTAATGTTACTCCATGATTATTCCAGTGTTATTTCTTTCGAGTCTTTGGTGGGAGTGCAATTAACTATGCAATTGGAACAATTTATGTCTTCATCCCAATATTGAAGATTTTGTCTAGTAGCTTGGAACGTACAATTAGCCATTTCTTTTAATGTGTGATTATTTATCTCAACAACACCATTTTGTTATGGTGTATATGGAACACTATGTTTCATTTGAATTCCCTACGCATCCCAATAAGCAGTAAATTTGTTCTTTACATATTTGCTTCCATTATCTGTTCTTAACTTGTGTGTTTGATGTTGAAATTGTTTCTCTACAAGGGCCTTGTCAAAAACTTGTAAAAAAATTCACTCTTAAGTTTTAAGAAATAAACCCAAGTGCATATGGATAAGTCATCAATGAAAGTTCATAAATACTTGAATCCAAATATAGAAGCATAAGGAATAATACCAAAAAAATCATTGTGAACAAGTTGCAAATAGGTCAAGGCATGCAAAGAGGAATGATTTTCAAAACTATATTGATGATGTTTACCAAAAACACACTCGGGAAAATACCATCTCTGCAAGAGATATGATTAAGATCAGTCACCATTTTCTAATCACATAGTTTCTACATTGAACGATTGTTCAAATGACCAAATTGCTCATGCCGAAGTTTGTTTAAGTCATTGTTGTGAGCAATATATAAAAAATTAAGGAAAAGGCAATGACATAAAGTTGTCCAATTTTGTACAACCTGGTAATATCATCAACAATTCCAATAGTGAGAACATACTTTGGATCTTTGAAATCCTTGATTACAAGTCAACGAGGTGTAAAAATTATAGTCTTACCTTAACAAGAATGAGTGATTTGATAGAATGACAACAAATTGCAGGAAATCCTCGAAGCACATAATACATCATTGAATTACCATACTCTACCTGAACTGTACCAGATCTGATGACATTAAGAGATTTATCATCACCAACAAATATTTTTTTATTGTTACATTCATTCATAGTATAAAATATGGATTTATCCTTATCCATATGATAAGATTCTCTAGAATCAATGAGGCACTCATTCGAAGAAGAGGAAGAATATGCATGGAAGGAAACACCAAAAGAAAAAAAGTGCATGTCCTTGAGTTGTAGAGTCATAAGATGACTCAAGGTTGATTTTTTGATTCTTCATTGCTACTTACAAGGATTCCATCTTCTTGAAACACTTGTATTCCACATGACCATCGTTCCCATAAAAATTTCAATGGCGCTCAGTCTTCCTATCTTTCGATTTGGTACCCTTGTCACCCTTGGAAGGATGAGCTAGTTGAGAGGGGTTGAGAGCCTTATTTGGATTATTATTGTGAGGATGTTGCTTCTTGTAATTCTTGGTTTTGTTCTTCTATTGTGCCACTAAGGATTTGTTATATGTATTGGAATTACAGGTTACTCCAATATGTATTGGCTTAGATTGCTCTCTATCAATGAATCACAAAAGGATTCAAGAGTGGGGTCCTTATAATAAGTCCCCAAAATATTCTTTCTTAGCATAAAATGTATATACAGAAATAGAATATGTAGGACCAAGCTTGGAAAGAATATCATAAATACATTTCTTTTTTGGCTTAAGTATTTTGCATTATTCAACTAAGGTTCTAAGGGTTTTGAATTTATAAAGATAGTATTAAATGAAATAAATTTTGCTTGGATTTAAGGCAATAAACTCATTTTCAATATGGTGACCTCAAATCTAATTGTGTTTACCAAACACAAATTCCAATTTTTCCCAAGCCTTAACTATTTCATTAATTCCTTGAAGGTGGAATCATAACTCATTAGAATTTGACATCATAATTTCCACGGGATTCGTCAAATTTATTGGACCATTTAATTTCCTGATTAACATTAGTAGGTTTAGTTTCTTTCCACAAGGTAATCTATAAAAGTCCCTTACTTTGTAGGACATCCTCCATACGGGGTTTCCACGAGAAGTAATTGGTACTAGTAAGCAGAATGTCACATGGAATGACCATATTGAAATACATAGGTAATATGTATTTAAAAGAAAAAAATATGGTCTATATGTAAATATATTGAAAAATAGGCGGTTTAGAAAAAAATGACATTGAAAAGAGACTTCAAACGCCAAAGTTATGCCATTTTGAAGGAAGGAATAAAAAAGAGCCAAGGAGCCATGTTGCATGAAAGGTGACCGATATGGTGATGGAAGAAGCAAATGAAATAAATAACTCCCCTCCTCCCCTTACTAACTTTTCCTATAATATCACTTTTACAAATAGGTTGCTTCAAAATAAGTGACCCACTTTTATAAAACAAGTGGGAAGTAGTTTTAAAGTAACAAAAAGAAAGACTTGAACCCAATACCTCGTAATTTTAAAAGTAATTGTAAACCAAGTGAATTAAGAATTATTTTTAGTAATATTATGGAGGATAATGGAGGTGTTGTTATTGTTGGAAGAACACGCCTACCCAAAAAACCTTGCTCTTTGGCCTACAAGGCACTTTGCAAAACCATACAAAAAAAATGAAAAAATGAAATTCTGAAACAAAAATGTCTCAAATTTGGGGTTAGTGTTTGGTTATATTTCTTATAAAATGTAAGTTTTCTCACTGTTCCTAGTTTACTAAGTTTGTACAAATTGCATGAGAAAGAGCATACACAATAAATAAAACCCTTTCTACTCTATATACCTCTAAATCTGGTAAAATTGCCATATCTTGGGAAAACATAAAAACATTTCAGTGAAATGAAAAGTATATCCAACTCAAAGCAGTGCTCAAGACACAATGGAACACCTCTCTTAGCCCCAAAATGCATAAAAATATAAGAACCATAAACCCTTTGACGTATGTGGAAACATTGGTTCAAGATCTAGATCATCAATGTAAGCAAACCTTCATAAGAGTTTTGATACCATGTTTGAGTAACACAAGATATTTCCAAAAGATTGAACACCTTGAGAAACTACTCACACAAACATATCACATATCAACACGCTGGGTTTTTACATGGTTAAAACCCTCAAAGAGGGAAATAGTCCATATCCCCAACCAATAGTTGTTTCAGGCAATATTATTATGCAAAAGAAAAAATGTTACAATAATTTTCTCATAATCAAACATTGATCAAATGACCCTGCATTCTCTTTAAATAAATAACATGGACCAATTGGGTGTAAAGACACACATCAATGGTCATTAAGATGAGGTGAGAATGAATTGGTGGATCACTCTATGTCTATAACATATCATGACCATTGGATTACATATGTATAAATGTATTCTAAAGAAACAAAACTTACCTAAAGATATATTCTAACAAGTTGACCTTAAATAACTCCTAAGTGTCTAAATATCCTAACACCAACTTCAACTGTTCATATTCCAAAACCAATCATATGAAATGGTACCCGAGTTGTATATGTTTAGTATTAGAATGGAAGGATGATTTCTTTGCAAGATTAATGATACTTTGGCTGTCACTATACAACCTGCTATTATCCTACTACTTTCCCAATTCCTCTGTAATCCTTTTTAGACAAATTATCTCTTTACTAGACTTTGTAGCAATAACATACTCTGCTTCCTTTGTTGAAAGTGAAACTACCTTTTGCAGTTTCTAAATACAACTTAGCATTGTTCCACCTATAGTAAAAAGATACCATGTAGTGCTCCTATTGCTATATTTATCTCCTGCCATATATGAATCAATATATCCCTATAGAATAATGTTCGAACCTCGTAAACATAATGCGTGAGTATTAGTACCTCTCAAATACTTGAGAATCCACTTTTCTACCTCCCAATGCTCTTTACCTAGATTTTTCGTATACTTTCTCACAATTCCCATTGCATGTGCAATATCTGATCTTATGCACACCATTGCATACATTAAGTTATCAACTACTAATGAATAGGGTTCCTTGAACATGTATTATATTTGTTTGTTTCTTGGGACACATCTCCTTAGTTAGTTTGAAATGGTTTTCCAAAGGTGTAATAACTAGTTTTTCATCCTCCATTCTAAATCTTTGCGACACCTTCTCTATGTACTCACCCTGAGATAATTCCAATTTGCAATTTTTTTCTCTTGTTATCCTCATATTATGGATTTTCTTTGCAACACCCAAATCCTTCATTGCAAATGAGTTAGCTAATTTTATTTTGAGAACATTTATATCCTACATGTTATACCCCACAACAAGCATGTCTTCTACATATCATAACAAGATTATATAGATACCATAATCTAGCCTTTTAAAATAAAAACAATTGTTAGAATGACATTTACTATAACCTTGCTCTATCATAAACTATCAAATTTCAAATACCATTGCCTTGGAGCTTGATTTAGGCCTTATAAGCTCTTCTTCAACCTTCATACTAGTTTCTCCTTCCCTTTGACCTCATACCCTTGTGGCTGGTGCATATAAATCTCTTCACCCAAATCCTCATGAAGAAAATCTATCTTTACATCTAACTATTCAAGATGAAAATATTCTACTACCACTATAATTAAAATAGTTCTAATTGAAGTCATTTTAACAACAGGAGAAAATATTTCATAAAAAATATATACCTTTCTTCTGTGCAAACCTCTTTACAACAAGTATGAACTTGTACCATTTTTCCTCCATCTTCTTCCTTCAACCTATAAACCCATTTATTCTACAAGATTGTTTTTTTTGCAAGCAATCGAACTAAGTCCCAAGTCGAGTTTTGTACCAAGGAGTTTATCTCCTTTTTCATGCTTGACTCCCACTTATTGTGAGTTTCTACATGCATTGCTTCTTCACAACCTTTTGGTTCACCAGAAGAAATCAACAATAAATAATAAATTCAAGTAGAGTATCATTCAAGGGGTCTACTTAACCTGTTATATATTCTAACAACACTTGCAAGACTTTGAGGTACTTGTTGTTGTTGTTGTTGTTATACATTTCGATTTTTTGTTTCCTTTGGAATTTCATCTTCTTTGACTTTGTAAAGCATTGTGTATTCTATTTTTTCCTGTTTCTTTCCTTGCAATTGATCTTTGTACACAACCTTCTCATCGAAGAACACATCTTTACTCCTAATAATTTTGTGATTTTCATAATCCCATAAGCAATAACAAAAATCATTAACTCTGTATCCAATAAAAGTACACTTCTTGGATTTTACCTCAAGCTTTCTTCTATTTTCTCTATTAATATGGACAAATGCTTCATAACCAAAAGTATTCAGAATGAGTAGTTTACCTTTTTACCTGTCCATGCCTCCTATTAAATGCCACCATCCAATTATATTTAAGATTCTTTATTTATTAAGTAAACAACAATATCCACAACATTTTCCCAAAAATATAAGAGAAATCTTGCATGAAATCTCATACTCCTTGTATGCTCCATGATTCTCCTATTAATCCTTAATGAAACACCATTTTCTTATGGTGTTCCTAGAACCATATTCTCTCTATGAACCCATGGTATGGATAATATTTAACAAAATCCTTGTTGCAATATTCAACTCCATTATCTGATATGAGACACTTCAACCTGTGTCCTATCTCATTCTCAACCAAATATTTCCATTTATTTAAAATATAAAAACAACCATATTTTTATCGATTGCAATAAACCCAAGTTTTCTTAGTTGCATCATCAATAAAAGTAACATAATAATGAGATCCACCAAGAGATGATACATGAGATAGTCCCCATACATTTGCATGCACAAGCTCTAACTTTCCACTCTTCTTTTTCTTCCCAACTCTAAGAAATCTAACTCTTTTCTGTTTTCCATAAACATAGTGCGCACATAAATCCAAATCAACCTATTTCAAAACTAGAAATAACTTCCTTGGGTGGAGAATCTATATCCCTTTCTCACTAATGTAGCCAAGCCTATGATGCCACAATGTTGTTTCCACTCCTGTATAAGCTAAATAAACATAATAGTCAACATTACTGGTACATAAATATGATGTGCATGTCTTCTCTCCTTTCACTATTACCAGCGATCCTTTAGTGACCTTCCACATTTTTTTTAAAAATATAGATGTACAACCTTCACTTCCCAACTACACTGTTGAAATTATATTTCTTTTCAAATTAGGAATGTGCCTTACCTCTTTCAACACCCATTGGTTTCCATTATTTAACTTTAATTATATATTACCATTACAACAATTCTATGTGGTTCATCATCACCCAAATAAACCTTTCCAAAATAACCTTGAAGATAGTCTTGAAAAGATTTCTCATGGGGTGTGGCATGAAATGAGGCCCCTGAGTCTAACACCCAAGAATAAATAATATTATATAATGAAAGTATTAAATAATTTTGCAACACATCACCTACTACATTTTATTCATGATTATTCTCATGTTGTCCATCTCCTTGTTTTCCTTTTCGAGACCAATAGTCTTTATTCTTATGTCCTTTCTTCCTTTAGTTCCAACACTCTAGTGGTCCTTTGGATTTGGATATTCAATTATTATAATTCCCATGGTTCCTTGTTATTTTTCCTCTCTCCCTTGATCTTTCCCTATTATCCGCAATCAAAGAATTACCTGATGTCTTGCCTTTGCTTTTCTGTCACATTTCCTCACTAAGGACAATACTAACAACATCACCAATATTTAAAGTTCTTGAAGCCAAAAAAAATACTCACAACCATGACCAAGCCATTCTAGCTTTCTAAAAATGAGCAAAAAATCAAAATATCCCTAACCTCATCATCAAATTTTACTCCTACAGAACTTAACTGATAAGTAACCATGTTAAACTCATTTAAATGATTAGCAATAGACCCACCTTCTGACATCTTCATATTAAATAAATGCTTCATAATAAATGCCTTGTTGGAGGCTAAGGTTTTTTCATATATTTTATCCAATGCCTTCTTCCTATCCTACATTTTCATTTTATTTTTAAATGTTGAAAGCCACTGACATTTCCGGGCACAGTTGTATTGTTCCTAATTCCTTTCTTCATCCTTCGTAGTAATTGACTTATTTTATTTTCCTCCCAAATGGTAGGAAATGATCCTTAGGATATATATTGTCCTCCATTTGTACCTTCCATAATGGGTAGTTTTGGCCATTAAACCTTTCAAGCCTAAAATTTCATTTTTCCACCATTGATTCCACTTGAACTAAGAAACCCTCGTTTCCCACGAGTTCATTAGCCAAAAAGGCCTTCGACTCTGATACTAGTTGTTAGAAACATGACGAAATAGAAATACAGATAAAAAATAATATGGAAATAAAAGACATAAGATCACAATACATGAGAGACACTAATATACATGGTTCACCTAATAT
The DNA here is from genome assembly GCA_001517045.1 of Pseudotsuga menziesii. Classification (NCBI taxonomy): domain Eukaryota; kingdom Viridiplantae; phylum Streptophyta; class Pinopsida; order Pinales; family Pinaceae; genus Pseudotsuga; species Pseudotsuga menziesii. Next base: position 79,187 of record LPNX010135467.1, on the reverse strand, counting down.
GGGTTACATCCAGGACGAAATATCTATTCCTTTCTTTATTCATGTCTAGAAAAATGAAGGGATGCAATTTGTAGCACATATGCTACAACCTTCTCTTCACTCTCTCACAATCTCCTCTCTGAGTCATAATGTGATCTCACCATCCATAGTTGTAATACAATGCATTGTTTAAAAAAGGGTTTCCTTCTAGGAAAAAACAACACGAACGTAATATCTACTATCATATTTGTAACCTGATGGTGAACACTCAATATTGACTATGAAATTACAATATTTTACAAGGTATCTTTTCCAAAAATTCTTCAGTGGCGTTTCCCCCAAACCATCGCCTAAAGCGGTTCCAATATCCCTTCGACCCCCTGAAAACATTAATGGGAGGGGGGGGGGGGGAAACCCCCCCCCCGCCCCCCTTGTTAGAATAATCAACCCATAGTTAGCTACCTTAGACATTAATTTAATTATTTTGTCTTATTTGACTAGTTCATGTGTCCCACCTTATGCAAGTTGTCATTTGCCTATCCATAGTGGTCAAACTTTCCTATTTTGACTCATGTAGCGCATGGGAAACTCAAGGAATCAATTCTACTTTATTCCTGGTCTCCTAGGCGCCCTTTTTCTTTTTCTGCTTTATTGCCTGCTTTTTCAGTGCTTTAAGGCAATTGGGAAAGTTTGACTAGGTGAGGTTAACTAGTTTTTTGTCCTCCACATCCTCCACTCTTTTCTCCTTTGAAAAGCATGTATGAGTTGTCATTCCATCACTCTTTAGCTTGCCTAAGTGCTTTTGCCAATTCGTGAGCTCCATGATTGATTTGGAAACTACTTTATGCACCTATGGGGGAATTGCTTAATTTTAGTAAGCCTGCTTTTGACTAAATTCGAATTGCCTCCTCATGCATTCGAATATCCTATGTAATTATTTAATGCAGCAACCTATTATGTTACAGGGTTGGCTATTGTAAACTGAGTTAATACAGTTTAGTGTTCAGCTCCATTTTCAGTCTCTTTTGTGAGTGATTTTGCATGATCAATTGATAATTGTTGTGAGTAAAATTGTTCTATCACTGGGTTCAATTTCCACATGGTATCAGATCCATTGTATATCAATTTCTCTCCTTCAAATTTGTTTTGCAGGTTCGACATCAGTGACTGGGAGCCTTCTACTGACAGCCGGGACAATTTCTGAGCTATGGATCAATCTCAGAAGATCATCTTGACTCCCTTAAATTTCTTTGAATGGAAAGCAGAGATGGAGATACTGTTGAGAGCGAAAGGCCTCTATAGGGTGACTATGGAAATAGAAGAAGAGCCCAATGCAGCTACAAAGAAGATAAAATGGCACAACAGGAGGGATGAGGCCTATGGTCTCCCGTGTCTGAGTATTTCCAGAGACCTCATTTTCCATCTTGATGGATTGACATCACCGAATGAAGTATGGGAGAATCTTATTGATCTTTTTGGAAAGAAAGATGAGATGAGGGGACATCAAATCGAAAATGAACTGATCTCCCTGAGTCCAAATAGCTTTGAATCACTGCAACTGTATTTCTCCAAGTTCAAAGCACTTGTTTTGCAACTAAAACAATGTGGGATCGAAAAGAAGGATGATTAGCTGGTATTGGCCATTCTCTTGAAGCTAGGCCCTGACTATTCAGTGTTTGTTTCGACCTTCTATGCCACAAAGTTGACAGCTCGAGCTTGGAAGATGCCTAGCCTTGCAGATTTCATGGAATCTCTCACACAAGAACAGGACAAGCTGGTGATGATGGGCACCATCAAACCATCCAAAGACCAAGATCTGGTTGCTGGAGATTCGAAGGTGGATTCAAAAAGCAAAAAGAAATCTAAAAATCCACCTGAGGAAAGGAGAGACAAGAACAAGTCTCCAGAGGAGCCATAAGGTTCCAAGAAGAACTACTAGAAAAAGAAGAATAAAGGAGAAATGAGCAAGTGCGCATAATGTAGTAAGGGAAATCATACTGAGAGCTCCTTCATGAATAAGCAAATAGACATGCTGACCCAACTCCTAGAGAAGAATGGCATCTCCCTTGTAGATAGCTCAAAGAAGAGAGAAGGAGGATCAAGTTCAGATGACAGAGAGAGAGTTCATGCATTGGTTGTTGGCACATCAAGCTCACCTAGTTTCATCATTGATTTTGGAGCTTCAAGACACATGGTTTCAACCAAGGAGGCATTCACCTCACTTGACATGTCGAAAGGACCACCAATAGTACTGGGAGATGACTCTCTCACTGAAATTTTGGGCAAAGGGAGGATTGATCTTGATCATGGTCAGTTCAGCAATGTGTTGTATGTTCCTGGTCTTGCCTCCAACCTCTTATCAGTGTATCAGATTACTCACACTGGGTCTCCAAAGAAGGTCATATTCTCCCCTGATGAAGTTGAGATCACATAGATCTCAAGTGGTAAAGTCATTGCAAAAGGAGTTGCAAATCATACTTTGAAGGTATACATGTTCTCACACTTCCTACCCTACTCAAACCCCTCTACTCTTCTGATTCATGCTAATGGTGAAAGCAAGATTTGGCACAAAATATTTGGCCACCTAAATTACAAGTATCTTTCTGATCTTAGTGAAAAAGAGATGGTCATAGGGTTACCCAAGATAGAATTTTCCAAAGGTGTCTGCCAAGGTTGTATCCTAGGAAAACACCCAGAGCATAAATTTGAGAGAGCTAGTCATGAGAGAACCTCTGCACACCTCGAGTTGATCCACACTGATGTTGCTGGCCCATTCCCTCATATGTCCATGAGTCAGGACAAATATGCATTGACTTTCATAGATGAATTTTCCAGGTATTGCTGGGTTTACTTCCTGAAACACAAGTCTGAAGTTTTTGGCCTCTTCAAAGTATTTAAGGCTTTGGTTGAAAACCAATATGGGAGGAAACTCAATGTCCTCAGATCTGACAATGGTGGTGAGTATGTCAAGTCTGAGTTTATTCAATATTGTGCAGATGCAGGTATTCAGATGCATCATTCTATCCCTTACACACCACAGCAAAATGGTGTTGCTGAGAGGAAGAACAGATCACTGAAGGAGATGGCAACATGCATGACGGAGGCCAAAACTTTGCCACCAATGTACTGGGCCGAAGATATCAACTATGCAGCCTATATCTAGAATAGGGTGCCTCATAAACAAATTGATGGTATGACTCCCTTTGAAGCATGGAGTGGGCACAAGCCAGATGTGACCCATTTCAGGATTTTTGGCTCAAAGGCTTGGGCTAGAATTCCAACAGAGAAGAGGAAGGCTTTGCAGCCCCAAATCCAAGAGTGTCTATTTGTTGGGTACTCTAAAGATTCAAAAGGGTGCAAGCTGATAAATTTGAGCACAAACAAAGCCTTCATTGAAAGGTGTGTTCAATTTCAAGAAGAACCCCTAGCAGCAGTGGAAGTTGGAGAAGCCTCTTCACCACCAGATCCTATGAAAGTAAGTGAAGAGATTGTTGAACATGCTGATTCTGATATGTCTGATAGTGATGAGTTTATTGCAGATCCTAACAGCCCTACAAGGCCAAAATGGGCAGCCAAGACCATTCATGCAGCAGGAGAGCTAGCTGGGAATCCCAATGACCCTAGGGGGACTAGATCTCAATTTGAGAGTGCTCTATGCATGAAGGATCCTATGTTTACTGAGAAATGCTATCTGATGGTGGAATCAGATCCTCAGACATATGAATATGCAGCAGGAGATCCAAGATGGCAATCATCCATGAAGGAAGAGTTCATCTCACTCCAGAAGAGCAACACTTGGGAGCTAGTGGATCTTCCCCCAGGGAGGAAGCTAGTTCAGTGTAAGTGGGTGTACAAGACCAAATTTGCTGCTGATGGTTCACCTCTGAATTACAAGGCCAGATTGGTAGCCAAGGGCTACTCACAGGTTCATGGCATAGATTACAATGAGACCTTTGCACCAGTGGCAAAGATGGACTCCATCAGGCTAGCCTTAGCCATTGCAGCTTCAAAGCAATGGGAGGTACATCACATGGATGTAAAGTGTGCCTTCCTGAATGGAGATCTCACTGAAGATATACATGCAGTAGCCTCAAGGATTTTCTACTAACTCATCTCTTGTGTTCAGGTTGAGGAAGTCATTGTATGGGATAAAGCAAGCCCCTAGGGCTTGGTATGCCAAGATTGATAGCTTCTTGCTATCACTGAATTTTGTTCAGTGAAAATCAGATCCAAATGTCTATTTGAAGTTAATTAATTATTCATTAATGATCATTGTGTTATATGTTGATGACCTTCTCATTACAGGAAGCTCAAAGGATGAGATTGCTTCCTTGAAGGGTGCAATGAACCAAGCCTTCTCCATGATAGATTTGGGGCTCTTAAGCCAATTTTTGGGGCTTGCGATTGCACAAACCAAAGCTGGAATCAAGGTGCACCTGTCCAAATATGCCTGGAACTTGCTGAACAAATTCAAAATGAAGGATTGCAAACCAAGCAAGACTCCTTTCCTTCAGGAGTGAAGCTTGAAGAAGTTGATTCTTCACCTATGGTAAACAATACACTGTATAGGCAATTGATTGGATGTTTGTTGTATATTACACATACTAGACCTGATATTTATTATGCAATAAGTGTGGCTTATAGATACATGGATCAGCCTAATGAGATCCATTGGAAAGCAGCCAAAAGGATCCTTAACTTTGTTAAGGGAACAAGGACACATGGGATCTTCTATAAAGCAAAATCTGATCTTGATTTGATTGGATTTACTGACAGTGATTGGGCAGGTGATAGCACAGATAGAAATTCCACATCAGGATATGTGTTCATGCTTGTAGATGGGCCAATCAGTTGGTCAAGCAAGAAATAGAGTGCCATTGCACTCTCATCTACAGAAGTAGAGTACAGAGGAGTTGTTAATGCAACAACTCAATGTTTATGGTTGCAGGGTTTACTTGGAGAGTGTGCCTTCAAATCAGAGTACTGAAATACCATCTACTGCGATAACCAGAGTACCATTCGAATCTACAAAGATCCAGTTCAGAAGTAGAGAACCAAACACATTGAGATCCATATGCACTACATCAGAGAGCTTGTGCATGATGGCACCATTCACCTACTCTTCTGTTCATCTTCAGAACAAGTAGCTGATATCTTCACCAAAGCATTTTGTGAGAAGACCTTCAGCAATCTCAAATCACTACTGGGGATTGCTGATCATGCTGTGAAGCATGAGTGAAGACAAGATTTCCAAATTTTGTTTTGCAGTCCATGTTTAAGGGAGGATTTTCCCATGTGGTTTTTGCCTCTTTCCTTGTTTAAATGGACATGCAGTATGTAAAGGGTGACTAAGCCTTGTTTCTAGGCCCTATAATTTTCTGATATATTACTCATAAGTCAGGCTTAAGGGGGGGTGTTAGAATAATCAACCCATAGTTAGCTACCTTAGACAAAAATTTAATTATTTTTGTCTTATTTGCCTAGTTCATGTATCCCACCTTATGCAAGTTGTTGTTTGCCTATCCATAGTGGTAAAACTTGCCTATTTTGACTCATGTAGCGCATGGGAAACCTAAAGGAATCAATTTTGCTTTATTCCTGGTCTCCTAGGTGCCCTTCTGCTTTTTCTGCTTTATTGCCTGCTTTTTCAGTGCTTTAAGGCAATTGGGAAAGTTTGATTAGGTGAGGTTAACTAGTTTTTTGTCCTCCACATCCTCCACTCTTTTCTCCTTTGAAAAGCATGCATGAGTTGTCATTCCATCACTCTTTAGCTTACCTAAGTGCTTTTTCCCATTCGTGAGCTCCATGACTGATTTGGAAACTACTTTATGCACTTATGGGGGAATTGCTTAATTTTAGTAAGCATGCTTTTGACTAGATTCAAATTGCCTCATCATGCATTCGAATCTCCTATGTAATTATTTAATGCAGAAAACTATTATGTTACAGGTTTGGCTATTTTAAACTGAGTTAATACAGTTTAGTGTTCAGCTCCATTTTCAGTCTCTTTTGTGAGTGATTTTGCATGATCAATTGATAATTGTTGTGAGTAAAATTGTTCTATCACTGGGTTCAATTTCCACACCCCTTATGAACAATTGGGATCCAAACATGGTTGAAATAAAACCTTTGAATTAGGAAGATAATTATGCTCCATAACCAACACAAATCAACCACAATAGAAGAATGGTAAAGGTGGCCCTAACTCACAAAACAAAGGATTGAGCAAGGATAACCAAACTTAGGAAAACTAATCTAAATTGTAGGTAAATAAGGGTAATGGGAACTTAAAGGACATTTTAAAGTGTTGTGAGTTCCACAAAATACCTTACCACAACACTAATGAATGCCACTCAAAGTAGTCATTGCTTGAAAAACTAAAATCCTTATAATTAAAACATGGATTAGAATTTGAATTGGAAGCATTTACACTACCACTATAGGAGAAAGTTTACAAAAACCAACCAATACTCTATCCTATGAGAGAACACCAAAAAACAGGATATCATGTGAAACACCACAAGTTTTTGAAATTTAGACTCCCTTTTACAATGTCATTATTACAATTTCTTAACGGAATTCCTTGTAGCTACAATATAATTCAAGATCATGTCCCGGAATTCAGTTCTACGACGACATAGAGACATTATTTTAATGTTCATATAGTTGATATTGTCTCAACATCGAGTCCTTACCAACCATATGGGTCATCGCTACAATAGACAATTTGTCGGTGGAACATCGTACATGAGTCCACCTACCGACAACATAGATAATCAAAGTGCCAAAAAAATGTTTCTAAGATGTTGGATGTGCATTGCAATTGTGACAACCTGTGATCTATATTGTCCTCACTAATGTTGCATGAATGTCCCTAGCTCATCGAAATAGAGAAGATGTGCCAAGAATATATATATATATATATCATAAATACTATAGGGAATATGTCGGTAGGACTCCATTTTCATTGTATTGCCATGTCGATAGGATGTCCTAATTATGATGTACGTCCTAATAACAAATACTGACTTCTGTTGACTACACCAAGTAAACATCAAGATTGGGATTTATTGTCAAGTAAGCTTCGAAAGGATGGGTGCAGCCTCATCAGTAAATACCGATCTTGATATTTATGAGGGGAAATCAATAGAAGTTAGTATTTGACTAGAATATTTTGCAATCAAGTACACATACATGAAAGAATAATCCATACTTAGATAAAACAACCCAAGCCGAATAAAATTGCAAACAACCCAAGGTAACATTATGAACAGTACTATGAAATGTTTTTTTACAAGCTAGTAAATAAAAAAACTGCGCCCCTGTAACTATAACAACTACTAGTAATGTATGTGTCAACTTTTATTTTAAGAGAAGGCAATTACGTAGATTTTTGGTTGGGCACAACAGTCGAGGAGGATTCCACGAACAGGAGTAGTGGGTTGTGTTGGGCTACGATTGTGTAGACGCAACAGGCTCTCGGTTCATGGGAAGGATCCATGCAGTTGGGATCCATGATGGATGGGGGAGGAGGATTTTATCTTCCTACAGTGCCCCTGGAGGCTCACGCTCCTCAGGAAATTGAATAATTCAGGAAACTAGTAGCGACTCATGGAAAGAAATTTGCGTCTCCCAAGAAACAAAAGTTTGTCAATAAGCTCGCAGAGATCCCCTCGGTGGCTCTCCCCATGGCTAGATCTTGCAGACAGCCCTAAACCTTATCGAAAAAGGACTCATTGTCTAATTCACAGGCCTGTGGCCATCTCCAAGGGAAATAAAAGCATGAATTAAAAGGAATTGGAAATCCCTGATCAAGGATGAAACAAGCAACTTCTTCATTGGTAAAGTATTTTTCCTCTTTGTTTTTGAAAGTAAAGAAGACAAGGAACTCATCTTCAGAAACAAACCATAATTCATGGGGCCACAAGGACTGTATCTTAACAAATGGACCCCAGAATTTGACCCATCACAAGATGTCCTATCTGTAGTCCCATTTTGCGTGATATTGCCACATCTTTCCCTACATTGTTGGAGCTGGGAATCTTTTGAGGAAATAAGAAACACCCTAGGAAAGTTCATAGACATAACAGAAAGGTGTGATCAATACTCCTATGCCCGGATATACATAGAGGTGGATCTATAAGTAGAACTTCCGAAGGTCATCAGTCTCACAATAGTAGACTGGTCCCATATCCAAGAGCTTTATGAGCAACTCCTGTTCAAATGAAGACACTACATAGAATATGGGAACTTCACAAGGAACTGCAAAAATTAGGAAGAATAAACAACAAAGACAAGGAAAGAATCCCACAAAAATCAATAAAAAAGAAAGCAGGTGGAAAAACTAAATACATATCTAAAGCAAAAGAAGGAAAACAAGATCCTTCGGGAACAGGGTCTCAATATAATTCAAGGCCTTCCAAGATTTTGTAGAGACCACCGGAAGGACCATCAAATCCCTTGACCCTCTTGGACAATAATGAAGAATCCCACGAAGGTGATGAAACCCAGGAAGAGAAGGAGGAGGGAGAAAAACCCAAGAAACCAACTAGGAAAGAACATGAGATACTACCTGAACCCTCACCTCTCCCACTCTCAAATTATCCCACCAAAATCCAAGCCTCATGCCCATCTTATCCATAAATGGTCAAGAGTAGACCACATGAATCTATCTCCACCTTAGAAGAAGAGCCCTTTGAAAAATATGGTAAGAGACAAGGGAGGAAATCCAAGAGAAAGTTAAGGGAAGAAAACCTGAAAAACAAAAAAATGCAGGGAAATAAATCCACACTAGAAGGCTCCTTCACCAAGAACCCTAAGATGCAAAGAAACAAAGGAGGATCCTCCTACCACACCTAGAGTAAATAATGAAGTTGGTCTCTTGGAATTGCAGAGGACTAGTTAGTCCAAACAAAGTGAAAGTGGTAAAATATTTGTTAAGAATGGGCCCGATATATATTCTCCTGCTCCAAGAGACTAAAATAGAGGAAGAAGCTCTTATTTATGTTAGCATAGCTACATGAAAAAAAAGGAGGACACGTTGTGAGTTCCAGAGGAGCTTCAGGTGGTTTGGCCACTCTTTGGAACAAGAGTGACTTCACTCTTCTCAATTCCTTCTCAACCCAACATTAGATCTTCACAGAGCTACATCACCTTCCATCCAAGGTCAACATTGGTCTATTCAACCTTTACATACATGTGCACTACCTGGAAAAGAAAAAATGTTGGAACACTCTAGAAGGTTTCCTGGAGATCTATTCCCCCCCAATATAATACTGGTCGAGGACTTAAATCTGATAGGGTTCTCAGAGGAAACAAAAGGGGGCTTCTTTGTGAGAGACTATTTCAAATACCAGCTTGAAGACCTCATACTTCAATGGGACCTCATGGACATCAAACCTAAGCAAGGACGATACACCTGGAAAAACAAAAGAATGGGATTAAATCTTATTGCTTCCTGTTTGGATTGGTTCTTATCCCAAAGTTCTCCCCTCTTCGAAGGAAAACTACTGCATTCTCCAATTCTCTCTAACCTTGATTTTGATTATAAACCCATCCTACTATCTCTTCAAAATGTTGAAAAAATAGGGTCGATCCCCTTCTGATACAACCCTCAGTGGACCTCTACTCTTGGATTCTCTGATACCGTGGGAAATGCATGGGGACTACTAGTCTCCAGTTCCTCGATATTTGTATGGGAAAAAAAGATAAAAAATACCAAGGTTGCACCAAAGGAATGGGAGAAAACTAACAACAAGAATCCATCAAAGGCAAGGCAAGAAATGGTCTCCTACCTCCTTGCAACTCAATTGGATATGGAAAAAAATATCGTAGAGTCATATGATATGGACCACGAATTAAAATTAGAATCCATCACCTTTCAAGATTTTTGCAAGAAAGAAGAGTATTGGAGACTCAAATCCCACAACACTTGGTTAAAATATAGGGATATGAACATCGCCTTTTTACATAGGAAAGCAAAGGCTTGACAATATCAAAATCATATTAACCAAATTCATTTGGAAAATGGATAGATAGCCAAAGGCTAGGACCAATTAAAAGAGGAAGCACACAACCATTTAAAAAACCTCTTTCTTAAGGAAGGAGATGTAGATGAGGTCAACACTAGGGATTTCTCGGAGAACATCCATGCTCTGATCCTTCCCTCAGAGAATTAGGATCTCCTAAATCCCTTCTCTGAAGCAGAGATTATATCTGTGATATGGGTTATGGATCCGAACAAAGCACCAGGGTCGGATGGGTTCTCTATCCACTTCTATAGAGCTTGACAGAACACTATAAAGAAATATCTAATAATGATGATAAAAAAAATTTAGAAAAAATCCAAAATCAGAGGAGGAACAAACTCTACGTTCTGGGATTTAATTCCCAAGGAGACCAAACTAGTCTCTTTCACTCGGTTCAGGATGATCTCTCTTTGTAACGCCTCTTACAAAATTTGCTCCAAGCTAATGGCTAATCGATTAAAAACTCTCCTTCACAAGGTAGTCTCCTAGAATCAAGAAGGCTTTATCAAAGGACAACATATCCTAGACAATGTCATCTTAGTCCAAGAAATGATCCACTCCAGCAAGGAATGAAAGGAGAAAGGCATGATAATAAAAGTGGAAATGTCAAACGTGTTCAATAGAGTCAAGCATTACTTTTTGTATAGAGTTCTGGAAAAATTCAGATTCAACACTAAGTTTATCGGGAAAATAAAATATTGCATTGGGGGTTTGTGGATAACTCCCTATCAACGGAAGGCATGTCAAATTATTTAAAGCTACCCGAGGGATCAAGCAAGGATGCCCTCTCTCCCCGTTCCTTTATATTATGATTGTTGACTCTCTAAACAGGAATTTGAAGATGGAAATGATGGCTGGGAAACTACCAGGAATAAGAACGACTCAGGGAGTTGAGCCCATAAACCACACCCTCTTTTCTGACGACTCCCTCTTCTTAGGAGGAGCCTCTGGGAACATTGTAAAAGCATTCAAAAGAGTCCTTCACTCTTGCTGCGTGGGATCAGGTGGGAAAATTAACTACAACAAAATCTCCATTTATGGTTGGAACGTGGAACAAATGACTCTTTCAATAATTACAATAATGTTGGGAATGCAAGGATTTGACAAATGGGGAATTTTCAAGTACCTAAGACTCCCCATATCATTCGATGCATTTAAAGAAAATCAATGGAAGTAGTGGATAATAAGAAAAAGGCCAAGCTCAGTGTTTGGGGAGGACGATGACTGAATCACTCTGGGAAGCTTGTGATAATAAAATCAATCCTCTCCTCCGTCCCTGTATATCAGTCTTTCGTATTATTATCTCCAAAATCCTTTACCAAGAAAACCTCGAAGCATCTAGAAAGTTTTTTGTGGAAAGGGGGGAAAGGGAACCAAAGAAAATTCCACCTTGTCAACTGGAACATGGTTAGAAGATCCAAAAAAGAGGGAGGACTGTATATTCGAGACCCTCATTTATCAAACCTAGTAATGTGTGGTAAATTTGTTTATCAAACTCTATCCCAAAAAATCCATTGGGTTAGTCAAACTATTCAGAAAAAAGATCTTACTAGCTATGGAAGAATATGTTTGGATACCCATCCCCTTCCCAAATGAACTTATTTATGGAACCTGTGGATACAAGGGATGGAATTATTCCAACGCCAACTTCATTGGATCCCACGAAATGGGAAGAATATCCTTATTTGGATGGACATCATTCTTTGTCACCCTCCCCTTAATAACATCATTGAGCTAGATGGAATTCGAGAATGGACTCTAAGGAAAAAACTTAAAAACTTATTTGATATCTCAAGATGGTCAGCAGAAGGAATTTAGGATAATTGGATCATCCCTAAGGTCCCCTGGACCCTTTCTATTTCCAAGATATCCCTTATATACCATCTTTCAGGCTACGCTCCAAATCATATCTCAATCCCTAACAAGAGAGGGTCGAGGAGGACTGGGGAATACACTATTGGCCTAGGATATAAGCTTCTTGAAACATAAAAGTACCCCCACTCTTAGCAGAAGCTTTGGAAAATGGTTTCGATTCCTTTTGGTTTCCCCAAAGTAAATTTATTTTTTCTGGCTCCTTGGGCACAAAATATTCTGATTGGGGAAAATATGGTCAAAAGAGGCATTCTTGGCCCTCACTAATGTCCACTTTGTCGCAAAGCCTTGGAAACCATCAATCATGTTTTTTTCCAATGCAATTTCTCTTTGCAAGTATAGAATTTAATCCTCAAATACCTCTAGATCCCAACTCCCAACTCCACCAATATACCTCAAATCTTCATCTCATGGTAGAAAAGGTACCCTTCCCCTTTGAGACATAATCTGGTTTGGAAACAAATCTAGTTGGCTCTCCCTAAGTACATCTGCTGGAAGGTATGGATAGTCAGGAATAGAGCCATCTTGAGGACCATCTCTCCCAACCCAGTCCAAGTAGCAGGACAAGTTAAAGGAATTCTATTGGAAACCTTAAAAGCATCAAGAAAGAATATGGATTCCACTGTTTCCAAGAGAGAAAGAAATTGCATAGGGGATCTTCCCCCACTGGACAACCCGAACTTACTAAGTTGTCCATAATACACCCAATATTGGAAAATAAGATTGTTAAGTTTCAAATTTGATATATGGAGGAAAGATCAGAATAAAAATTTCCTTTTCTTTAATGGAGCTTCCAAAGGAAACCCTGGAGCAGCAGGTGTGGGAGGGGTGCTCTTGTCCCCTGAAGGAAAGACTGACATCAGCTATAACTAGGGGCTGGGGATCAAATCCAACAACTAAGCAGAAGCCTTGGCTCTTCTAAAAGGATTCCATCCATCCCTCCTCTTGGGTTACAGGGAAATTCTCATTTTTAGAGACTCCCTGATACTCATTAGATCTATAATACATGGGCGCACACTATGTAATGTTAAATTAAAATCCTATTTGGTGAGGATATGGATTTTGCTTCCTAAATTTGGATCAATAAAGTTCTGTCACATTTTAAGAAATCTAAATGCTGAAGAAGACAAAGCTACAAAAATGGTGTTACTCTCCCTATCGGATCACTCAACTCCATGATTTGGGGGCAGGAAATGCATCTAGCGCCTTAAACTCAGACCTAGGAGAAACCATAGCTACGCAATTGGACTAGGTGTTAAACAAAATTCCGCCTCAGCTCGCTCAATTTTTTCTACGGGATGGAAGTGGGAGTCTAACGCAGGATTTAAGGAACTTAAACTCCTGTAAACAGATACTTCAGGAGTTGGTGCAAACGTGCTGCGGATGGTGGATAAAAAAGACCCAGGGAGAATTACTTGCACGCTGAGATGGGTGCTCAGATATGCGGACAACCTGCAAACCAGAAGCTACGAGTAGGTGGATGATGAGGTGGAAGATACATATACGTAGGTTGGAAATCATAGGTAGGGTATGCTTCGAGCAGCTGGATGGTGTATGCTTTAGGATGGTGTAGTCTTACAGGAAGGTGTATGATTCGGGAAAGATAAAAAATGGTGTTAGCGGGAATGGAAATGTCTAAGTTGATCTTAAAAAACTATTTGGAATACTCAAGGATAGTGGACTATGTGTAAACTGCCGGATTTGACGTTAAGCCATGACCTATTCTTTTTAATAAAAACTTTTATCCATTCTCGTGAAAATAAAATATACCAACTACTAAGTATCAAAATAGTTTCCATCAAGAAGTTATACAAGTTTGGTTGATTTTTCCTTGAATTTAGAAGAAACGAAAATGTAATAATTTCAAAGATACCAAAAGTATGGCTTATTTAATTCTTACAACAAATAACATCTCCACTACAAAAGATTCTCATATAAAGAAAAGAAGAACAAATCCTAAGTAAGGGTTTTAGTGTCCAACAAAAATGGGGTTTTGTATTATTTTATTAGAGGCCCATTGTGGATATTTCCAATTTAATATGCTCTTGGATAATTACGACTAGATGAAGGAATGTGCATGAGTACCCATAAGGTGTAACTCAATTGGTCTAAGTGGAGTTTGGAGGGTTGATTATAGATGGGACGCTTCTAGATGTATTTTGATACCACCCCAAAAAGGAAATCACGCCATTTTATGGAAACAATAACTTTTTTAGGCACTCTTTGTAATATTGTGCATCTTGGATTTGTAAATGATTGAAGTTTATGTAGCAACCATTGATTATATGGAATTTAATCCCTTCCAAATTTGGGAGGCATTAGTTCAAGTATGGATCACAATAATACATTTGAAGAGAGAGAAGTTAACTAAAGTCTTTGTATCATTTTCTGTACAAGGAAGTGTTAGTCAAATGGTTGGAATTTTTAACTAGACTTTCAAATTATTTATACTCACATAGGATATGAGATGGCCAATATGGTCTTGATCAATCCTATAATTTTTCTGATTGCGTCCACAGTCTTATGAGATGGCTAGTTGTAAGATGTTTTCCTAAAAATCCTTCAAGATATGTCCGATAAAGATATGTTGTGTAAAATGTTTTGCTAAAAATCCTTCAAGATATGTCTGATAAAGATATACATGGTGAATATCCATAACATCCAAGAATAATTCAAATTAATTAATCCACTCTTGATGGCTTGAACAAGTGGTGCATCCACAACAATTATTTTCGACCCTTAATTGAAAGAAACAAAATATGTTTGTAAATAACTTTAGCAATCTTTGATGTACGTAACAAATAGTGAATTTCTGGAATGTATAAAACTCATTTAGAATCAAAATTTACAGTATGAAAACAAATGAATTTGAATAAGTTTACTCCATAAAAGAGAGGGTGGGTGGAGAAACAAATTCAAACACATAAACCGCAAGCACCAAAGTTAAAAGTATTTACCCAGTTTATCTAGTAGTAAAGGCAGAGTTATCCATTCCAGCTATTATAGGAGCCGATCTACCCACATAGGCATATGCAGATTGAGATATTATAGTGCTAGTAGTTCATTTCCTAGTTAGAGATCCCAATATAGATGCATATCCTTTAGTTTAAGACCTAGAAGCTTACCTAGTCTCAGATTCTCTAGTCAGAGTTGATCTAGAACTAGTAAATGACCCCTAAACAAAGACAGAGGCAAAGGACATAGAGGAATAAGTCCCATATACATCGGTATCACTATGGCCCTATTTTGTACATAAGGTCCCTTAGCGTTATGCTTCAGTATAACCAATTACACCACCAGAAGCTGAGGCATAACTAGTTTTGTGGATCCAGGCATAGAGATCATGCTTTTATGACCAACAGACCAACAAAACTTGATTTCCCTAATTCTCTTTTTCTAGTAAGGAACTTGAAAAATGGACAACTTAAGCTAAATGGGATTGAAATGCAAAAAAGTTTCTCTAATTCTCATCTCGATTGAAAGGAATGGAAGAGTCACTCATGTCAGCACATGGATTTTCAGCTTGACCACACATGTAATTCTAATCTAGATTGAAAGGATTGGAAGAGGAAATCATGTTAGCACATGGATTTTCAACTTGACCACATGTAGGGACATGTGGTCTTTCCATGGGGGTGGCATCATGCAACCTTAATATTTGTTTCATTTATCCCCCCCTACAGAGTCATATCCTTCATCCATTGTGAAAATGATTAACTTTGGTGGACATATACATCTCAAAAGGATAGATCTAGTGAAAGAATTATGGATTCTATCCCCTCCCATACCCTGAACATTATGAAGGAATTCAATTAATTACACACACTATGGATTTTTTAAGGTGGTGAATCACAGAGCAAGGATGAGATGAAATATGATTTTAAAAATAGGTTCTCTTATGTCTTATCTTCCTTGGCCTCCAATATCGATGGAAAGAGGGATTTAAATTTTCACTTCTTTGGGGATAAAATTATAAATTATGACATTTGTTTCATAGTCAGCTTCAAGGGAGTATATTCTCAACAATTTATTATTGTTGGAAAGCATACAAGCTTGGAAATGATATGGAGGTGGTATAATTATTAGATTTATTGTTAATCTCTTCCCTTCAGGATTAGAATGGATAGTGATGGTTGGGTAGATAATAAATATTGTTGCACTTGTCATGGAAATTGAAGGTATTAGAAGAGCCACAAGAGTCTCAAGATCAAATTTATCTCCCTTCGGTAGGACCTACGGAATTAGGAACAACATCTGAAAGTATGGCTGGAGGAAGAAGATCTAATTTGAGTGGTAGATCACGGGGATATCTAGACCCAAATTTCTATCCTAGCTTCTAATTTCAAGCAACATGAAGCTATTAACACTGAACTAGAGGCCACAATCCTAGAGTAGGAAAGGACCGTGAAATACTTGCAATTGAAGCTGAAGGAAACAGAGCCTATTGTTGAATCGTCCTCTTTACAACAACCGGTGAAGATCGAAGGTCAGGTTCCCTGGAATTTTTACTAGGCTCTTTTATTTTTTGTCCCTATAGATGGATGTAGGACAATGGAATATCTCTAAAAAGTCCAATGTTGAACATTTTGAATATAATCAAGGGCCATTACATTAGGGGCTCAGGATCCTTGATAGCAATAGAGATGATTTTGTTGATTTTGATCATGCAAGTGCTTTCCCATATATATGTATTTAACACACCTGTATGTATGTAGTTTTTCAAGTCTCGATGTTTCATAATTTATTATGTTGGATTAACAGTTTTTTGGCCTATATAAACAATGATATATGCTTCTCCTTACATATATTTACACTATGAAAAGTGTTTTTCAAAATATATGAAAACTCTATTGGATATTATTTTTTGATATATGTATCCAACACACCTGTATGTGTGTAATTTTTCAAATCTCCATGTTTTGACAAACTTTTATTATTTTGGATCAACATGTTTTTGGCCCGTCTAAACAACGATATATGCTTTTCTATTATAATAAAATACCAAATCAGTTTGTTTTCTATCTCATCCCTTTCATTGAATATTTGGTAATAGTATTATAATTTGAATGCCATTTAGACCTTCAAGCAGATGTTCTAATAATGTTTGCAGCAAATGAATGGATAACGAAGATACAAAGTAAACAAAACAAACCACACAGGAAACAAACACGAATTGCTCGAGAATTTACAGTATCATTCACAATAATAATATCCAGTGTTGCAATAGTTTACATCAAAAAATAATTTGAATCAATTAGGGATGGACTCGAATCTATCCGCTGGATGTGACGGTATCTAACTGACCATCTAACTCATGGTGACTCAATCAATATCAGAGTCCAATATATCAGCTCCTAGATGTCCAACCAACTCAATCAATCAGTGATAGCTAGTTAAATCAATGCAACTGAGTGTGGTAGGTGGGAAAAAGGCACCTACTCCACATGTAGCCATGCATTATCCATACAAGGCTTGCGCTAGCTAATTGATTGTGAACTAACTGAAAGTAATTGGGGGATAACTAAGACTGACTAGTACTAACTCCAACTAACTAAAGTAGGTTGGTGCTGGGACTCCCAGTGGCTCCTAAAATGTAGGAATTGGTCTAGGAGGCGCCCAAATTGATGCATGCACATGTAGTAAGTGGCAGTTAACCTCTAGCAGTGTTGCCCACACTCCAGTGACTAGTACATGTGGCCCCATTAGGTTAAGTGGACCTAATTGCACTAGTGGACCCAAATAATTAATTAAGGTTCCTAAGTTAGTTTAAATTAATATAATAGACCTTTGACCAAGGGAGGATTAATAATCCTAAAACCCCCCCTGAATCCTAACTTGGATAACTGTGGGCCCTGGTAAAAAGACCATAGGTCACCCAAATACAATATAAAATATAGTAAAAAATGTTGCTTAATACAACCGAGGAAACAAGGGAAAAATTCATGGGAACCCCCCCCTAAAAAAGAACAGGAAAATAACAAACTGCAAGCTATCTTTAGAAGAAAGAAGCTTCCTCCTTAGAAAAATAACTTGAGCAAAAGCACTGCTGCAAATTTGCATCTCTATGCAGCAGCATGGTCCATCAATCGACCTCTCAATGTACTTCTGAATTGATGACTCTGTTTGTCTCTTCTGGATGGTGAAGGTAGGGAATGATCAAGTTTCTGCTTCTATGGGCCATGTAGCCGATCATTCACCATCATCAAGTAGCACCGACCTAGAAATTTTCTACACCATACTGTAGAGAGCGAATCCATGAGAGATAGTGCAACATGCTCATTCTGATACTGGGACCTTGTTCTTCTTCTGTCTTCTGGATCTCCAACACCACTTCCAAGTGCATCAAGAAGCTTTTGAGCCCATCTGGGTTTAGGATTATGATTGGTAATAGGTACTGGATCTGAATCTAGAATCTCTTGAGATTTAGTTTCAATAACAGGATCATGATGAATGTGATCTTCTTCAACTAAATCTGAAACATGTAGCACATCATCATTATAAAAAATAGGTGGATAAATAGTTATACCTTCTTGTGCTGCTGGAGGAGTATCATGCAGTTGATCTTATTTGAACTGGACACTTCTTTCAATGAAGCATCTTTTGGTTGCAACCTCCATAAATTTGTAAGATTTTGCATCTTCTGCATATCCCAACAGAATGAATTCACTACTTTGTGCTTGGAAGGCCTTCCTCTTGTCAAGTGGTATTCTGACCCAAGCTTTGGAACCAAAAACTCTCAAATGAGAGACATTGGGCTTATACCCATGCATTTCTTCGAATGGAGTGACCCCAACCATTGACTTGCGGGGTACCCTATTCTGCAAATACGAAGCACAGTTTACTACTTCATCCCAAAGAGAAGGAGGTATATGTTTGGCATGGAGAAGGCATGTTTCCCTCTCTTTTAGTGATCTATTCTTCCTCTCAGCCACACCATTATGCTGTGGTGTGTATGGAACTGAGTGTTCCATTTGAATTCCCTTTGATTCACATAAAATATGGAAATATACTTTGATGTACTCTCCTCCTTTATCATATCTTATTGACTTGATCTTCTTATTGAAATTGTTCTCAACCATAGCATTAAAAACTTTAAAAGTATCAAAAAATTATGATTTTTGTTTCATGAAGTAGATCCAGCAGTACCTAGAACAATCATTAATAAAGGTGAGGAAGTACCTGCAACCATTAATGAAGTTTGTGGGAATAGGTCCCACTACATCACTATGTATAAAATCAAGTGTAGAGGTAGCTCTATGTGCCTTCCCAACATCATACTTCTTTTCTGGATGCTTACCTACCAAGCAACCAACACATACTCCATCTGAAGTTTGGATGGAGGGAAAACCTTCAACCATTTTATCATTGTGGAGTAGCTTCAGATATTTGAAATTGAGATGGCCAAATATCTCATGCCAAATATTACTGGTGTTGTTAGCATGAGACAATAAATTTGTAGGAGGAGAAATAGGTAAGAAATGTGAGAACTCATAAGCGTTGGTAGAGTGATTTGCAATACCTTTCACTACAAGCTGTCCAATGGATTTTTCTGTAATCTCAACTGTCTCTGAATCAAATGTAACTCTCTTGGGAGAGCTTGTATGAGCCACATGATAAACATATAACATGTTAGAAGCAAGGGAGGGCACATATAAGGCATTCTTGAACTCACCATGCTTTGCTCTAATTGAGCCCCTTCCTTCTGCTGGAATCTGGGAATCATCTCCCATGTGAATGTTAGGCCCCTTTGATAGTGAGAGGGTAGAGAAGGATTATTTGGGAGCAACCATGTGGTTGGAAGCTCCAAAATCTATTATGTATGCTGAGGATGGAGAGATAGTTGCTTTCAAAGCATGACACCTTTCAGTATCTTCTGTCTGTGGTTCTTCATCAGGCTTCTTTTCTCTTGGGGAAGCAATGTATGCTACTTGAGAAGAGCTGTCGTTTCATCAAGTTCCTTCCTAATACAATGATCTTCAAGTTGGTACCCCTTTTCACAACAGGGACATAACTTCTTTTCAAACTTCTTCTTCTTAGAGCTGGAGGCCCCTTTGGAAGTTTGGTGATTCCGTTTAGGCTTCGAATCAACTGCTTTTGGCTCCTTCTTCTTTTATTTCCATTTTGCTTGTACTTTGGAAGAGTTAGTAACTAGGAGATATTGATCTTTGGAGGTCTTGCTAACTCCCATTCACATCAACTTGTCTTTCTCCTTGATTAAGGAATCAAAAAAAGAATCTAATGAATGAACTTTCCAATCAGGAAAGCTTTCCCTCTTGGAATGAAATATGGAAACAAATACAGAATACTCGGGGCCTAGTTTGCTGAGTATGGAAAGGAAATTCTGCTCATCCTTCCTCTCTATTCCACAATGTCTGCATTAAAGTACCAGAGACTTGAATTTAGTAAAGAATTGCTCAATAGTCTCAAAACTGATGGGATGTAAAGATACCAACTCATTCTCTAGAATGCGTCCCCAAAGCTCATCTTGTTTGTTAAACAAGCTACCAAGATTCTCCCAGGATTCTCTGGGAGTCCTCAAGCCTTCTAGGTGGAACAGGAGATCTCTGGATATATAAATACATAAGTACCCGAATGCTTCATCACAATGGTTCAGAAACTTGTTCCTTTCAACTGGTTGATGAGGCTCAGGCTCCCATCCATGTATGATCATGTGGTAGCCATGCTTGTGCAAGTTCAATTGCTTATCAATCCTCCAATCAAGATAGTTGGAAGTTGTTAGGATCAGTGGTTCAGGAGTTTGAGAACTCATAATTTCTCCAGCTGAAAGACTGAAAAAACTTCAGACAAGCTACGTAGCACCTGTCAATTGTTACTGTAAAACACACTAAAACATATGAACTGTAACAAATCATGATTTTCCTCCTAACATGAACATGTTTTTAGGGTCTGTCACACCCTCTCCGCTGCTCTGAATAAATCCAAAGCTAGCAAATCATCATATGGGAATTATGTGGAAGCCCAGTTGCTTCTGATGTTCGATGGGGAGAAATAAGCATGAAACCTTCCTGAGAAGGCTCTGATACCATATTAGAATTTGAATGCCATTTATATATTCAAGCATATAGTTCTAATAATTTTTGTAGCAAATGAATGGAGAATGAAGATACAAACTGAACAAAACAAACCACACAGGAAACAAACAAGTATTGCTAAGGAATTTACAGTATCATTCACAATAATAATATCTGGTGTTACAATAGTTTACATTGGAAAATAATTCAAATTAATTAGGGATGGATTTGAATCTATCCACTGGATGTGACTGTATCTAACTGACCATCTAACTCATGGTGACTCAATCAATATCAGAGTCCAATAAATCAACTCCCAGATGTTCAACCAACTCAATCAATCAATGATAGCTAGTTAACTCAGTGCAACTTAATGTGGTAGGTGGGAAAAGGCGCCTACTCCACATGCACCCATGCATTATCCATGCAAGGATTGCACTAGCTAGATGATTTTGAACTAACTGAAAGTAAGTGGGGGCTAACTAATAATGACTAGTACTAACTCCAACTAATTGAAGTAGGTTGGTGCCGAGACTCCCATTGGCTCCTAAAATGTAGGGTTTGGCCTAGGAGGTGCCCAAATTGATGCATGCACATGCAGTAAGTGGCAGTTAACCTCTAGCAGCATTCCCCACACTCTAGTGACTAGTACATGTGGCCCCATTAGGTCAAGTGGACCTAATTATACTAGTGGACCCAAATAATTAATTAAGACTCCTAAGTTAGGCTAAATTAATCTAATAGACATTTGACCAAGGGAGAATTAATAATCCTAACAAATAGTTCTTGACCCTTTGTTCCACTTTATGAATCATACTACAACCCTCTAAAGCATTGGGAAATCACATAGAAAGACAAGACTAATATTCACTTGGATTCATGAGCCTGAATAATTACACAATTCATTCTAATTGTGTATCGAGTCTATGGATTTTTATGAGCATTCTATGTAGCGTAAGACTTTAGGTCCTATTGGGTTTTCAAACTCAAAATGTTGACGAGGATTCTTGTGCCACATGGAAATTTCGTTGTTTGTGAAATACCCTACACACAACTTCAATTCTACCCCCTGTACTCAGATCAAAAAAATTATTGAAAGGGATTTAACCCTCAAAGTTTTGCTCGTGATTATATGGAACTCAAGAACATAGGGTCATATATTTACTCAGCTTCCCTAACTTGAACATTGATAGAGCATAATTAAACCCTGTATTTGGCCTAGGGGAATATCTATACGACTCTAAAAAAATGATTGACATAAATGCATTTGGCCCAACCTTCCAGATGAACTTCTATTATATAATTCTCTTGAATGAATTACTCAAATCAAACATAGATATATGAATTTTTTAGTTCCTCAATTATTTAAGTCATATCAAATATAAATATATGAATTTTGCAATTCCTCAATTTATAGAGTTTTGTTCTACTTTGTCTAGATGTATGGGTTCAATATTGTATTAGTTTATTGGAAAGGACTAACAACCAAAAACCACCTTGGAAAAATTATTTATCTATTGCACATTTATGAAAGGAGGAAAACTCCATAGTTATATACTAAATAGGAGCACAATATTGTTCAAGGAGTAAATACATATAATGCTCACTACATTTCCCTTAAAGCTTGGTAGCATTCGTCTTATCTGGTTTCTATTTTTGAATTTATATGCTAAAGTATGATGGCTAGAGAAGGGGTATGTATGGTTTGGAAACAAATTTGAAGTTAATGTTGTAAGTTTAAAATGGTTTGCATTACCTCACCCAATGTTTAGTGACCGTTTCTTTTTATTGGTTTGTTGTTCTTTGAGAGATGATCATGACTGTTTAACTGCAAAATGTGGTAGTCTTTTGATTGTGAGTTGGTGAGAATGAGAAACATGAAAAAGCAATATGAAGCAGAACAACCCCATCACTGGAAATATCTTGATGAATATTAACATCAACATAACCTTGCTACAAATGTGCCAAATTGTCATGTCCACAGAAGCACATGGAACTCATATCTTGGTCAATTCTACATTCTATTGCATAAATCTGAGCGTAACAACTTGATTGTGCTAAATTTTTCAAAGGAGAAGTGTTGGTTGATATGAAGAAATCCAAAAAATTTGGGACTTTACAATTTTTTTTTCTCAATCTTCCTTGAGTATCAAAATCTAACCATTTGTTTTTCTTATCAAATTCTATGTTGTATATCTATTCAACAATGTTTGTATTACAACATGTTTTGCATGCCAGTCTCTAGGTATGCGGTGATAAGATAAACAAATGAGAGAAATTACTTTGATGTGTGCATTCATTGGTATTTAACAATGAATTATATGTGGGTTCCAAGGTTTTGTGAGGCTCCAGTTGCATGAAAGGAGTAGTGCACCTTTTAAACAAATAAGAGGACATCGACAAGTTTTTTTACACTTGTCTAGTGTTCATGATTTTTTGTATGGCCTTTTATACATATTGTTTGTGAAAATAGATTGGTTTGATCATACATCAAACCATCACTCATGTTTATTTTTAACAGAAACCTGGAAAATGTTATATTTATATAAAGGATGTTAACAAACATGCTTACAAAAAGGGCCAAAGCCTGCAATTCAACCAATTTATCCACACAAGACTTGGACTGTCTATGCTATATACAATGAGAAAAAACTTGCTTCTGTGCCAAAAAAAACAACAAACTTGCTTCTGTGCCACCCGCACCTGCCTCCCTAGGATTGCCTTTCGAGGCACTGTAAAAAAAGAGAGGTGTAATTTTTACTCAGCCGCCAATGAAGGAGATCTTCTGGATTTTTCTTTATTTACCAAGAATGAAGCTCGAAAGGAGATTTGGTTTGAAGAGAATTCCAAGTAAGAATATATTGGCACCAATTGAGTTCTTTAGGGTTGAGATCCTCTGAGTGAGGGAAATGAACTTGTTTTGTATTCAGTTTTTTGCTAATCAAGTTTAAATCTTTGAAGGCAGCTCGCTGAGGGTATGCCTTCTTGTTGTAGAAAATAAGCCTATTTATGGCAAGCTAGATTTTCCAACAAATATTTTTCGGGACAATATTCTAAATTCTAAGAAGAGTCTTATTTTTTTCTATTTTCCCCGGATAACAACTTTTCCATTTTGCAATCAGGTCGATGATATTTCCCAGAGGAGAGAAGTTCCTTACTATAGAGCCTGGGAGGAGCTTCCAGAATTGGATAGTAAAGGGGCACTCTAGAAAGAGGTGAGGAGAGGCTTATTCTTGTGCAAGACAAAGATTACATTTGGAAGGTCCATGTGACCCCCGTTTTCTTAAATTCTCTACATTTAAGACTCGCTTATTTTTTTCCAAGAGCCAAAAGAAGATGTTGATCTTGGGGATAGTATCTTAGTTCTATACTTTCCCCCAAATTATTTGTTGGTTTCTTCCTCTTCGTTGTGTCAACACCTAACATCCTTCTTTGACTGAGTATAGGTCTGATTTACCCCAATCTCTAGCATCACGAGCTCTAGTATTGAGAGGGGCAACGCCATAAAGAAGGGGAGAGAAAAAAGCGTAGTCCCTATGGAGGTGGGGTGGGGGTTGCACATTTTTCCAATTGATCAATTCAACCCCAATACATGAGACCGCTAGATATTTAAGTTTTTTGATGCTGTGATTTTGCATCCAACTTTATAGGTTGTGGAGATTTACATTTGAATCTAGGGGAGGGCGTCCCGGAATAGATTTTGGTCAGATATTGATTTTACTGCCATTCCCTGGTATCCATTATAGGTTGTCTTTAGTTAGGCCAACATAACTTTTACAAAGACTCCAAATGGATGTTCCTTTACTTCTTCAAGGGAGATCTAAGCAATTGGATCTCTTTTTCTTGATCTATTTTTTCCTAATGACCTACTTCCACTAGTCATTTCCGCTAGTAACCATCCTCCAAACCAGTTTTTCTCCCAAAGCGTTGTTCATTATTACAAGATCCCTGATCTCCAGACCTCCATTGCATTTGTCCTCCAAGACAGTGTCCTTGTTTACCAGATTGAATTTTTTTTCCCGTAGTCTTTCCACCTTGGCACAAGAACTTCCTAATCTCAATGCTAAGGATATTGATTAATGAATTAGGTGCTACAAAGATTGCGTAGGAGAAAATGGGGTAAGAAGCCAAGATGAATTTTATGAGGATGACCTTTCCTGCTAAATTGAGCCAGATTGTGCTCCAAGCCTTTATTTTCTTTTTCAGCTTCTGAATCAGAGGGATCCAAATCGAGGCCGTGCATTTTTTATTTAGTATAGGAACCCCCATATATATAAAGGAAGTCCATTGAAGATTGACCTTGATTCCCAAAATAACAACTATTTCATGGAGAGTGATGGGATTGCTATTACATCCATACAACCAAGACTTATTGGAATTGATTTGACTTCTAGAAAATTTGAGAAAGAGATCCAGAGTAATTTTGAATCTCTTGGTGATTTGGGTCGATGCACTACCCAAAAGGATTGTATCATCAGTGAACTGAGTATGATTGATGGGTTGGACGTGTCTGGAGAAGCTGATTCTAGGGATATTTCCTTCATTCTTCAGTCTATTGAGTCTTTTGTTGAGCAAGTCTTCTACAAGAATATAGAGAAAGGGGGACATTGGATAGCCTTGTCGAATTCCTCTTTGTGCTTGAAAGAAAGTGGTTAGTCGACCATTGACTAGGGGAGCAATCCAAGGTTCTCTTATACACGATTTGACCCATCTTATAAAGTTGGTAGGGAAACCATAATTTTCCATAACTTGAAATATATAAGAGTGCCTTATTCTATCAAAATAATTTTCAATATCTAATTTAATTGCCATACCTTCTTCTTTGCGACTCTCGCTTGAATGAATAGCTTCCTGAACCAGAAATATGTTGTCGTATACCTACCTTCTAGTGATGAAACCTCGGTTTTCAGAAATGAGATGCGGGATTAGCTTCTTGATTCTATTGGAGATGAATTTAGAGAGAATTTTGTAAGAAGAGTTGCACAGGTAAATAGGTATGTATATTTTGATGGTCGCCGCGTTCTTCTCTTTAGGAATTAGAGCTAGAAAGGTAGAGTCTGTGGATCCTCCTATCATATCTTTGGATTGGGTTGAAATTATCATTCTTACTAAATATGTTTTGATAATGTGCCAACATCTTCTATAAAATATAATGGGAAACCCATCCAGCCCCGGATCCTTGTCTGGATGCAAAGCCCAAACTGCCTTGTGGGCCTCAGCAAAGGAGATAGGATGAGTAAGACAATCTAGATCTTCCCTTATTAATTTAGGAATTTCATTGCTTAGGGTGATCATTCCCTCCTGGGAGACATTATCCTCACTAGAATACATATATTCAAAATGCTCTTTTATCTCCCTCCTTATTTGCTTGGGATCATATATTTTTTCTCCATTTTCTTTCGATATCTCCTTTATTGTGTTCTTCCTATTTCTCTCTTTGCATTGATAGTGGAAGAACTTAGAGTTCTGATCTCCTCCTTTCAACCATAAGCATCTGGATTTTAGGCGAATTTCTGCTTCTTCCCTTCGTTGTATGGATAATATTTTTTTGTCCACTTCTTTTTCTTTCATCAACACTTCTTTGGTAGATATTTTTTCCTACTCGAGATTTTGATTGCGTGTTAAAAACCAAGATTTGAGCTCTCTTTTAACATTTATTAATTTTTGTTCCCAAATGAATCTCCGAGATCCGTGATAATACTTTTTCCAAGCTTGAGAAATGATATAAAAAAAACCTTGTTCTCAGATCCAAGTTGGAGAAAAATTTAAGAGAAGAGGGCCCAAGTTTCCAATCGGTTGAAGAGAAAACAAAATTGGCCTATGATTAGAAGCAACAAAGGATAAAAGTCTAGTAGCCAACAAAAATGGCTTATCTAGGAAATATGAGCTTACCAAGATTCTCTCTAAGTGTGTGGCGATGTGTCCAGGTCCAATGCATTTATTGCTCCACATATATTTGTCTCTCTTAGGTTTGATTTCAACAAGCCACCAGATATTCATTATATCCTCTAATATTTCCCCGAAAGGATCTCTCACTTTGGATCCTCCTTTTTTTTTCCTCTGGGGAGATGGTTGCATTAAAGTCCCCAGCAATGATGCATGGAAGATGCATTTTGCCATGTCTTTTTTGTTCTAGGTGGATCCAAAACTCTTCTTTGGTTCTGTGAATTGTAGGACTATATACATTCCCGATCCAGTATATCTCCTGGGTTTCTAGACATTCCCAACAAAAAACCAGTGACGATTGTCAATTGTTGATTTAAATTTAAAGAATTTTTTATCGCACCAGGTTAACATACCTCTTGATGCTCCTTGAGAACTTATTGCTTTACCTTTGCCATTCTTCCAAATCTTCTGAACGACGGCCACATTTTATTCCTCTTGCATTTTTTTCCCCTAGATTATGAGGATGGAATTTTTTTCTAAATATTTGAATCTTTTAATGGTTTCAATATTTTGGTTTCCTCCTAGACCTCTGCAATTCTAGGAGACAAGATTCATTATTTCCTAATGATTGATGGTACTACTCTATTTTTTTTCCCTTCCTCCTACTGTCCAACTTGTTTTTCTGAAAGGTAAGACTTAACTAGATGGTCTAGACTTGATTATTTCCCTGTCGCTTTTTCCCTAGCTGTTTCTTGTTCTCTGTGAAATTTGTTGGGTTTCCTTCCTTTTTTGATTAAGGGCTATGCTTCCTCTTCTTTGCTTTCTGATGTGTCTTCTATCTGTGCCTTTTCTCTAGATCTCGTTACAGATCCACCTGATTTTTGAGATGATTTTGGACTTACTTTGACATAGGATTGTTGTGGGAGTGTGGGTTCATAGCTTGCTTCTTGCCTGATTTCTATTAACACTGGTCCATCCTCCTTGTTTTCCTGGAAATTATCTTCCTTTTCCACTGTTGCTACTTCAAATGGCTCAGATCCTTCTGAGGCCAAGGCTTGAAATCTATTTGCTATGACTTTCTTATTTTTTTTGGGTATTTTCCTGACTGGTGCTTGTTTTGTTCGCTTTTCCCCAGCTGACATCATTCCATTCTTCTCTTGGGATATCTCCTTCTTACTGGACTTTATTTTGATAAGACTTTGCAAAATGCCCATATTCATGGAAATCCTTGCACTTGAAAGGTATTTTCTCATAGTCGATAGTTTGGAGGTGGCTCCATCCTTCCATAGATAGGTTGATTGCTTCTGGAAGACCATTTTCCAAATCTACTTCTACACATATTCTTGTGTAGGAGAACATTGGATTTGAGATATTCATCATTCCAACAGTGGAGCGGTAGGTGCGGAAGCTTGACCCATACTAGGACTGAGGAGGGGATATCCTTTTACGGGTCAAAGGATAAGTCCCACTTGTTGAGGTACATGCCTCTTGGGCCCATGAAATATTGTCCATTCTTGAAGATTAAGTCTCTATCTTCTTTTTTTTCAAAAAGAAAAACAGATAACCCTTGCCCACATAAATTTTTCCAAACATCTCCCTATATCAGGGGTCGCTAGTTTTTATTCAGCCATATTTGAATAGAAAAGGGGGATGTCTAGAGGCCAATGAAATGACCGACCAAACCTTTTTCATGGAGAGCTACATCTTTGAACTTAGATGCTAAGCAAGATATCTTCACATTCGACACTTCTGCTCTTTTGAAAAATCGTGAATTGCCTAGCGAAGGATTGACCGAAGGCCAAGAAGCTACTATTATACGCAAAAATTCCTTATGGAAGGCTCATAGATCATCCAACACTGGGTCAGGTGGTTCCATGGGAGGAAGGCAGAAGAGAGCAGACGATGATGCAGGACTCAACAGTAGCAGAACCCTAGCGACAACTTGGACTGGTGAAAACACATCATTTTGTTCCTTTATCACACTAACGATCACTCATGTTACTCTCAAAGGGGTGATAGTAAAGACGATGTTGGTTTCATTGGCAGTAGAAAGTCAAGAAATAAGGTGCCAGAGAAAAAACAAATATTTTCATATATTTGTATGTCACACTAAGCTATATGAAGCTTAGATTTAGGTACAAGTGTATTTTCTGTATTTACTCCCTTGATGAATATGTTGAAGGGAAATAGTGGAACATGGA
This sequence comes from Pseudotsuga menziesii, assembly GCA_001517045.1. NCBI lineage: Eukaryota > Viridiplantae > Streptophyta > Pinopsida > Pinales > Pinaceae > Pseudotsuga > Pseudotsuga menziesii. The sequence goes on along the minus strand of LPNX010135467.1, from coordinate 50,189 downwards.
AAGGCTAGATGATTGTCATTCTTCAAGTAAATTTTAGCAGATAATAAGTATTTTTTTTGATGTCAATGAGAACTAAACATTTAGGTCGATGCATAAACAATTCACAACACTTCTAAACACTACAAAGAGGATCGATGTCAACTTTTCTAGAGTAGAATAATATGCATGTGTTGTTGGCGCAACCCACCAACAAAGCCTCGTCGATAGGGTTTCCCACTCTGTCGAAGCCCAACCAACGCGATCTCCCTGAGCACTGGCCCAGACAGGTTTGACCCTGCCTGAAAACACCCATAGAGCAGATGAAGTCTCACCTAAGATGTCGAGGGAGAGCTATCGAAACCAAGTTGCCGGTAGTAAGAAAGGAGGGCATGGAATCAATTTACATTCATAATCAACAGCTACTTCAGAAATAGCATCACATCATTCATTGCAGATTTATTATCATAATCAGTAGATGGCTAATGGATTGCATTACTTCATTCATCGCAGTAGTAACAATCATTCATATAATAGATACAATAAATATCCATCATTATCATCACAGATCATAAAAACAAGAAAGAAATAAGAGACAAAAGCACTTTAGGGAAACATCCATCATGTCATATTACTTCCGCAGGATAGTTTCACAATATGCAGTACGTCTCCATAGCAGGAGACTAAAAACAAATCGACACATACAGAGCCAAAAAACCTCTCACAATAGACACAAATGCACAAAGATACCCAAAAATACAAGTTCTTCCCCATAATTCTCTCTCTCTGTCCTCATCAAAAGTATATATCCCCCAAAAGTATATCTCCCTAAAAGTATATCTCTACTATTGCAACTCTAGCTCTATATATAGGCTTGTTCCTTTACATCCAAGGTCCACTTGTAACTAAATTCTAACAAACTAGTCACCTATATCCATAAAATGTGGTCAATCGGTACAAAATTGCATAAATAATTCCAAAAACGGTTAGTCTTCCATCTATCGCGTTGTTGTGGTCCTTCACGATGGCCTGTGAGCTTGCACAGCTTCCATGGTGCTGTGCAAATCACTTACCCAATACCACTACGCAACTCACTTATCCAATACCCCTGCACAGCCTCCGTGGTGCTGCACAACTCACTTACCCAATATCTTGTGGCTCGTCCTCGAGCCACGTTAGTTTGACAAGATGTACTTCGTTGTCTTGGCCTTGAAGTCCTCAAATTGCTGCAAGATCTCTTGAACCTGGAGCTGAACACGTTCAATTGTATCCCGATAATTCAACATGTCCTGCTTCAATGGGTGCTCCTAGCCATGTTAAAATTTACATATGCTTAGCTAAGACATCAGTATTTTCATTACATTTTCATAACAAAAGCATATAAACAGGATCACTGAAAGATAGACAAGCACAACCATACAAAAGGAACACAAATATTTATCCTAGGAAAACCCTAAAGGGAAAAACCCAGCAAAAGCTTCCTCAATATAGATGCCCCAAAAAGATAAAAGATAAAACCAGCAAGGAGATCAAAGCTTGATCCTCCTCCTTCTCCATCTACTTCTCTTCTCCACTAATGTGCTACACAAGTGAGAATGTGTGTTCCAAATGAGGAGCACCACACCTCTATTTATATTCATCCATTCACTTTAATTAACTCATCTGACATGTAGGCTCGAGTTAATCATGTAGGCTCGAGTTACACATGTAGGCTCAAGTAACCACACTGGGGTGCTAATGACCCACCTTTACAATTAGAGGGGCCTACCTCATGACTCTTATTAGTTCTTCCGATTAGAAGCATCGGGGTACAAAGATAATACAAGTGGTTCTCCCGGTAGGACCATCGAGGACCACAAAAGATACATATAGAATATTCTTCGAAGTTACAATATTTCAACACTCCCCCTTAACGAGAAGGGTATTCTACAACAACAACAACAATAGTAGGAGAGGAATCATCAACATCATCAGGGTAACACATCTATAAATCATTGGAAGCTTTTCAACATCATATAGTTTTCGTCTTCAATTTTCAACGACAACAACTCTTTGATCAGCATCAACATCTTTTGACCTTTTGATCAGCAACATCTTCAACACTTTGACCTTTTGATCAGCAACACCTTCAGCAACGTCTTCAGCAACATCTTCAGCACTTTGACCTTTCAAACAACAACATCTTTAGCACTTAGACCTTTCAATCAGCAGCAACATCTTCAGCACTTTGACCTTTTGATCAACAACATCTTCAACGTTTTGACCTTTTGATCAACAACAATATCTTCAGCATTTTGATCAGCAACATCTTCAGCACTTTGATCTTTAGATTAGCAACAACATCTTAAACATTTCAATAAGCAACATCTTCAGCACTTTGATCTTTCGATCAACAACAACATCTTCAACATTTCGATCTGCAACATCTTTAGTACTTTGATCTTTCGATCAGTACATCATCATCGTCATACTCTGATCAGTACATCATCATCATCATACTCTGATATTTCGATCAGTACATCATCATCATCATAAAAACATCATCATCATGAAAACATCATTATCATCAAAACATCAACATCATCAAAACATCAACATGATCCTTCCTTTCGGAATTATGGGATTTAGGCCTTTATGGAGTTACCAATGATCCTTCCTTTCAGAATTACAGGATTTAGGTCTTTACGGAGTTACTAACAATCCTTCCTTTCGGAATTACGGGATTTAGGTCTTTATGGAGTTACTAATGATCCTTCCTTTTGGAATTACGGGATCAACACAGATGTGGAACTCAGACAATCCTTCCTATTGGAATTACGGGATCAACACATCTGTGGAACTCAGACAATCCTTCCTATTGGAATTACGGGATCAATTCAATGATCCTTCCTTTTGGAATTACAGGATTTAGGTCTTTATGGAGTTACTAACGATCCTTCCTTTCGGAATTGCGGAATCAACACAGATGTGGAACTCAGACAATCCTTGCTCTAGGAATTATGGGATCAACACACGTTCTCAAGTACTGAAGTCACCGGATCTATTCTGAACTGAATTTCAAGGATGATACAATCCTACCACATTCACGGGGACCGAGATCTCCGGATACATTTTGAACCGAGGTTTAGGGATGATGCAATCCACCACTTTCACGAGGTCCGAGACCTCCGGATACATTTTGAACCGAGGTTTAGGGATGATGCAATCCACCACTTTCACAGGGGCCGAGACCTCCGGATGCATTTTGAACCAAAGTTCAGGGATGATGCAATCCTACCACTTTCACGAGGGCTGAGACCTCTGGATACATTTTGAATCGAGGTTCAGGGATGATACAATCCACTACTTTCACGGGGGCTGAGACCTCCGGATACATTTTGAACCGAAGTTCAAGGATGATGTAATCCTACCACAGTCACGGGGGCCAATACCTCCAGATACATTTTGAACCGAAGTTCAGGGATGATGCAATCCCACCACATTCACGGGGGCCGAGATCTCTGGATACATTTTGAACCGAAGTTCAGCGATGATGCAATCCCACCACATTCACGAAGACCGAAGTCACCGGATCTATTTTGAACAGATGTCCCAGGATGATACAATCCCTCTTCATTCTCGAGGACCGAGGTCACCGGATCACTTTTGGACAGATGTCCCGGGATGATACAATCCCTCTTCAACATCACTACTCCCCCTTTCGAGGAAGGTCTTTTCGAACAACACCAAGCTTGTCTCGAAAGTGTTCGAACTTTACCGAAGACAGAGGCTTCATCAGTACATCATCATTCATACCATCATCATCTACATCTTCAGTATGTGAATACTGAACTATAACCATATGTATCTCCAGTATGTGAATACTGAAAGCATCATCATCTATATCTTCAGTATAGAAATACTGAAAGCATCATCATCTCTATATTCAGTATAGAAATACATAATCATCATCATCTGCATCTACAGTATGTAAATACTAAAACATCATCTATATCTTTAGTATGGGAATACTGAAACATAATCATCTACATCTTATCTCGTATGTAGAAATACCAAATTTTTATGTGTTACAATCGGAACACAGGGTTCTCTGTCATCACAAATCTGGTTATCACATAGAATCATTGTAGTATCCATATTTAGGTCAAAGAGACCTAATATTAGCTTCTGAAGCCATATGAATTCACAACTTAGCAGAGCAATATGCTATGTATTTTGCTTCAACCATGCTAAGAGAAACACTGGACTATTTCCTGCTAAACCATGAACTCATAGCAGACCCCAAACAAAAGCATCTACCTAATGTGATTTTCCTATCTGAGATACTTCTAGCCCAATCTGCATCTATGTAGCCATACAATATATACTCATGGATACCATCATAGTATAGACCAAAGTCTATAGTCCCTTTCAAATATCTCATCACATGTTTTGCGGTTATTAGGTGAACCCATCTTGGTTGAACAAGATATTGACTTAAGGTGTTCACAGCAAAACAAATGTCTGGTCTGGAATTCGTTAAGTACATTAATGACCCAATGATCTGTATGTAATGAGTCACATCCACTAACTATGATGAGTCATCAGCTAACAGCTTCAGGTTGGAGTCCATGGGTGTGGCCATGACTTTGCATTCCAACATATCAAATCTTTTCAAAATTTGCACTGCATACTTTCCCTGATTGAGAAAGATTCCTTCATATTTCCGGACCTAGGAAATAAAGTATTAAACCAAGGTCTCAATTCTTCAGCGGACTTCTTCTTGCATTCTACAATTTGTTTCTCATTCCCTGTCAGAAATAGGTCATCCACATATAATAACAGGATGACAGGTTCATCTTCTACAAACTTGAGATAAACGTTAGGATCGACTTTACTCTTGGCAAATCCCATGCTCGTCAGGAAACTATCTATTCTTCCATACCAAGCTCTGGGAGCTTGCTTCAGGCCATAGAGGGCCTTCTTCAACTTGCATACGTGATTCCATCTGTCTTCAACTTCAAATCCTTGTGACTATTCGATGTAAAACTCTTCCTCAATCATACCATTAAGGAAGGCTTGTCTTTACTTGATCATGGAAGAAACTACCATGATAGTTCTAAAGAAAGTATACCTTGCTTCTTGGAGTAAGTGTCTCTTCAGAATTAATTCCCTCTTTATGAGAGAAGCCACAAGTCTTTCCTTACTTCTATCAGTAGCATATTTTATCTTACTGATCCATTTGGAAGATACCACATTCTTGCTTTCTGGTTTGAGTATTATATCCCAAACATCATTCTAGTATTCTTTCATCATAACATCTTTCATGAGTTCATCTTGTCAGGTCATCAACATATCCTAGTCTTCTGCATTCAATCTTGAAGGTTGGAACCCACTTTACTCTTGGTAAAGTCTCGATCCATCAGGAAGCTATCCATCATGTCGTACCATGTTGAACTCAGATATCTTCTATAGTCACTCCCCTTGAAGTGGAGTATCATCTTCCCTCTTCATTCTGTATAGGTGGTTCTATGCTTGACATATACTTGTCGATAGAGTATGTCATGTCATAGTCTATTCTTTCAAAGGAAACTCACGAACTTTGCTTTGTACACTTGTTCTTGTAGATCCATATGGAAGATACTACGTACTTCCCTTTATGTCTCGAAATCATATCATATACATCATTCCCCATGATCAACTGTTATTCTTTGATCATAGCATTCTTTTCTTCATCTTGAGTTATCTCTCATACCCATGGTGGTATTCATCCTTTGAGGTGGATCTACCACTCTCTGAAGCTCTTTCTTCCGTCATGGTGTCTCTAACCCTGGGAGCTTCAGATTCATGTTCATTGGAGTGAATCTTGAATTTTCATCACTTGTTCTTCGGAACAAGTCTCATCCTTCTTTTCTTGTAGGAGGTTGTACAGGACCTTTCCTATAATTCAAATGCACCAGTTACATGGTTAGAAATA